>CM060307.1:58231480-58291480 GCA_030674185.1 Monoplex corrugatus
GCCAACTCAGATTTACTGCTGTTATATACTTGTGTGTGGAAGGTGGTAGGGGCGGGGTCAGGGTGTGTGTGTGTGTGTGTGTGTGTGTGTGTGTGTGTGTGTGTGTGTGTGTGTGTGTGTGTGTGTGTGTGTGTGTGTGTGTGTGTGTAAGATACAGATATAGGGAAAAAAGGAAGAGAGAGAGAGAGAATATTTGTTCAGTTGCTTGTCTGTTTTCTGTATGTTTAAGTGCCAAATGTGATTACGTGAAGCACGGAGATTTTATTAAATTAGAAACTGTAAGAGTGAGAATATCAAAAGCAACATCAAACTAAACCTTGGACTCTTGAAGACAGATGAAATGACGCGTCAAAAATTTAATGTACATGTTCAAAACAAATTCAGTGCTCTGGAAGACATTGGTGACAGTGAGGAACAATGGACAAAGTTGAGAAGTTCTATAAATGAAGCTTGTGAGGAAATCCCTAAGGCAAATAGAAAAGCAAAAAAGAGCTGGATGACTAATGAATTTTTGGGCCTGATGGAGAAAAGGAGGAAGGCAAAGAGAAACGAGGAGATATACAGGAAGATAAACAAAGAAATCAGGTGTAGGTGCAATGAAGCTAAGGAAGCTTGGCTGAACACAAAATGCAAAGAGATAGAAGAACGACACAAAATGGATCCTCAGGGTATGTACAGACGAATTGAAGAAATTGTTCACAGGTAAAATACATGCACATCAACTGGTTGCTTAAAATCAAAAGATGGCACGCTTATCATGGAAAAAGACAAGGTATTAGACAGATGGGGAGAGTACATTAAAGACCTTTTTGAGGATGACAGAAACGAAGAACATATCATAAAAAAGAACTTTGAAGGACCACCCATAATGAAAGATGAAGTCAGAGCAGCACTGAAAAAGATGAAACCAGGAAAAGCCCAGGACCAGACAACATTACCACAGAGATGATTGAAGCCCTGCAGGAATTTGGCATAGAAAAAATAACAGTCCTCCTAAATGAAATTTATGACACAGGAAAAATCCCCAAAGATATGTCAAAATCAATTTTCATTGCACTTCCAAAGAAGACAGGGGCTATAGAATGCGAACTCCATCGCACAATCAGTTTGATGAGTCATGTAACAAAAATCCTGTTAAGAATAATCATGATGAGGACAAGGAATAGAATCAAAAGAGAAATAGCAGAAGAACAGTGTGGATTTGTGGAGGGGAAAGGAACTATTAATGCCATATACATCCTAAGAACTATCATAGAGAGGTCAGTTGAGATGAATAAGGATTTGTATTTATGCTTTGTTGACTATACCAAGGCTTTCGATCGGGTACGACATGAAGAATTGATCAACCAACTGGAGAGACTCAATGTCGATGGAAAAGATCTACGAATAATCAGGAATATGTACTGGGAACAAACAGCTGCAATGAGAATAGAAAACAATATAAGCTCTTTTCAAAACATCAAAAGAGGAGTCAGACAGGGTTGTGTTTTGTCACCAGATCTGTTTTCACTATATAGTGAAAACATCATGAGAAACCTAGAAGAAGACCCTGGATTAAAGGTTGGAGGGAAAATGATAAACAACATTCGGTACGCAGATGACACCGTGCTAATTGCAGAAAATGAAAGGGACCTACAAAACCTTGTGAATATACTAGAAACAAAAAGCAAAGGTAAGGGGTTGGAACTAAACAGCAGGAAGACTGAAGTCATGGTGATCAGTAAAAAACATGAAATCCCCTCCTGCAAAATAACAGCAAATGGCACAACCTTGACACAGGTTAATAAGTTCAAATACCTGGGAAGGGTCATTTCATCAGACGGCAGATGCACATCGGAAATAGCTGGCAGAATCGGCCAAGCCAAAACAGCATTCAAGAAGATGACAAGCATTCTTACCAACAAATGCCTATCAATTAACATCAGAAAGAGAGTCCTTGAGTGTTATATAGAACCAATACTGTTGTACGGATGCGAGGCGTGGACAGTCAGCAAGCAAAGCCAGAGCAGGATTGAGGCAGCCGAGATGTGGTTTCTCAGAAGAATGTTGAGAGTACCATGGACAGCAAAGAAAACAAACGAGACAGTCTTGATGGAGGCAGACACAAGTCGATCACTGATAAGGAAGATTAGGAAAAGACAAGCAACATTTATAGGCCATTTTATGAGGAAGGGGGATTTGGAGCACCAGGTCACAACGGGAAAGCTGGAGGGAAAGAGAGCACCGGGTAGACCCAGGGAGAGAATGCTGGACGGACTTGCAGAGTGGCTGGGGATGAAGAGGGTGGGGGAGATGCTGGGTGCAACGAGAGATAGAGATGGTTGGAAGTCCATGGTCGCCAACGCCATGCGGCAGGGCACCTGATGATGATGATGATGAAGAGTGAGAAAGACGATGATTCTGGTGGTGGTGGTGATGGTGATGTGATGATGATGATGATGATGATGATGATGATGATGATGATGATGATATTGCTGTTGTTGCTGCAGTTGAAAGAATACGGTTGGGTAATGAAATTGTCTTGTCTCATTTAATTAATGAAATGTTCTTCTTGATCATTGGCCTTGTTTTGTGCCGCTGATTAATTAGGCGTTTATCTTCGATTTGTGTGTGTGTGTATGTGTGTGTGTGTGTGTGTGTGTGTGTGTGTGTGTGTGTGTGGAGGAGAGAGAGAGAGAGAGAGAGAGAGAGAGAGAGAGTGTATGTGTGTGTGTACGCTGTTTCTTTCAGTGTCTATTCATGAGGGAATCAGAAAGGGGAGAGAGAGAGAGTGTGTGTGTGTGTGTATGTGTGTGTGTGAGTGTATGTGTGTGTGTGTGTGTGTGTGTGTGTGTGTGTGTGTGTGTGTGTGTGTGTGTGTGTGTGTGTGTGTGTGTGTGTAAGAGAGAGAGAGGGTGTGGGTGTGACTGTGTATATGATTATGAATTTCTCTCTTCTCTCTGTCTCTGCCCTCTTGTCTCTGTCTCTGTCTCCCGCTCTCTCTCTGAATGTGTGCATGAGAGAGAGAGAGAGAGAGAGAGAGAGAGAGAGAGAGAGAGGAGAGAGCGTGTGTGTTTGTGTATGTGTGATTTTGTGTGTGTGTGTGTGTGAGTGAGAGAGAGAGAGAGAGGGAGACAGAGAGCGTACGCGCGTGTGTAAGCGTGTGCTTGAGAGAGAGGGAGAGAGAGAGAGAGAGAGAGAGAGAGAGAGAGAGAGAGAGAGAGAGAGAGAGAGAGGAGCGTGTGTTTGTGTATGTGTGCGTGCGTGTGTGTGTTTGTGTGTGTGTGATAGAGAGGAGAGAGAGAGAGAGAGAGAGAGAGGAGAGAGAGAGAGGAGAGAGAGAGACTTGACCTCGACATGCCACTGCTACATTTATCAATGAAATTCTGTAATACGAGTAGCACCGGTAACATCAAGGACTGTCGATAGGACATTTGTCTGCTTGTCTGTCAGCGACAGCGCCAGCGACATGAAAGACAGTGTGGATGGGGTCTTGTAATATACACTGGCTGTCGTGATGGTCGTCAGGGTACTAGGGGGAACGGTTGGAGATTTTTCTGATCTTCCAAGTTAACATATGGAAATCGTCAAACACGCACATTAAAGATCCTTTAAGCTATGTCAGAATTAAGTGTTTATGAAAACGCGAAAACAGCCAGAGTACACATCGATTATATGGCATCTGCGGCGACAATGCGTATGGAATGTATTTGGAATGCGGAGATACCATTTTCAAAAAGTGAAACTAAAATATACATATTGTTCATTCGTAAATGGCTGATTTCCCTGAGTCATTTCATAGACAACATTCTTGACATTTACTTTGTGGTTTTGATCGTTATTGTTTGATTTGTCAGCGGAGTGCAAGAGACAAATCTATGTGATGGGTGTGTCAGGAAGTCTAAATTAAAGCCAGCCATTTTCTCTGAAAATCGATGAAAATTGACGTACGTCTGGCACCCTGTGGAGGTGGAGATGTCTTCTTTTCTATTAGTTTACTGAAAATTTATCAAACACTACTTGTATTGTGTCATTGTCTTTATCATTGGAAAACAAAGATCAGTGAATCAGTCAATATCAGTCAGTCATTGACAGCACCGGCAACGAGACCCTGAGAGTGGATGCGTGTGTCGCTTCGAAAGTTTGAATGATAAATCTGTCTAAAATATTAAAAGTCTTTGTCACCAAGTCGTGTTAGGAGGTCAGGATTTAGGAGTTTAGGGGTTTATTCAAGAGGGATTCATGGCACTCGGATAATTTCATATACGCTCCACCCAATCCACCATCCGTTATTTGCCATACTCCTTGAGCCTGTGCAGAACCCTTTGCGCTGGTATGGTCTTGAAATGGAGGGGAAATGGAGAACAAGACCTATAGAACACTAAGCTGACATCACAAGAATGATTGGAGCTTTAAGATGGGCAGCCAGCAGACCAATTGTTATGTTGCGAGCTAGCATTATTTTTTGGAGACATCAGATCTAGAGTCCGCACTGTAAGCAGTTGTGTCAGTTACAAACCTTACTATGCTTCTGTCGATGACAGCAACACAACAAAGTTTCTTGGAATGGATGCATGCCCTGAGTATATTATTGTCAGTTTGGCTTCCTTCCATTGTGGTGATGATGATGATGACGATGGTGAGGGTGGCAGTGATGATGATGATGATGGCTGTGGTACAGATTAATTAAATCGAATATATCCGGATGCACATGCGCGTGCATGTACATACGTATGCATTTTTGTACAAAACCTGTTGTGCATGGACACCCGTCACACTCAAACTGTGTGTGCATGTTGTCGCCTTAATTCAGTATGGTATTAAGTCCCATTGTTTGTAATTTGAACTCTGGTGTGTCATCAGCACGATCTATCAAAATAATCGCTACTTCGCCATCTACGACCCGATAGGTTGGGTATGATCGCTCCACTACCAGTTTGGAGGTATCCTTTCCCTCTGATCCCAAAATTACTTCTTTGTTGTCGTGGGATCTTTAACATGCCACGAATGCGTGCTGCACATGGGATCTCGGTTTATCGTACTATCCGAAAGACTAGCACCTTGACCACCGCTTCAAGATACAGTGTAGGGTGGGGGAAGGGTTTATAAAATCCCAGTCCGGTTTGTGATTCGAATTCAGGTTTCAAGCGTCATAGGTAGGTGCTTTAAACATTGGGCCACATTCAACATAACTGATGGTGTGATAACAAAAAAGAGCGATGCTGCTTTTCCTAGAGGATAGCACTGTGATTGAGTGCGAGCTGCAGATGCAGGTTAGAAAAAAATTCAAAGAATATCTTTGACAGCAAAAAAGAAAAAAAAAAGCCTAGAAGCTGCCATTTGAGGACAACAGTGGGTGCCATCGTTTGTGCACTTGGTGAAGTTTCAAAACAAGTTGAAGGCACCGCGCCCCGTATCTTCTTTTAATTATGTATATACATATATATTTTTTTCTTTGTTGTCAAGAAATACAGAATGAAGTAATGATACCTTTAGTACCTGCACTTATCAAATTATTCTTTGATCGTGTGATTTTTTTGCATTATCTGGAATCCACGCACGCTGGCACCCACACATGTATGCCCCGGTGCATTTTTACGCATGTCACGTTAGTGTTTACCTGCTTGTTGACAATCGTTTATTACAATTTTGTACGGGTTTATGTTCGAGAGACCGACAGCACATATAAACAAAGTACCAATTCAGTTCATTGCATGATGGCAGGATTACTAAAGGCACAACACGCTGTATACTGAATGACTCTCCGTTTAGCGGCAAACCGCGTCGCATAAACTGTAGCGATAAAAGTCTGAGCTGGTCACAAACTGAAGACTACTACTACCCACGTCAGATCTGGTACAGGACTTTTTTTGCGTCTGTTTGGTAAACCCTGAGTATCCTTGATGTTCGTCGTATGTTTTCGTTGTCGATGTCACGAGCAAATCTTCCGCATATTTTAGCACTCACGCACACACTAAAAATTGGTCTCAGTAGATGTAGCCACTAACTAAACCACATACGAATACAAACAAAACACAGACAGGCACATGTAGACACACACACACACACACACACACACACACACACACACACACACACACACACACACACACACACACACCCACACCCACACACACACACACACCAGACACACACACACACACACACACACACACACACAACACACACACGTGTGAATACACATACACAGCCATGCATATACACCGTCCTCAAACGACACATTTAAGGTATATTTGATTGTGAACCATGCAGGCTTATGTGTGCGAACACATTCGTGGGTGTACATATCCATCAGTCTGTGGTTTAGTTTCTTATGAAGTTTCCATCGTACATGTTTATTTTAAACAGAATGACAGCGTGTGTTGGCCATTCGTCACGCATGATTGATAACTGGTCTCAGGCTTAGTCTGTTAGTAGTAGATAATCGTAACGGACCTGTAGCTTTAAGTTATTGAATACTAAACAAATTGCACGTTGTGGTGGGTGAAGCGGATGTTTGCGTGTTGATGAATGTTTGGTCTTTAAATTTGTTGCACTGAATATAATTACCAAATTCAGTGTGCGGAATTCAGAACGGATGTGGTATATGCAGAATCCAGAACGCATTAGTTATTTAAAATCTAGAACGCATGTACTAATCCATTTTTTTTTATCCTGGTACTTATCCCCTCCGAGTCCTTTGCTGTCATCTATTTCTAACTTTTTTTGTGCTCATAAACCCAAAGTATTCCTATCTCTTTAGTCTTCAGACTAAATACCAGCAAAGGAAGAAACAGTCAAATAAGTAATTTTTAAGATAAAATATATTACTATTATAGTATGAAACAATTGCTAGCTGTATAGCTTGATGCATCACAGATCACAAATCTGGAACGATACTACATGACACAAAGAAGAACAACTAATTTTTGTTCAAGTTGAGAATTTGTTTGTTGTTCACTTTTCACTTTGACACAGCACATCTGTCTGCACACGCCTTCAATTAAATGTATTTTAGACTTGGAATGATAACGGTGGTTTTTAGCTGTTGTCTTTTTATTTTATTCTGGGTGACGTTTTTAACGTGGTGTTAGCCCTGATATGGCTCCAGTAATCGGCTGGGTTATAAGCACTATGAGTCTTAACCTGAACACGCCTTCAAAGTATATATATATTCATATTTTCTTATGTTGGGATGGGATGGTAGACAGACTTACGTCACACTGTATACAGTGATCATATTGACATTTTTTTAAGGAATTACTGAAAAAATCTAGACACACTGTACTCGACAAAGAAGCTGATCTGAAACTTTCCCATGCAAATTTTGTAAGTTTGTAGATAGTGTTTTTCAATGAAGCAGCTCAGTAAGGAATTGCAATTGTACGATTCTGTTCAGGCTGTCCCAAGTTTAATTAGCGCAGTAACTGTTTTGCTGGCTTCAACAGATCAGACTTATCTATATGCAGGGCCTGCTCACACAGTTCATCGTTCCTTTCATCCAAGTTGTGTAAAACTCTCTTTAAACTTTCGGGGTTATTTTTTCAAGTGGTTGTGAAACCCTTCCTAACGTTTCTTTCTCCTCTGTGAGGACACATTGCATGGTACCTTTGGACAGTTCCATTTGGGTTTGGACAATCTGTTCTGTTTCTGCCTCGCTTACTGTGAATTTGTCCCTTAAAGTGCAATCCAATTTCGTCAGTAAGTGAGGTTAGGTATAACCTGAACAAGAAATTGAAATTGGATTAGATGAAAGAACAACAGCACCCCGTTTTGCCTATCGTCTTTTGCTATCTTGGATAAAAAAAAACTGATCATGCAAACAGATTGATTGGGTAAATATGATCATGCAAATAGATTAATCCCATTCAAATTCAGATTCTCACTAGTTCCCAAACACTCGTTTCTTTCTGGGACAGAACTCATTCGATGACTCCACAAAGCGGTGGTTCGTTCATAAGCAGCCAGGAAAGCAATGTTAGTATACATTTCTGCACTTATCATCAACAAGTTGATAATACAGAACGACAGATATACTCCTGACCGTGTCATACTCCTGGGAAAGGATGATCTTCCAAACAGCAGCAGCAGATAGAAACACATGATAATAGAACGGGAACGTGTATTAAATTGTCGAAACAAGACAGGCGCAAATATTCAGCGAAGTTGCATTTTTGTTAAAGGTACACGAGAGACAACAAAAAGAAAATCAATAAAGTCAGGACAATTTTTTTAATTATTGTTGTTTTTGTCCTCTTCTGCTTTTTTGTGCGTGTGTGTGTGTGTGTGGGGGGGGGGGGGGGGCTTGACAAATGCCTATTGGCCAAAAATTTGCGTCTGCCTGATTTCGTCAATTGAAAATGTGTTCTGATTCTATTTTCATGTGTTCCTGGTTTTCTTGTTGTTGTTGTGTTCATCTTCTTTTGCTTGAACGCTGGCGGTTAATTTAATTTAGCAGCTGCTTCAACAACAGCAACCACCTGGCAAAATTATAAGTAAAACTCCTTTAGACCCACGGCAGCTCCATGAAAATAGTAAACTAACACTTCAGATTTCGTTAAGTACTATGGTCACGGGTAGGTCTCTCACGTCCCCAGTAGCAAACCTAGGGGGCTGAAGTCAGAGATACCAAACCTGCATATGTCTTCTAACAAACATGGTACCATGCAATGTAGGCCTAATGCAAACGTCTGCACTGTCATCTAAGTCAGACGACAGTGATGTTTGCCCATTAAGGTCTCTTCAGGGTGGAGCAGTGCCGAATCCTGCAAGTCAACAGGATTCACCCTCAACAACTGGAAATACCCTGTCGTCCGTCTTTTCGCGCAAAAAGGACGCGGGAAGAATGCTAAAACTCCTCTGACCACCAGGCACCATGGCAGCCAGCAGGAACTGGGAAAAAAAAAAGCAAAGACAAACACATTCATCTTCAAATGTGGCCTGACCTTATCGACGGCGAAGTGACAGCAGTGGTAAAACCGAAACATGAATGAATTATTATGTGTATCATGTCTTCTTGTTTCGTTCTCGGTCTACATGCACAGGCCACATTTGAAGATGAATGTGGCCGTTTTCCCCCTCTTCCTGCCCACTGCCATGGACCTTGATGGTCAAAGGAGTTGTAGTCGGCCATGTTCCTTGTTCTTCTGGACAGAGGAGACATCGCTGCAATTTATGGTTAACTGTTTTGTACTCTTGGCAGCAGGAGCAGGTTGGTGGAGGTGTTCAGTTTGAACTTTCACTTCTTTGAGCTGGTTGTGTCTGATACGGAGTCTTATGAGAAAATTGCTGCTCTGTGGAAAGAAGATTGTAGTCGTTCCTTTCTGTCCGTGGCTTAAAGAGTGACCCGATTATGTTCCTCTTTGTGTTGTAGCCGACACTGTTGTCTAGTTGGCCTTTGTAGGCCCTTCTTTTTGCTAACTCAACTACTGTCGCGTTTCTTGGTATCCCATAATGAGTGGAGATCCACAGGAGGACTGTTCTTCTGGTTCTTCTGACGTGTTGGAAGGCCCTGGTCACGTACAGGAATTTGTCTTTCTCCAGGACCCCGAGAACATAAAGGACATCTGAGAGATAAACCACTAGGTAGCATGTGTCCTCTATTTTTTTTTTTAATCACGGAGGCCGTTTGCACGAATGCCTCTGTTTGGCAGTTAGTGCAGTGTTTGCCTGCTGGTCACAGCATTGGTGCTTGATCCTCGGTGTATATATATATACATATGTTCACGTCTCCTGCGGGAAACGTTTTTCATATGGCCAACGCAGAAGTAAACATATGGTCATTTAAACAGAGTAAAAGATACATCGAGCTGGTCAGTCATATTAGCAGCATCCTCTATCTTCATAACGGCATTGGATATTTTGGATAACTCTGATCTTGAAAGTAGGATAATCTCAGTTCAGTCCAGATTCTCATTGTATTTCAAGCAGTCGTTTCTTCTGTGACATGACGATTCGATAAGGTTGTGCTGTGAGTACAGAGAAGAGCATAGCTCTACATGTGTGTGTGTGTGTGTGTGTGTGTGTGTGTGTGTGTGTGTGTGTGTGTGTGTGTGTGTGTGTGTGTGTGTGTGTGTGTGTGTGTGTGTGTGTGTCTGTCTGTCTGTCTGTCTGTGCGTGCGAGCGTGCGTGGGCATGCGCGTGCCTGAGCCTGTCAAGTTGATAACACTGGTAGCATGGATGGATTTGAGTGTCAAAAGCTAACAGACAAACTTATATCTTCTTGCCAGCTGATATCAGCACTGTCAGTGTGGAAGCCTGCATGTGTGTGTTTGTATGTGCGCACGCGCGCGCGTGTGGTGTATAGAACTGTCTTCATCTGTGCCAATGTTAGGACTTTTATCGTATAACTGACGTGTGTTAGAGATGAAAAGTTAGAAAATGGGGGGAAATATCTGACTGTCTGTTACGAGTGTTAAAACTGCGAAAGCAGCAAAGACATTTGAATAACCAATTCTTTTTCTTTGTCTGACATTGACAGGACTGGCATCACTTCATCCTGTGTGAATGGGTGTTCCTATCAGACACTGTCAGATACAGTTTTCTTTGTGTCTGTGGCTTAAAGTGCCGTCAATGTGAAGTCTGTGTGAATGGGTGTGTGTGTCTGTGTCAGAGATTGTCTGTTATTGACAGCACTGGAATCATGAAGGAGTGTAAAGACTGAGATAACCTTAAAGTGGAATAACTTTCACAGGATTTTTCCTGCCCCTCCTGTTTTTTTTGTTTCACGGGCCTATGACCAACAAAGACGAGCATGTGTAGTGTCCATTCCTATAGATAATTGTATTTACTGATCACAAGCCCCTTGAAGCTACTTTGTGGTTTTAGTCTAGATCTTCTTTTTTTTCTTCTTCTTCGTCTGTTTTGTCAATGAAGAGGTGATGAAATGAAAAAGTTCTGTGTGGTGAGTGTGTAGAGAAGTCAGAAATAGAACAAATCGTCTGGAAAATCTGAAAACTTGATGCTTGTTGGCTACTGAGAAAAAGAAGGCGTCTGCTGATCAAATAGTACAGCACGGGAAATGTGAAATGCTGAATGGGTTTCAGCTGTGTATTTTGAGCTTTCTAGCCGAGCCCATAGCAGCCATTTCTTTGGTTAGAAGCTGACCATGGTTTAAGACACAATTGTGGTTATCAGCTGTAGAGATGAAGGGAACTGGGCCCCGCTCTCTATCTGACACACTAACCGTTCCTGAACAGAAGAGATAATGAATGCATGATGAAAACAACACACACACACACACACACACACACACACAAGACACCACACACACACACACACACACACACACACACACACACACAACACACACACACTACAAAACAACACACACACACACACACACACACACACACACACTCACACCACACCACACACACACAACACTCAAAAAAAAAAGAACATACAGAGAACGATTGTGCTTTCCCACAGAACGCTTTGATTTCGAGTTGCTGGTGCTCCGACACTGGCAGGTATTCCCAACAGAATCTTAAAAAATCAATGTGAAAGATTAAATGTCAGCGTTGCTGTGATAATGACAAGGATGCAACTTGCATGCTTCCTGGCTCTGTTAGTCGTGTGCCCATGTTCCTTCCGTCAACTGAAAGTGTTGTCCTTTGTCTCTTCATCCCACATGTCTGTTGCGAAAACCGTGCTGACACATGCTGTTAATTGCTTCGTTGCCTAACTTTGCGTTCAGTCTTCTAGTTCAGTTCGTGGCGCTCTTGTGAAGTGTTTTCTGTCCATCTGTATGTCTGTTTATAAAATGCTATCTTACCCGTCTTCGAAAATGAAAATTAGACACATGATACCATGGACCATGTGCTCTATTTATTATTTATTATTAATTTTTCGACATTTCAAAGGATTTAATTTCATGCTATCATACGAAATCCACATTCCCACGTTTAACTAAATTGGAAAGATGACATTTAGTGTTGATCTGTTGGTCAGTACAAATCTAACACAAATCTGCGCTGTTTAAAAGCTCAACCGATTCAGAGAAGAGAATTCAGGCCACTGTTTTGCATACCTCGAGCAGCCTTGTATAAGACTGGTATGTATGCGACAAGATCACCACCGTGGTGGAATGTCAGGAACCATTCCTGGCAACTTCAAAACGACCCATGCTTGCATAATTTGGCAGCATCGTCTACCATGACACATTGTGTAATAACATCATTCAGGGTGCCCTGGAAGGAGATCGATAGAGGAAGAGCTGGGAGGTAAATATCAGAAACCAGTTCAATCTCCGTATACTGAACTGCTTGTTGCAGCTTCTGAGAGACACAGATGGAGGATCCTGTCTTTGCTGCTGCATTATGTGAGCTTCCTTAACGATTATGCCGACTATGGGGTTAGAAGAAAAGAACTCGATTGAATATTTGCAACGTTCCTGCTTTCTGTTTTTTCAAGGGAGTCCATAATGACAAACGAAAAAGGAGTTTCGTTTTTTTCCCAGACATGATCGTTACTGGCAGGCGTTCTCAGAGGAATGTTAAAAATCAATGTAAAAAGAGTAAAAGTTAACGTTGCTACGATAATGACAAGGACGCGACAAGTGTACTGCCTGGCTCTCTGAGCTTTGTGCCAAGGCTCCTTCCGTCTGCTAAAGGTTATTGTCTTTGTCTCACTCTGTTGTTCCTTTTTGTCTCTTAGCCACAACTGTCTGCTTTATCTTTTCACCCCAAATGTCTGATATTTGTTGTTGTTCTTTTCCGCCTCTTTACCTGAAATATCTGTTTTGTGTTTTGTCTTTTCACCCCATGTCTGTTGTTTCTTTTTGTCTCTTTGTTACAAAAGTGTTTTCCTTTTTGCCTTTTCACCCCAAATGTCTGTTCTGTATTTTTGTCTTTTTATCCGAAATGACTGTTCTTTTGTCTCTTTGCCCCTTCATGTCTGTTTTATGTTTTGTCTTTTCACCGCGTATGTCAGTTTTGTATATTGTTTCTTCTTTCAAAATGTCTATTTATATATTGTGTCTTCATCCCAGATGTTTTGTGTTTTGTCTTTTTACCTGAAAGGTTTGTTTTGTCTCTTCATCCCAGATGTTTATATTGTCTTTTGTCTCGTCACTTCATATATCTGCTGCAGGAACTATACTGATACGTTGCTGTTGACTGCGTGCAGTTTGGCCACGCTACATTTTGCTCTCTATTGTCTTATCTTCATTTTCTGCAATTCCTTTATGTCTGCTATCACGCGTTTTCTTGATAAAAACTATGTGTTCAATGTCTTCCTGTCTTCATCAGTCTGTATCTGTGCTCGCGTATATGCATGTCTTTGTCTTTGTGTCACACACACACACACACACACACACACACACACACACACACACACACCACCACCAAGCACGCACGCACGCACGCACCACACACACACACACACACACACACACACACACACACACACACACACACACACACACACCACACGCACCCCACACACACAGAGCACGCCACACACACACACAAAACATGCACACACAACAGACGCGCACACACAGGCAATAATCATATCCAGTGTTAAATAGGCCGGGAATCAAGGTGTCTGCTGTTTGTTAGTCAAGTAGTCTTCCATGCAGTGGATGGGAGCTTCACATTTAAGCTTTCCCATTCAGACTTTAACAGATTTCTCTCGGGAAGGAGCCGACAGGACTTACAAAATCAATGGTGATATGATAGAAAGATGAAGGAAATCAAACCTTAGATCATTGACACACTAACCATTTCTGAACAGGAGACAAATGAATGGTGTGATGACAAAAAAAAAAAAAAAAAAAAAAAAAAATTGTGCTTTTCCCGTACGTGAACACTTTGATCGCAAGTTATTGGAACGCTGACACTGGCAGCCATTCCCAACAGAATTTTAAAAAATCAATATAAAAAAGACTGAATTGTCAATGTTAGTTTAATAATGACAACAGTGCGACAAGCGTGGTACTGGCTCTATAATGAGTCATGTGCCTAGCCTCCTTGGGTCAGCTGAAAACTCCTAACGTCAACCACATGTCTGCTGCAGAAACCGTGCTAACCCGCGCTGCTGACTGCTTCCAGTTTCTCCACTTTTAACTCTCAGTCTTCTTCTCTCTTTTTTTTAATCCCTGTAGTTTTTTTTAAATGTCCCTTTTTCTCTTTTAAAAAGGGAGATTATTTCATGTCAGCCGGAATGAAATGTGCTTCTGTGTGATCGTCTGTGTCCATCCGTCTGTGATAGAAATGTGTCAGCAGGATTTCCTTTATGGATGGAGCTTTACCACAGTTTTGTTAAAAAACGTAGATCTTTGAATTGCTGCGAGTGCATAGATTTGGAAGCGAAGGTGCTAAGTTAAGATCGCATTGACAAGTGGGAAAAAGTCGGAAATCACCTCTTTTTGAGGAAGAGGTGTAAACAGCAGGAACTTCCAACAAAAGTTACAATGTTTCATTGTTGTGACCTTGATGCGCTTGAAGTTGTATTCCAACCGAAGCTTGTTAAAGGTTGGAATGACCTTGAGAAGTACGAACTCTGGATTGTCTGTAATAATTTTTGTGTAAAAGAGATTGTTAAAACTGACCATCTGGTTTATCATTTCATTTGCCATTTTTAAGCATAGATACAAAGAATGGTGGGCTGTTTGTCTCTGTGAGAGTATATGTGTGCGCAACGGCATGTGCATCTCTGTTTTCTGTGAGTATACGTGCATGGACATAAAACAGAATATGCATTTGCCATTCAGTGCGAATGGAAGTAATTGATACAAGATAATAGGTTACAGTTACCTTCTTCCTACACACATACATACACGCGCGCGCGCGCGCGCGCGCGCACGCACATACATGTACACATATACACGCGGGCACGCATGTTGCAGCCCATCAGGCTTAGTTATGTTAGTGTCACATCAACATTGTGTGTATGAAGTGATACAATATGATGAAGTTAATATAGCAGCGACATGATACGTGTATATGAGATGAGAAAATAGGGGGAAAATATAAAGTGATAGATTAGTAGAAAGGAAGGAGGTGGGAAAAAACTGAGAGGCAGGCAGGCAGGCAGACAGACAGACAGGCAGACAGACAGACAGACAGACAGACGAGAACAGCAAATGAACTCTTAACAGCAGCAGAGATAACAGACAGGCGTTGACTCATCAATGGAATGTCACCCACCACCGCCACTGTATTCACAACACACCCCCTCCTTCATTCCCTGGTGCTGAAGATGGCGACGTGGCCAGAATTGACTGTCACGGCTGTCTGTGTTCTGTACCACAGTCGTCTTTGATGACCAGTGCCTGTGACCACCAGGGGCACAGCCCTGATGTAGCCCTCCATCTTTCTCCACGATCACGTTGGATAATGTCGTGGTGCCAAAGTCCCCAAAGAGTTTGGTCGTCAATAGAAGCTGAACAGCCAAGACTCCAGAGAGGACAGGGTTAAAATTAGATTTTCCTTGGTGCTGAATGCATTTCCTGTACACGACGTTTCGACTTGTAGTTTCTTCATCAGTCACCCACCAGCCTCTTGCTTCTGCTTGTGTCCTTTGTCATGAGTATTGATGAAGACAACCGTAAGGTTAAAAAATGGGTTACCCTGTGTAAAAACAGTGAGGTTAAAAATGGGTTACCATGTGTAAAAACAGTGAGGTTGAAAATGGGTTACCATGTGTAAAAACAGTAAGGTTTAAAAATTGGTTACCCTGTGTAAAAACAGTGACGTTAAAATAGGTTCCCCTGTGTGAATAAGTTTTCGAGAGGACAAGATTCTGCAAAATGAATCAAGTTCCAACCAGGTAGATGATAGATTTACTTTGAGGACTCTGTGAATATAAAGCGGTGAAACAGGAAGATAAACTGCACTTACGTTTGTCCTGTCACTGTTTACTGATGGAAACTTTCTCAAGTAATGTGCACCAGTTTTCCCGCAAAACTTTCTTTCTGTCAGAAGTGTATGGATTCCCCTGGCAGTGTTGGGATTGGCCAGACATCAGCTCTCACGGAAGAAAAGCGGCCTTTGTGGTCTGATGACAACTCCCCGTTGGTCAGCAATGGCACTTCTCTATCCTGTCCCCCATAACCCTCTTTTGAAGGTTTCAAATTCACTGCCTGTCATATTTTCGACCTTCCATTTTGAGAAGGAAAAGGACGAGAAAGGAAAGGAAGTCATAAAGAAGGAAAGAAGGAAGAGAAGAAAAAATAGGGGTGACTGTATCTTATATGGGAGAGAGAGAGAGAGAGAGAGAGAGAGAGAGAGAGAGAGAGAGAGAAGAGAGAGAGAGAGAGAGAGAGAGAGAGAGAGAGGAGGAGAGAGAGAGAGAGAGTGCTTGTATGTATATGCGTATACGCGCGCGTGTGTATGTGTGTGTGCGATGTACTAAGAAATATTATTCGCGTATTTGACCAAATCAGGGTTACAAGTTTAACACAATGCAGATTGGCAAAGGCAGAAAATGGAACGAAGAACATATATGGTTTGAAACTCAGAAATAGAATTGATTATAATCAGCACTTAGTAACGATGATGTAACAGGATCGAGTGGAGATAAAATAGTTTGTGATAGATCTGTTTTCAAAGTTACAGCATGCAAAATATTTTCATATGTGTGTGGGGAAAAAAGAAGATATCAACATAGCTTTACTGTTGTGTTTATATTGTCTACAGAAGAAATGCTGGAGCTGTGTGTTCTCATCTGTATTGCCAACGGCAAGCTGCTTTTACACAACTGTAACCTTTCTCACCTTAACCTTCTCATGTTTACACATAAAACACCAATCCTGAGAGGTCTGGTAATGCAGAAGTTCAGAACCCAGTTGGTCAGATGTTTTCGCCCGCTGTACTAGACCTTTATTGGTGGTCTGGGTGCTAGTCTTTCAGATGAAATGATAATCCTAGGTCTCTCATACAGCATGCACCTAGCACATATAAAAGATCCCCTGCAAGAGACAGATGTTCTTGGCAGAATCCTATAAAAATCTAGTTTCATAGGTGAATACAGGCATACAGGAAACAAAAAAGATTGCACTGCACTATGACAGTATACTTTCCCAAGGAAAGCAACCTTCATTTCATGTGGAAAAACTCCATTGTGACTAAAGCATGAGTCTGATCCAATCCATTCCCGCTTTTCTTTTGTCCTGTGTGCTGGCAATTTGAGTTTCTTCTTTAACAAATGCTTTGACAGTCTTTCGTATGGAATGTGGAATTTGTTCAAGAGGGAATTTTCGCCACACAGTAGATGCATACGTTTTTCATTCAATTCTGGAAGACTCTTTGATCTAGTTCAAAACCCCGCGTGACAAGATCTGGTGATAGAAGGGAACGAGTCCTAAGCTGGGTATAAAACTTTTACAAGATCAGAACGACTGGCATGTAACATGATAGTGTAGGCAGGTTCATTATTTTTCAGGCAAGGATTTAACTCATAACTCAGTATTGATTCCATGACTATATCTCAGCCAGCCACCTGCCCTAACTTACAAACGGGCTCGGTTGTCAAGCAGGTAAACAATGGATTTCCAATCGGACGGCCCTAGGTGTGATTTGCCTGGAACACCTCCGCTGGGGGTGTAAGGATGGAGATTTTTCCTATCTCTCAGGTCAACATATATAGATCTGCCAATAACTTAACCCTCTTCGTGCGTATATATTTGCAGAATATGAAATATGCACGCTAAAGATCATGTAAGTCATGTCAGTGGCTGAATTATTGAAATATGAAAGCACCGAGCATCATACCCTTCAAAGATGCATACTGTACAACGACGTAGTGGAATGTGGTCAGCTCGACTGACAACTTAAGTCCTCTTATGTGTAACGCGCAGTGAATCGAAATAAGTTTGGATAATAGCGCAATACAAGAATTTTCTATGACGATATTAATGATAGTAATAAAAATTAAGATAGAAATAATAAAAATAATAATAATGATAATAATAATAATAATAATAATAATAATAATGATAAAAAAATAATAGTAATACAACTGCTACTTCACTACTACTACTGCGGCTACTACTACTACGATTACTACTACTACTATAGCTATTACTACGACTGCTACTGTTACTGCTATCGCTACCACCACCACCACCACTCCTCCTCCTCCTCCTCCTCCTCCTCCTACTACTACTACTACTACTACTACACTACTATAGTTTCGCTCATACACTTCACGCTGTTTGGCAAATAAACGCAGGTTTCAAATATTGCATTTGGATACAGAAAGAATACTGCCAAGCTATTTTGCTGAACGCCAGATGCTAGGATCTCCTCCCAGGTAACGAAGAAGGCTGCAGATGATGCACATCGTCTTTAGCCATATTGTCGAAAAGCCATTGCAAACAGGGAACAGATCGTGGTGATACTGGAATTCGTTGGTTTTTTTGTTTTGTTTTGTTTTTTGTCATAAACAACGGTAGAAAGCAGATGGTGACTGAATTATCCAAGTGGATAGAGAGGCATTTCATTCCGTTTTTTTCTTGTAATATGTGTCAGCTTCTGTTTTGTCCAGAAATGTATAATACGATCATGCTTTCTGTTCATTTCATTTATCAGAACAGCACAAACTAATATACTGAAACACACGTGCGTTCGTCTCACATACACTACCATCCACCCCCATCCACGGTGCTATCCTCCTGTACAAGCTCGTATCGAATTCAAACTTGCGATTCTCTGTCATTCATTTTTCTCTGGAACGTCCCCTTGTTACATTTCTGATCTCCTATCCGTCTACTCACCTTCCAGAAATCTTCGCTCCTCTTCTGACTTAAGACTACTGTGCATTCCCAGAGTAAGAACTAAAACCTTCGGTCACTGCACCTTTTCATATTCAGCACCAACTTTTTGGAATTCTCTGCCCCGTGAAATTCGCTACATTGAATCTATTACTTCTTTCAAGACTGCCCTCAAAACTTTCCAATTTAAATCCTATTTTCCCGACTAGGTAGTAACTGTGTGGACACTCTTTGTTCTCGTGCGCACGCGCGCGCGCGCGGTGTGTGTGTGTGTGTGTGTGTGTGGGTCCGTGTGTGTGTGTGTGTGTGTGTGCGTGTCTGTGTGTGTGTGTGTGTGTGTGTGTGTGTGTGTGTGTGTGTGTGTGTGTGTGTGTGTGTGTGTGTGTGTGCCTGCGTGTCTGTGTGTGTGTGATGTTATTAGTGTGCAGCGTCACGAGCTCCGGCCCGTACTGGAGGCGCTTATTAAATGTTCATTATTATTATTATTATTATTTAGGTTTACTTTTTTCTTGACAGTCACTAATAGTCTTTTTTTTTATTTATTTGTTTTTAAGATTTACATTAAGAGATTCACAGCACTTATATACATGACGACAGTTGTTTTCAGTCGGTTTATTGTATCATCTTTGGGTAACTAAAGAATGACAAGGTTATACAGAAGGACAAGGTTAACCAGTAACTCCCAACTTAGTGGCGAACCACACCACATTCACTATGGCCATGAAAGCCGTAGCTGAGATTAACGTCCCGGGAAATTGGAGACCTTTTAGACATATCTGTGGTAGCCCCACGTGAAAGTGTGGCATGGAACATTTTTGACATCTGCATCGTGAGCCATGAGTAATTGTGATGATTGCTGTGGATACCACAAACATATCTTAAGCTGAATTTTTTTAAAGAACACATTGAACTGTGTCAATAAATGTGGCCTCTTAATTACTGAAGATGGGAAAAAATGGACAGGGAAAGTGAGACCAGACTTCAAAAGGCATATGTTACCTCACCTCTACTTAATTGGAGTTTGTTCAAGAGGGATTCACTGCGTTTCGATAACTCCATATGCGGTCTGCACAAATTTGCCAGCAATTATCTGACAGACTTCTTGAGCTGCGCAAAACTCTATGCGCTGGCAAGGTCTTGGATGGGGGAGGGGTGAGAAAGGACCTGTGAAACACGAAATTGCCACCACCAGAATGATGGAAACATTAAGATGGGCAGCAAACTGTCCAGGGTTTGAACACAGGATATCAGATCTTTAGACCATGTCTCTACCAACTAGCCCTCGACAAAAGCACCCAAAAATAAAACTGGGCTTATCAGGACAATCTTTGTGCCCACGCTGTCGTGCCAGTGCTAGACCTGGACTTTAAATAAAAGCCTCAAGAGAAAGATTGCAGCCTTTGATATGAGATGTCTCAGAGGAGCAGTAGACAACACAAGAAGGTGCTAGTCAGCCAGCCAGACTTTAGATCCGGCAACACAGATACTTGGGATTCTGAACTAGGGGAAGATTGGCAGCGCTGGATAGATGGAGTCGCACACACACACACACACACACACACACACACACACACACACACACACACGCACACGCACACGCACACACACTTCATATTTACAATATGACCAAAGCCCAGCTTCTCTTCTGGTTGCAGCGCGTCAGCTTTATCCCCCTGCGACACCCCCAGGTACAAACGAACAGACAAATTAAAAGTATTGAAAAGAACCATTTTATTTTTGAAGACGTCAGTAGTGATTTAAAACATTTCCGAGAGCAGATGTGACGTGGGACCACTTTTCTCTCAAAGATCTGTGAGGGTGGAGACAGAAATGTGTGTCGTGAAGACGACATCAATCAAACATTCATGGCCATTGACTCTTGGCCGTCTACCGTTCACCTGACATTTATCCACCGGGATGGTTCTGTTTTAGGGGCAGGAGCAAAGTTGGCTGATATTTGCTTCAGTATTAGTCTGTGGTTTACTACCTAACGGAAACAGTCTCCATCATGCAAGTGTGATAAATTGTAGGATAGTGCGTACTGGCCATTTTTATGCATGTTTTACAATTTGCCTCAGGCTTAAGTCTCTGAGTACTGGAGAACTTTGCAATGCTTTAACAGACCCGTGAATTAAGTGACCGAGAGGAGGAGAGTGGGGGAAAAGAGTGAGCGCATAGAGGAGGAAATCACAGCTGGACAAAAATGTATGTCTTCAAGCTAGATTTGAAGGAAGTAGTCTGTGACTGTCTGAAAGACGGGGTAAAGATCGCTCCAGTTGTATGGACCAGACACAGAAAAAGAGCGGCAACTGACTTCAGTACATCTGTATCAAGGAATGTATAAACAACTGGTATCAGAAGCAGAACGGAGAGGTCGGGCAGAGGTGTTCATCCAGAGGTGGTCACGAATATAAATACGCACAATGCCGTTGATACACTTATAGCATAATGTATTGATTTTGTATGAAAGTTTTTGAGAAACGGGCGGCCAGTGGAAAGTATACAAACTGAAAGATTTGAGTATTGTAAAATTCTTGCTTTTCTTTTCTTTCTGTAAATATCTTGCACACTAGACATATGTGCACAAGTCAACATTGGTTAGTAATAAACAAGTTGATAATCGCATGGCTTGTATAATTTTCTTCTTTTAATGCTTTGTCTTTTGGCTGACTGGTTTTATCTAAAAGAAGGGTTGTTTCATTTTTTTGGGTCAAAATCGGAAAACTGAAAAAATGATGACATGAAGAAGAACTTGATATTACATGAAGAACTTTATTTTTTATTAGATCATGATGATCATAATGACACTAAAAGTATTGATGATGATGATGATGATGATGATAATCCTAATAAAGATGATGGTGATGATGAAAATTATAGCAACAACAACAACAACGACGATGATGATGATGATGACGGCGACGACGACGACGACGATGATGATGATGACGACGACGACGACGCTGCTGCTGCTGCTGATATCGTTTCTATACCGCAAATATTCCATATCAAAACCATATTCATTGCATTTTGCATAGTAGCGGATAACTATTTATATTTCATACAATAAGAGCGGCAGGAAGGTCTGTGGTGATTTTGTAAGAAGAAGGTATGTTGTGATGTTGTAAGGAGAAGGTCTGTAGTGGTATTGTAAGGAGAAGGTCTGTAGTGGTGTTGTAAGGAGAAGGTCTGTAGTAGTGTTGTAAGGAGAAGGTTGGTAGTGGTATTGTAAGGAGAAGGTCTGTAGTGGTGTTGTAAGGAGAAGGTCTGTAGTGGTATTGTAAGGAGAAGGTCTGTAGTGGTGTTGTAAGGAGGTCTGTAGTGGTATTGTAAGGAGGTCTGTAGTGGTATTGTAAGGAGGTCTGTAGTGGTATTGTAAGGGAAGGTCTGTAGTGGTATTGTAAGTCGTAGTGGTATTGTAAGGAGACGGTCTAGTGATGTTGTAAGGAATAGATCTGTAGTGGTGTTGTAAGGAGAAGATCTGTAGTGGTGTTGTAAGGAGAAGGTCTGTAGTGGTGTTGTAAGGAGAGGTCTATGGTGGATAATTGTTAAGGAGACGGTCTGTAGTGTGTTGTAAGGAGGTCTGTAGTGGTGTTGTAAGGAGAAGGTCTCTAGTGGTAATTGCAAGGAGGTCTGTAGTGGTGTTGTAAGGAGACAGTCTGTAGTGGTGTTGAAAGGGAGAACGGTCTGTAGTGGTGTTGTAAGAAGGTCTGTAGTGGTGTTGTAAGGAAGGTCTGTAGTGGTGTTGTAAGAAGACAGTCTGTAGTAGTGTTGTAAGAAGACGGTCTTTAGTGGTATTGTAAGGAGACGGTCTTTAGTGGTATTGTAAGAGAGGTCTGTAGTGGTTTGTAAGGAATTAGATCTGTAGTGGTATTGTAAGGAATAGATCTGTAGTGGTATTGTAAGGAGATGGTCTGTAGTAGTATTGTAAGGAGACGGTCTGTAGTGGTATTGTAAGGAGATGGTATGTAGTGGTATTGTAAGGAGATGGTCTGTAGTGGTATTGTAAGGAACGGTCTTTAGTGGTATTGTAAGGAGATGGTCTGTAGTGGTGTTGTAAGGAATAGATCTGTAGTGGTATTGTAAGGAGATGGTCTGTAGTGGTATTGTAAGGAGACGGTCTGTAGTGGTATTGTAAGGAGACGGTCTGTAGTGGTATTGTAAGGAGACGGTCTGTAGTGGTATTGTAAGGACACGGTCTGTAGTGGTATTGTAAGGATAACACGGTTTGTAGTGGTATTGTAAGGACACAGTCTGTAGTGGTATTGTAAGGAGATGGTCTGTAGTGATATTGTAAGGAATAGATCTGTAGTTGTGTTGTAAGGAGAAGGCTTGTGATGGTGATGCAAGGAGAATACTTACGATGGTATTATAAGGAGGCCTATGGTGACATTGTAAAGAGAAGGCCTGTGGTGGTACTGTAAGGATAACGCTTGTGGTAGTTCTATAAGAAGAAGGCCTGTGTGGAATTACAAGGTGGAGGTTTGTGGCCTTAGTGTCATTGACTGCCATCCTGGTGTGACCCCCAGCAGGGATGACTCACACTGCTCGGTTCTCTCAACTACAACACGCGTCGTCTGTGTTAGTGACACCATTGTTAGCATCACAGTCTGTGTAATTGCATATGTGTATTAGAAACTGTCATGTAAACCTGTATTTTCTTTTCGTCGATGACAATACTGGCACTACGACTCTCTCTGTCTGTCTCCCAGTCTCTCTGCCTGCCTGTCTGTCTGTCTGACTGTTTGTCTGTCTGTCTGTCTCTCTCTCTCTCTCTCCGTCCCTCTTTCTCTTCCTCTATGTCTGTCTGTCTGTCTGACTCTTCTGCTCTCTCTCTCTCTCTCTCTCTCTCTCTCTCTCTCTCTCTCTCTCTCTCTCTTTCAGTGCCGTGGAATTGTCGGGGACTCTTTTAGTATAAATAGTATCCCCACCTTTTGGAAATTCTGCGCTAGAAATTTCCTTTTTTCTGTCGCTGGGTTGTTTCTGCCTTGCTCCTTTGCTTTCTGTCATCTCTTGCTGTCATTATCTGTCTTTCTAATCCATTCACATCTGTTCTATAAAACCTTACATAATTTCTATTAGGATTGATAATTAGGTGCATGTATTGGCTTCTTTTTTGTCTCTCAGGAAATGTGATGTTCAGAAGCAGTTTAAGGTAATTTAGACAAGTTTTTGTGTAAGATTTTATATCTTTGATAGTGTCTTCATTGTATTCAGACTTCTTTTAAAACCCTCTGGTGATAAATTTGGTGGAATGGTCAACTCCAGGGGTATATCGTTAGATTATGTGCAGGAATACATTGGTATGTGTGCTTGATTTTCTTTTCCAGGTGAAGTGTTGAGTACGTTTCGAAATGGATATAACCTTGATGTGGGTCTGTGCAGTCGGCTGGGCTTTAAACAATAAGAACAAAAAATGCAAATCTATGTGTGTCTGTCTTTCTGTCTGTCTGTCCTCTCTCTCTCTCTCTAATGAGAGACAGAGAGTGTTTTGTTTTGGAGACGTTAACGTAAGTTTTTTTCATTGATAGTAGTAGCAGCATTAAAGTCATTATGAACGGATAGTGTATCATAGACCCCCATGTACAACGTTGTTTAGTCAGTCAAAGCACTTATTTCAATAACATGTGCATGCCAGTGGATGCTTATGTGTCAGCGACTGTGTCAGGTAGAAAACTTTTCTTTTTAACTGTCAGTTCGAGCAAACACCAAACTGTATGAATTGGGAGGATGTGTCAGTGATACTGATGTAAACTGTTCTGTCTTCTTGTGTCATTGATAACTCTGGCATCACGAAGTCTGCAGGAATGGATGTGTGTAATAGACTCTCTTTGTCTATCACTGACAGCACTGTCCACATAAAAGTCTGTGACAATGGATGTGTTTGTCAGTGGATAGCCATTATAACAGTTGTCTGCATGTCTGTCATTGAAGGTACCAGAAGACGAAAGACTTTGTGAATGAGTATGTATATGTATTAGAGATTATCCTCAGAACAATTTATCATCAATTTATCACTGGCAAGACTAGAAACACCAAAGTGTGAATAGGCATGTGTTCAGAAAAGTAGAAGCTCTTTTCCAGCCTCTTCTTTACTCTGTGTGTAAGCATTTGTCTACATGTTTTATGACCAAGATATATGTTTTCTCTTCGTTCATTTGGGTCCAGTTTTCTTTAGCTATAATATTGCATTTTCATCATCATCATCAAGTGCCCTGCCGCATGGCGTTGGCGATCATGGCCCTCCATAAGTATTTATCCGTATGGCCAGACAAAATAACAAAAAAATTTTTTTACAAACATTAATAAAATCACTGTAAAAAGATTATGTCAACTTTGCTAAAGTAACGACAAGGACGTGACCAACGAACTTCCTAACTATGTAATTCATGGACATAACCTCCATCCGTCAACTTGGAGTTTTCTCTTTTGCCTGTTTAACACAAATGTCTACTACAGGAACTCTGTTGTTGTGTGCTTTGACTGCTTCCAGTCTTGACACCATAAACTCTGTTCTCTGTCTTCTCCTTTCTTCACTTCTCTTCTCTTTCTGTAGCTCTCATTTTGTTCATTATCAAGTTCATTTTCTTGTTGAAAGTAGACCTTTTCTCTTTCTTTATCTTCTTTTTTTCATAGCTCATCACTGTCATCCTCTTCCTTCATTCCCAGTTGTGTACAGGCTGGTGGCCTCACACTGTCTGTTTATCTGTATTTATGTGTGATATCTGTTAACATCAGGAAGAGAGTTCTTGAATGTTATATAGAACCAGTACTGTTGTACAGTTGTGAGGCGTGGACAGTCAACAAGCAAAGCCAGAACAAGATTGAGGCCGCCGAGATGTGGTTTCTAAGAAGAATGTTGAGAGTTCCATGGACAGCAAAGAAAACAAATGAGACAGTCTTGATGGAGGCAGACACAAGTAGATCATTCATAAGGAAGATTAGGAAAGGACAGGCAACATGTATAGGCCATTTTATGAGGAAAGGGGAATTGGAGCGCCTGGTCACAACAGGAAAGCTGGAGGGAAAGAGAACACTAGGTAGACCCAGGGAGAAGATACTAGGCGGACTTACAGAGTGGCTGAAGACAAGGAGGGTGGAAGAGATGCTTGAGGCAACAAGGGATAGAGATAGATGGAAGTCCATGATCGCCAACGCCATGCGGCAAGGCACCTGATGATGATGATGTGTGATATTAAGGCAAAAAGACATTAACCAGACAGTGTGGATTGTAATTAACTCCAGATAAACGACGGACAGATGCAACACCTTCATACACCAGCGTTGCGCCTCATCAGCCTGCGTATTTATTATGTCACGTCAATCTTCTGCTGCATGGAGTAATGGCAGTCTGATCAATTTAATAAGGCAGCTGAGTCATAGGTGTACATGAGACAAGAAAAATGGGAAAACAAAACAAAGATCAAGTGAAAGAGAGAATGTTAGGCAGACAGTGCTCTTTTCAGACAGAAAGACAGGCAAATACACAGACTAAAGACAGGCAAACAGACAGACGAATAAACAGATACAGACTCAAGAAAGCAGCAGATGAACTCTATCAGCAGCAGAGACAACAGACAGGCGTTGACTCATCTAATGGAATGTCACCCACCACCGCCACCAGCCTAATCAGAACACTACATCTCCGCATTCCCTATTCCTCGAGGAGTGAAGATGGTGACGTGACCATAACTGACTACCACGGCTGTCTGTGTGTTCTGTACCACAGTCGTCTTTGATGACCAGTGCCTGTGATCACTAGGGGCAAAGCCCTGATGTAGCCCTCCATCTTTCTCCGCAATCAAGTTTGATAATATTGTGGTACCACAGTCCCCGAAGAGTCTGGTCGTCAATAGAAGCTGAACAACCCGGACTCCAGAGAGAATATGGAAGAGGATGGAGTTAAAATTAGATATTCCTTAGTGCTTTCTGCATTTTCAGTACAAGAAGTTTTGACTTGTGAAATGTTTGTTAGTCACTTACCAGTAGAGTTAATTGTATGTGTAAGGGTAGGTCATTCATCTATCATGAACATATTCACATTGTACCCTCTCCTTAATTAAGGTATGACTAGAAGAAAGGAAAAATATTGGGATTGTTATATTAGACATTAAGTTTTGAAAGAAGGATGTTATGGTCACTGAGGTCAGAGGCATTCATGACATCAAAAAAGAAAATTGATATGATCATAAGTTTGTCATGTTTAAAAGAGCAGTGTTGCATGTATGACAGAGAGAGGAGACTCTTTATCTAAGACGATAAAAGATAAGCATTTGCATGCATTTTTTTTATATCAAGTGCTCGTCCAGGTGGAATTAGTTAAACTACATATAAAACATTACAAAAGTTAAAATCTCGACATCCTGAAAGTAAATATTGCTGTATCTGGGTATTTGAAAAGAAACTGAACGTTGATTGAATACATTGAAGGAATATATACATATATAATGAAAGCAAATGAATAAACACACAGTGAACTGAATTGACAAGAGTTAAACTAAGTGGTTACTTGAAAGAGAGAGGGAGAGAAGAGAGAGAGAGAGAGAGGAGGAGGAAGAGAGAGAGAGAGAGAGAGAGAGTCTTCATGTTTTTCACCAAAGAGTAAAACACACAACGTTTCAGGATACAGGTCATAATAGTCTTCCTGACAAAATTCCCAAGACAGGACTAAAAGAACTTGAAAATTCGCAGTGTAACACTTTTGTGAGGTAATATTTTTGTTCTTACCTGTAAATGAATAATCTTAGTTGAGATCATGTTCAAGAACAGGGAGTTAATTATCTCGTAAGATCAACATATGAATTCTTTTATTGTAAATGAGAGTACGTTTTGTTACCTACTCAGAGAAATCAACTGGACCGATGTTTCTTGCGTCATATTTTGAAGATAGAAAGTATTTTTCGGCTGATGTGCACCAGGTTTACCCTGACCTCTCTGTCGGACATGTATGGATTCTACTGACAATGTTGGGATTGGCCAGACATCAGCTATCAGGGAAGATGAGCAACCTTTGTAGTCCGTTGACAGCTCCCCTTGGCCAGCAATGTTGCTTTCTATCATGTCACCATCACCCTCTCTGGAAGCTCTCTGGAAACTTCCTGTCGTTTTTTTTTTTATTCTCATTTTCAGAAAAGAAGAAAAAAGAAAAAGAGGAAAAGAACTGAAGACGTAGATTTTACCGACATGAGATGTGTGTACACGTGAGAGCCCGTGCGTGTGATTGATGTTTCAGCAGAGATTTTCGCTTGTTTATGGATGGGACTTTTTATCTATTCATTTGCTTTCTTCTCAACTGAACGGAGATCACACGTTTAACACAAGTTGACGTGACGAGTGCTGAAGTTAAAGGAATATGACCCAGTGCTTGGATCACAGCGATGGAAAATAGGAACACTCTTGTCGGGATTTCTTGGATATTTCCTGGTGGAATTCAACCAAAAGTAAATGTTGATCTGTCAACAAGATATTGCGAAGATATGAAATTGTGATTTTTATCAATTTTCTAATTACGAACATTATTTCTATATGTATGTGAAAAGAGAACTTGTTATAATATCTTTACTGATATATGTATATTGTGCTCAAAAAGAGAAGTGAAGCTCTCTGAATTCGTCTGTACTTCAAACAGCGAATTGCTTTTACCCAGTTGTAAATATTTGCTTCCCCTCCGTCTAGCTCTTTCAATGTCTCCTTTGTGCGGTTTCCCAATGAAAAGATAGCTAAGACAGTTTAACTTTATAACAGGTACTTGATTGGAGCAGCAGATCTATCACAAGGGTAAATGGCTTTTTATACTTGATGGAGAATTAAAGACACGTGCAATAAATTTTGACACAGATTGTTTCATCTATCAATACTTCACAGAAAGACATTCACGCCCGCATCCAAGCACGTATCTCCTCTCCCCTCACACACAGTTACGCTTACTTGTTTGTTAGCGGTCAATAATTGGTATTGTTGAAGATTGTATGCGTTAGAGATCAATGATACATAAGAACATGATCATGAATACTTTATTGGTTTATTGTGTCATGTTAAGTTGCAAAATGCGTCTCAGAGGTGTTAGAAGACTTTGTTGAGATTTTCGTCCTTGGCAAAGTGGAGACTTCCATACTGAACCTCGAGATGATCCCATGTCAAACCTGCCTTAGGACACTTTTTGCTGCTGCCTGGTAGACTCCAAATAACTCTGATACTCGTTCGGATTAAATGGTTTTCTTACGGGAAACTGGTCTTCAAAGCGCACAGTGGAATTCTCTCAATGTATATGACCTCTCTCTCCACGCACACACACATATAATCACACACACGGGCACACAAACACACACTGATACACAGTCATATACACATCCACGCACGCATACACATGCACAGACATGTGCGTGCTTATACATACATACATACAATACATACAAAATATATATAATATATATATATATATATATATATATATATATATATATATATATATATATATAATCTTTTACACACAAATTCAATTATGTAAACAAAAAACGTCTGATACCATTATATCATTGAACAGATGGTTTTTGAACGACGATTTTTGCATGCACCATGTTCATGTTCTAATTCAAAAGACACCTACCTTGGTGGCAAAAATTGACAGGGGCAGATATGAATGGGAGTCTTTCTGTTATATGGATCCATGAAAGTAGGGAGGTCACACAGGAAAAGTGTGTGCCATGAAGACGATGTCAGTCAAACATTCCATTCACCTGACATTTATCGACTAGAGCAAGAGCAAGGTCGGATGGTATTTGCCTCTGCGTGGCGTCTGTGGTTTAGAATATAATGAAACCAGTCTTTGTCATGGAAATATAATTAATTGCTATGTAGCTCGTGTTACCTGTTTCTTGTACATGTTTAATGGCCAGTCCCAGGACCGAGTCTCTGAGTTCTGATGTCCTTGACATTTAGTGCAACAGACCTGCAGGGTGAGTCACTGAGAGCCGGATACATGCACTGTGTAGACAAAGCAGATGTTTACATGCTGGTAAATGCTTGTCTCTTCAGTTTGCCGAATTGTGTTAATTTACCAGACTCACCGATCACTGTAGTGTAGTGATTAGTGCAACGGACTACCGACTGGAATGTTGTGGGTTCGAATCCCCATTAGTCCTTTCATAATCATAATGGGATTTTTCGGCTCGTAACCAGAGTTGAGCGTGCTGTGGTCTCATTGGGAAGACTGGGACCACACAGTCGAGTCTCATCCACTTCACTGATGTGTCACTGACGGTTTTGCTCAAATCTTCTGACCAATACCTACAAAGCCCGGTTGACACCAGGATATAAGCATAGAGTACAGATCTGTCAGTCAGCCTCAATTCTAGATTGAACTTCATAGCATCATGATTATCGTCCTCATCATCATTATCTTCATCGCATTGTAAAAACGGTCCCAGTTTCTCTGGTCAGTAAGGTGGCACAGAGAATGGAACAGAAATAAAGGTGAGTACAAAGGAGACTGCCTCAGTGCGATGATCCTAAAAAATTACTGGATTCAGTATGCAGAATCCGGAATGAATGCAATAGTCCACTCTCTCTCTCTCTCTTTCTCTCTCTCTCTCTCTCTCTCTCTCTCTCCACACACACACGCACACACACACACACACGCACACGCATGCTGCTCTCCTATCTGTCTCTCTCTCTCACACGCACGTACGCACGCACGCACACACACTTACACACACTTTCTCTGTTTCACTGTTTCCCTGTTACTCATTCTGTCCATGTTCTTTGCTGTCATACATATTCCTTCCTGCATTTTTTCCTCATGAACTGAAAGTTTACATTATCTATGTAATCCTTCTGGCTGAGTGTACAAAAACAACACATGAAATGTATTCATGTTGCTAGTTTTCTACACAACTAAATCATTATTCGTCATCTTGAAGTATTTACTCTTTCTCCTTATTAAAAAAAAATCTGACATGAGAAATATTTAGGTAAATCAGTATCACTTAAAGAGTATGAAACAAAAGATAGTTGTGTGCTCGATAATTGATTTTTTAAACATGGTTTTCATTTGTCTGACTGTTTTGAAGGAACAACGCTTTTGTCTGACTCCGTTCTGAAGAGAGATTATTTCATTCCTATCAAAAATCACATTCTGGAACAATAATGTTGGCAGAAAGAAGAAAGTCGATATTCATTCAAGTAATGACATGGTCTGTTATGGTCGTGTGTTAATATTCCATTGAAGGGAGTGTCTAGTCTCTCGGACATGCTCAAACATTAAATGTCTAGACCGACCGAGGTCGAGTTTACTATTTCCGCTCAGTAATCAGTTCAGGCAGTGACGAATGAAGTCATGGATAGTCAAGGGGAAGTAAGCTTGTCATCTCTATAAATAGGATTGAAATCAGATTTATAAATAGGAAAGACTGGTCAGATCTATAAATAGGATTGATATCAGATTTATAAATAGGAGGGAGCTAAAAATAGGATGGACATTGTCATATCCACAAATAGAACGGCAATAATTCTTTCTCAATACGCATTTTCGATACCAGGTAATAGTTACATGGTCGTTGTTCACATTTCAGTTAGGCACAAACACACTTTACAGTGTTCATTACTATGTTTTAAGAAGAAGTAGGATGGTGGAAGGAGAATGTAGTTAGATCATGAACAATTCTTCTTGAACAATTCACACTTATGGATGTACAGACAGCCTTCCTGCTGATATCCATTGTAGAAAGTTTATAGAAAAGATCTACATTTACAGTGAAGAAGATGATCGGAAACTTCCCCATGCAAAGTTTATGAATTTGTTGACACCACTGATCGCTTTTGCCACAAAGCATCCCAGGAATAAATTGTAACTGCACAATTGGAACCAGGCTGTCGTAGTGTTAAGGCACAGTAACGACCTTGTGGGCTTAAACAGATCAGAACTGTCACTATGCAAAGTCTGATCACACAGTTGATCTTTCTTTTCATCCAAGTTGCATGGAACTCTTAAACTTTTCGTTTTATTTTCAAGTGCTTGTGAAGCCCTTCCTAACGTTTCTTCGTCCTTCTCTATGTGGACATGTTGCATGGCACCCTTTGGACAGTTCCATTTGGGATTGGACAACCCGTCCTGTCCCTGCCCCGCTTACCGTGAAATTGTCCCTTGCAAATCTTATTTAGCGTGATGAAACTGCAATCCAATTTCGCCAGCAAGTGAAGGGACGTATAGCAAGGAGAAGAAGCTGAATTGTTAGGCGCAAGATGGATTAAATTAAATCAAGGTGGTTGGTCATATTAGCATTCTCTCCCTCTCTCTTTCTCTCCCCCCCCCCCCCACACACACACACACACCGCATTTAGTCATTTTGGATTCGCATGATCTTGAAAATAGATCATTCTCATTCAAATTCCTGTTCTGTTTGAATTTCAGACACTCGCTTCCTTCTTGTCAGAATAAGTTTGATGACTCAGATACGGTAAAGATATATCTATCCATAACAGTCAAAGGACGTGGTGGTGGTACCTGTTTTTTGTTTGTGAACCGTTGCATCAGGATTGTGTCATGAAATGGTAAATATGTCATTTTTATGAAGATATAGACACACAAATAAACTTCGTACAGTCTAAATTCTTAAGATCCAATTTGTGTGTGAGAGAAGGAGACGGTGATGGGGGTGGAGGAAGACAGAAACAATTGTGTTGAGATAAAACCTCTAGTCTCTTTGTCCTTTATGGCATTGTGACGTTGGGAATGGGCCGTGCTAAAACGTTTCTCCATTCACAACTTTCCGTTAGGCAGTACTCGTTGAACTTGCCGCTGTTCGGAACACAGTATAGTCTTCACTGCTGAACAATGAAATGTGTAATAATCAAGAGCTTGGGTTTTGAAAATGAACCGTACATCATATCCATTCAAACTTGCAAATTCTTGATTAGCAAATCTGTTGTCGTAAGGCGTGCAGATTTAATAAACCATATCAAAAACCTGATAAGTACTCTTAATCAATCGACATAAGCTTGCATACATACGTTTATTTTTTTTAACTTGGCTAAAACAAGCAAAAAACAAACAAAACAAAAACCACTTAAAACAACAACAATAGTACCACGCGCCGCGCGCCACACACACACACACACACACACACACACACACACACACACACACACACACACACACACACACACACACACACACTCTCTCGATTTTGCATTTTTGAGGTAATATGATTGTTAGGGATTTTATTTTGCAATATTCAGAAAGAAATAATTGTTATCACGTCAGTTTAAGTTACCCATTAGTTTCCTGTGTAAAACATTCATATACCTCGCAGATATTATGTACCATTTGCCAATTCTAATCAAATTTAAATCGGTACAATTTCATCTTGATGATTGACATCATGGTTATACAAAATAAACAGGAATAGAGCAAAGACTGATAATTGTGCTGTACCTATGCATGATACATTTGATAAAGGTACTGTAGGAATGAGTTTGAAATTGATTTTTCAAGACTATAGTTTAATTCAGAAACAAACAAAACGTTGAATGGACCTAGTAAGCAGTAGAACTGAATCAGCTTATACATAAGCAATATTAACTTAGAACAGGAACAACAACTCGAGTCAGTTTTAATTATGAATGAACATGCCTCATTTTCCGTTCACAGCCGTCACGGAAGGGGAGGCGGTACTGTTCTACGTATATTGTGGAAAGTTTGCTTCCTTCTTCAGGTTTTTACTTTATTTGTTTATTTTTGTTGGTGGTTGGCTGAATAATTGACCTGTGCCTGAGAGAAATAGGAGGTTCAGGAAGGGTAGTTCTCCTTCCCCCTTCCCCTAATCTAACTTCATAGGCTCCTTTCACAATCCCCAACTGTCTCTTCGTCCCTTTTACATGTAGGAAATGTTTATACACTACATTCAATAAAGTTTTTGTTGTGGTAAGTTGGAGAGAAATGGCATACAAACCATATTTTGCTTTTTTCTTCAAGGGTGCAGATATTGGTGTTTTGAGCAGAACTGGCAAACTATGTTGGCTGACATAGTCTTCCCTTGCAATATATATGCATCATTTAGCGAAACGAGTGATTTGTATCATACAAGTTTGGCTCATTTCCAAGGTTACAATAATGATGATGTGGAGGTAGTGGTGCTGTTTTAATGCATGTGAGAAAATTCATTTTTCTTTATTATCCTTTTAATTCATTCACTTTCTTCATTAGTTGTCTAATTGACCTGTGTGTGTATGTCGGGGGGGGGGGGGGGGATTTCTTCCCTCCTCTAACTTGCCCCCACCATGTTCCCTTCCCATTATTCCTGAACTGGTGTTGGGATAATTTCTTATGGTGTCCAGTTATGTTCATGTGAGGCAGGAATTACGGTGCTATGAATATTGTTCTCCACCTTCCCCCTCCTCCCCCCACCGAATCCCCTTGGATGAGACTGTATGCCCGACATGTCGGCAGTTATTGCCTTCTCCACGCCACGAACAACCACACACCCTGGCTTGCCAGCCTTCTGGTCGTTATCTGCAGCTGTTTTCTTCCAGTATATTTCTCTCTGTCTTCCCCCCTGCCCCAGCTCCTTCGTAGTGTGTCTCTCTGTGGCCTGTTCTCGTTCTGTCTTTGGAACTAGGATGGAATACATCATGCTCTCTCTCTCTCTCTCTCTCTCTCTTCTCTCTTCTCTCTCTCTCTTCTCTTCTCTCTCTCTTTGTCTCTCTCTCTCTTTCTCTCTCTACTCTCTCCCCCCTCCTCTATCTCTCTCTTCTCTTTCTGTCTCCCTCTCTCTGTCTTCTCTCTGTGTCTATGTCTTTCATTGTTATAGTACTATGGAAGCAAACGAAGATAATCGATGTTTGAAATGGAACCAGTAAAATATTGGTTGTAGGTTCCAAGTTACTTCAGTGCTTGCAGTCGTTATGATCCATATCGCCTGTAGGTAAATCCTAAAGACCGATGTAGGTTGTGAGGATCATGTGTTGAATTGAATTAGTAAGTTGCATTGACACTATTAAGCCTTACAAAACATACGCTACGCCAACAGCAATACCGTGAGCTGGAATGTTTTATTTTCAGGTTCACAGTTTTGTTAACTCATTTGGACAAAAATTGATTATCCTTCGTTATTTCTTTTATGCATTACTATAGTCTTTATTGAATGGCTGGCTAATTGCCGTGTGTCTGGGGTGTGGATAGGATGGGGTGGGAGATGAGGGTGCGCAGGGAAGAGGCATTTCCTGCTTTCTCCCTCCGCACACTTAACCCCATCACGTTCCTTTCCCATTCCGAAGCTGGTTAAAATGAGCTAGGAGCAGTCAGCCTTGGCGTTGGGGGTAATTCCCCACAGTGTCCAATTGGTCTGCATGTGAGACAGGGATTACAGTGCCATGAATACTGTCCCCTGGATGGGGCTGTGTGCGCGGCATGTCAGCAATCATTATCTCCCCTACATCACCAGTAACCACAACGCCCTGGTTTGCCACCCATTTGGTTTAAACCACCCAGTTTGAATCTATTCTACTCCCAGTGTTTTTTTTCTCTGCCCACTTCCCTCGCCCCACTCCGCCTTCCACATACACTCACTGTCTGTTCTAAACCCCATCCTGGATTGCCTTTGAAAACGAGAGTTTCTCTCTCTCCCCCTCTCTCTTTCTCTCTCTCTCCCTCCCTCTCTCCCTACCCTCCTCTCTATCACTCTCTCACGCACAGTCTTTTTCTCTCTCTTTTTCTCTCCCCTTCTCTCTTTCATGCTCTTTTCCTCTCTTCTCTTTCTGTCTCTCTTTTGTTTAATAGAGCAGCGGAGGCGAACGAAGAACGGTCTGCAGTGCTTTGCATACACATTTGAAATACAAGACAGTGATTCTTCAGTCTTCGCAGTGGTTTCAGTTTAGATCATTTCAGAATTAATTCTCAAGACTGACATGGACGAAACACCTGTAATAAAACTATTCGCTTACAACAGTTCTATGGGTATTTTGTTGTAGGACGTCTTGGCTTGCTACTGCTAATTGTATGGATCAGTGTATTGAATAGCGCTAATGAGCTGCACTAACTGAACCTGCCTTTACAAAATTAGCGTCTTGCGATGAGGCCAGCAACTAATATCACTACAAATCTGAGTAGACATGGCTTATTTCAAGTTCCGTTCCAATAAGAGTTTTATGTTCTAATTTTATTTGGAAATGTTTAGTGTCCTTAATCGTCTTTTTACGTCTTTATATATCTATATACATACATACATACGTACATATATACATACATACATACATACATATATATATATATATATATATATACATATTATATATATATATATATATATATATATATATATATATATCTGTGTGTGTGTGTGTATGTATGTGTGTGTATATGTATGTAAATGTATATATACATACACACATATACACACACACTCACGAGTTGGCTAGCTGAAAGATCTGTATCTGCAGGGTGAATGGGGGCAGTTTCCTCCACCACTATCATCCCCTCACTTAACTCTGCCACGTTCCATTCCCGTTCCCGAACTGGCTAAAATGCGCTACAAGCAATCAGCCTTGGCATTGGGATAATTCCCCACGGTTTCCAATTCGTCTGCATGTGAGATAGGGATTACAGTGCCATGAATACTGTCCCCCTGGATGAAGCTGTGTGGCCGGCATGTCGGCAATCATTATCTCCCTTACATCAGGGACAGCCACACACCCTGGGTTGCCAGCCGTTTGGTCTAAACGATTCAGTCTGGATGTATTCTTTTCACTTTTTTCCTTTTCTTTCTCGGTTCTCTTCTTCCCAAATTTCCCCACACCCGTCTGATCCAACTCCACGAAATGTCTTTCTAGCTCCCTCCCATTCTGCCTTTGAAAATAGAGATTGCATCAGTTCTCTCTCGCCCTCCCACCCCCCTCTCTCTCCCTTCTCTGTGTGTGTGTGTATGTGTGTATATATGTGTGTGTGTGTGTGCATCTTGTGGTGTGTGCGCAACTGTGTGTGATAGATAGATACATAGATAGACAGATAGATAGATAGACAGATAGACAGATAGATAGATAGACAAAGAGAGAGAGAGAGAGAGAGAGAGAGAGAGAGATGAGATGAGATGAGATGACCTAAGTTAAAAGAGGTTTGTGAAGCTGTCCAATATGTACCTTCCAGATGATTTTACCCGCTTTTTTTCCCACCAGTGAGAACAGACAGAAATTGCAGGGAAAGACGTCTTGAGAGTGGTAGAGTGGGTGTTGTGGATGTGGAGCTAGGAGCACGACATCGTCCTTCAGAAAGTCAGTGTTGTTGTGTGGGCAGTAGAGGTGTCACAGTACAGAAAAAGGTCATAAAGTACTGCTCCTGACGCCTCTGGAAACGTTTCTACGATCCATTAGAGACAGTGAGGTACGAACCAGCTGGAGGCGACAGCCATCATGTCCTCAAGAGGAATGAAACAAAGTCCTTCCCCTCCACATCCCTGCGCCCCATCATCATCATGTGCCCTGCCGCATGGCGTTGGCGATGATGGCCCTCCACACGAATCTATTCCTTGTTGCTGCAAGTATATCTTCAACCCTCTCTGTCCTCAGCCACCCTGCAAGTCCGTCCAATATTTTCCCCCTGGGTCTACCTGGTGCTGTCTTTCCCTCCAGCTTTCCTGTTGTGACCAGGTGCTCCAGTTCCCCTTTCCTCGTAAAATGTCCTATAAATGTTGCTTGTCTTTTCCTGATATTCTCAAGAAAAGATTATTCAGTTTCTTTTCTACTCTTTTTGGTCACATTTTTGTGTTAGGAATTCAACAGTGAACAACTATACGGCCAATGTCTGTTTGCTTTCAGGATCATATTCATAAATCCAGGTTCCACCACTGTCAGGGCAGAGGACTGTGAACAAATGACCGTTAAGGCCATTTTTATAAAGTATGAACTGGCACAAACTACCTCTACATTTGCTTTGTTCTTTAGTCAAAGAATGAGCTCTGCCTTACAGATCACTTTTGCCTATAATGACGATTACTTAATCTCTGCATAGCTGCAAATGATCCAGTACTCTGTATGCTCTGAGTCTGGATATTGTGTGGATATCATGGGACCAGCATTGGTAAGTGTCTCCATTGTCTTGACATCAGCAAGAGCAGTCACTAAGTATCAGCAGTTATCTTGTAAACTGGCCCGTCTTCTCTTGAAATATCTAAACCTGAAAGAGTTTACTTTTTGATAATCTTTACTAAAAAAAACTGTTTCAAAGTATGAACGATTTATCACGATGCAAATCTTTTTCATATGTTCATGATAAATCATAACAGTGCAGTCAGCAGACTCATTTTGAAGACAAAACAAAACAAAAAACAAAACGAATAAAAAGTAGGAGAAAATGACAAATATGAAGTACTAATTTTGATAAAGGCAGTTTTGTATATTTTCTCTTCATGTAACATGGATGCTAGCAAGAATTTATGAATTATAAATTAGTTTGGGAAAACATTTTTTGGTGGCCCCATATCTAGAAAAGATTGATCTTCAGTTATTAAGCAACCAACTTTAATATAACAATGAAACATTATCAGAAAATAATATGGTCGCATTCAAAAAAATCATTAAGTAGAAATTTGACCTATGCGTACCTTGTGATGACATACAAGTTACAAATTCACTAATAAACAGAGAAAACAGCGCTGGACATATTGAATACTCTTGTTAGAGAGACCTTGCAAGATTCAAAAGTGTTTGTGTGTGCCTGTTACACATCTGACACACTACCTTGTTTTGTACATTCTCTTTGAGACTGTGGAGATCGAGATTCCTCCTTTGATGTCATTTTGAAACTCTATTAGTGCAGTAGATTGTTGACTGGGAGCTTGTGGGTTTGAACTCCCTGTAATCGAAAACAATATTGTGGAATTCTTTTTTGTCCCAGTCGGCTCTTACCAAGAGCTGAAATGGCGATGGGCTCGTTGGGAATGGAACCACACAGTCGAGTCTCACCCACTTTACAGATGCATCACTGAGAATATTGCGCAAGTATTCTGACCAACAACACGTGTGGTCTGTACCTCACGGACTTGGTTCATACTAAGATACATTATGAAAGTAAGCGTAATACAACTATATCATGAAACAACACAACCCTATCGCGAAGCACAACACAACTCTATCACGCGGTCTCAATCCAAATGAAACTCCGTAGCATCATCACTATTATTCTGTTATTCCCATTTCATAGCATTGTGAAAATGTGGTCTTAGGTTCGGTGCGTTTAAGTTTTGTTGTTGTTTTTACTTTGGGATGTGTTGGAGTGTCTATTGACACAGATGCGATGCGGAAAATGGGACATCAAGACACAAAACAAAACAAAACAAACAAAACAAAACAAAACAAAAAACCCATAAAAAGAAATGACTGCAACATAGCTGAAATTCTGATGAACACTGTACAGAATCTCATGCTGAACCCTGTCGAATATTTCAGCCACTGAAAGGTACCGTAAATGGAAAAGTTGTTCCATAACAATGAGGTCATAGTGGAGTGAGATAGTACATGTAGACACTCCAATTTTTGTCAGGGCCAGCATCATGGAGAGAAAGGGTATCACTTATCCTGGAGAAAGTCAGGTAACCTTTCGGAGCTGGGTGAACTGGTGATCACACAGACACGTTCCTCGGCGTGATTCATAACTGTGCAAATTCGTGCAGGTAGATAATAATAAATTAAATATATATTATATTAGTATATGCGCAAAAATCTTGACAAAATCAAATCTAAGCGCTGAGCGTATAACATGCATACATACCTACCATACATATGAGCGTATACATGCATACATACATGCTTACATACTTACATACATAAAATCTAAGCTGAGCGTATACATGCATAATACATACATACATAAATCTAAGCGTATACTACATACATACATACATACAGTACGCACATGCATACATAATAATTACAATATTTATATAGCGCAAATCTCGACAAAATCAAATCCAAGCGCCGAAAAGACACACACGCACACACGCACGCACGCACGCACACACACACACACACACACACACACACACACACACAACACACACACACACACACACACACACACACACACACACACACACACACACAACACACACACACACGCATGGCCACAAATGGGGAGAAAAGAATAAAAGCAATAAAAGCAAGAATAAAACCAATGGAAAACCACAGAGAGCACATCATATACAATTATATATTAAAACAAAGTGATTCCCCTCCGAGCGGAGACAGGCTGCAGAGGGGGTTGAGTGAGGTTAGGAATTTATGCAGAGGAGAAAAGGTGAGTTTTGAGAGCGGACTTGAAGGAGGCAAAAGTAGGTTGCTGACGGACTGAGAGAGGAATGTTTGTTCCAGGAGAGTGGACCAGAAACAGAGAAGGCTCGTGGACCATAGGTATTGAGCTTAGTGCGTGGAAAGCGAAAAGTCAGAGGATCGGAGGCAGAGCGGAGGGTACGTGAGGGAACATAGATCTCAAGTAGGCTTGACAGGTAATCGGGGGCTGCGTTATTGAGGCTTTTGTAGCACATGGTGTCTAGTTTGTACTGTATGCGCTTTGATACAGGGAGCCAGTGAAGTTGTGCCAGGAGAGGAGATATGTGGTCAGCTTTTTTCTTTTTGAGTACAAGGCGTACAGCATTGTTTTGAATGCGCTGTAGGATGTGAGTGGTGGAGGCAGGAAGACCAGACAGGAGTGAATTGCAATAGTCAATGCGAGACATTATGAAGGAGAGAACGAGTTTTGCAGTTGTTTCGACAGAGAGATACTTCCTGATCAGGCTTATACGATGGAGATGATAGTAGCAAGATCTGGCAGTTTGAGAAACAAAGTTGTTCATGGACAGGGTAGAGTCAATGCAGACACCAAGGTTTTTAGCTGAATCAGAAATTGGGACTGATGTGTTACATAATGGGAGAGAAAGAGGAGGCAGCTGGGAAAGTTTCTGACGGGTGCCAATGAGGATAGCTTCTGTCTTGTCGTCATTAAGCTGAAGTCTATTGTGTGTCATCCAGTTCTTAATGTCCGAGTAACACTCAGTGGTGCGAGTCAACAGGCGCTGTATATTATCAGGTGAGTCACTATCTTGAAGTTGGGTGTCATCAGCATAGAAGTGGTGTTTTATAGAGTGGGAGTTGATGATGGTGGACAGGGGGGAGGTATAAAGAGTGAAAAGAACAGGGCCAAGGACAGATCCTTGTGGAACACCACAGGTCAGGTATGCAGGTTGAGAGTAAGTGCCATTGATGAGAACAGTTTGTTTTCTGTTTGATAAATACGAAGTGAAAAAGGAGAGAGCAATGTCAGAGATGCCAAAAGTATGATGAAGTCTAGAAAGGAGAATACCATGGTCAATGGTATCGAAAGCTGCAGACAGATCAAGGAGTGTGAGGAGAGAGACTTTGCCAGTATCAGTTGCAAGGAGGAGATTGTTGAGAATGTGTAGTAGGGCAGTTTCAGTGCTATGGCACTGGCGGTAGGCTGACTGGAAAGGATTGAGGAGATTGTTGGCAGACAGGTGAGAGTTCAGCTGGTTGAGGACGACTTTTTCAAGGAGTTTTGACAAGAAAGAGAGATTAGAGATAGGCCTGTAATTTTTCAGTTCATTTGGGTCTAAATTGTGTTTCTTGAGGAGAGGGTGAACAATAGCAGACTTGAAAGAATCTGGGACAGTTCCAGTTTGAAAAGAAGTGTTGATGATGTCAGTGATGAATGGGAGGAGAGTAGGGAGACAATCGGAGTAGAGAGAACCTGGAAGAGGATCCAGTTCGCAGGTTTTGAACGACATGGATCTGATTGTGTTGAAAATTTCTTCTTGTGAGACTGGGGTAAAAGTAGTGAGAGGTGTGCCAGAGAAGGAAGGGTCAGGTGGGCATGGTTGACAGGGTGTCCTGTCAAGCCTGTCACGAAGAGTTTGTATTTTGGTGGTGAAATACTTAGAGAATACAGATGGGAGTTCTTCATTTGTATGTTTTGTTGGGAGAGGTAAGTCTTTTCGTGTGCCAAGGAGATGATTCATGGTTGTAAAGAGTTCTTTTGAAGAAGAGGCATTCAGGATTTTGGTTTGGAAATAGCTTGTTTTTGCAGATGCAATGAGGGTGGATACTTTTGTTTTAGAGGCTTGGAAAAGTTGCCTGTGTACAGTGAGTTTGGATTTGCGCCAGCGGCGCTCTGCTCTGCGGCGGGCACGTTTTGCACAGGCAATCTCATGAGTGAGCCAGGGGGTAGGGGGGCGGTCAGGTAAAAGACGGGTTGTGGCTGGAGCATGAGTGTCCAGAAGATGGTGGAGAGTAGTATAGAATTCATCGGCAAGGTTATGTGACTTTTCAGAAAGGAGACGGGAGGCATCAGATGAAAATGTGGAGAGGTCGATAGATTTGAGATTGCGTCGAGTCACTGTGCGCGTGGTACGGGAAGGAGGAGAAATGTCAAGAGAACAGAGAATTGCAGAGTGGTCAGATGGAAGGGCTGAAGTTAGACGGGTAGAAAGAACTAAGCAGTTGTTAGTAGCTGAATTGTGGTGATCACGAGAAATGATCCAGTCAAGAATGTGACCTTTTTGATGGGTTGGTTCAGAAATGTGTTGAGTCATATTGTGATTGGACAGAGAGTTGATGATATGTCTTGTGTCATAACGGTGAGTGTTGTCATAGTGGACATTGATGTCACCTAGAATGATGAGATTTCCAGGTAAGAGGCAGTAGTGGTCAAGCAGTTGGTCAAAGTCAGAGAGAAACGTGGATGTGGTGAGTTTGTTGGCAGAGCTAGGTGGAGGTCGATAGACACAGGAGAAGGTGATGGGGTGAGGGGTGGATTGGAAGGATACTTCAACGTGCTCGAAAGAAGGATGGGAGAAAGGCAGAGACTGCGAGAAAGATAGGCGGGAATGGAGTGAGTCGTTGTAGAGGATGGCGATACCGCCACCTCGAGATGAGCGATGGAAAGAAGCAAGCCTGTAACCACTCGGAGTGAGGCTAGCATGTATAGGTTCATGACCAAGGGGGTTAAGCCATGTCTCTGTAATAAAAGCAATGTCAACGTGATCATCAGCGATAAAATCGGCAATGACCCAGCTTTGCCATCTTTACATATTGATTGAGCGTTAAAAAGGCATAGTTTAAGTTTATCATATGGCGGCGGCCGAGGTGGCGAAGAAGGCGGCACCGACGGGACAAAAGACGAAGGCGACACCAGCGGGGCAGAAGACGAAGGCAGCAACGATGGAACAGAAGAAGAAGACAAAGGTAGCACCGGCGGGACAGAAGACGAGGGCAGCGCCGGCGGGACAGAAGACGAAGGCAGCACCGGCGGGACAGAAGGCGAAGGCGGCACCACCAGGACAGAAGGGGAAGGCGAAGATGGCAGAGGAGGAGACAAAGCCCGCAGCAGCGAGGTCGAAGGCAGGGGCAGTGGAGGAGACGAGGAAGCAGAAAAAGAAAAGTGGCGTCGGGCTGGCACAGCAGGAGGCAGGTTGTGCCAAAGTCGGTGGAGACGTCCACCACGACAGGATCGCGCAGTGCGGGGCTTGCTACACAGCCCCAATGTACGTATGCGCTGGTAGACGCCTCCACCGAGGTAGCATTTGCTGTGTTTAAAAAGTGTCAGTCCAATTTGTTTAAGGACGGACGGATCCATAATTGAGAGCCAGTCAAGAGAGGATGATGTTTGCAGAGAACAACGAAGGTTTGGGAGCTGTAGCGTTGGGCGAACACAGTAGGCTAAAATGTTAACACAGTTCACAGGTTAAATGTCCGACCTAAACGGCAGAATTAAAATGACGAAAAGTAGGCATACGAAACTCTAAAATCAGATTATCCGGTAAAATATTCAAAATTTAAAAAAAAAATATTTACATCACCATTTGTCGGGACCCAAGAGGAATAAACTGATATAAAATTCAATGTACAAAAACAAATAGAACCACGATAAAATCACTGTAAAATACCACACACACTTTTGCTGCCTGCTGGCGCGACATCTACTCACAAAGATGTGAGCTCTACCTCTGTGCCAGCCAGTCAATACAAACATTATGTAATCGTTGTACGCGGTAATGTCAGAGTCAAGAATGTTGTAAGAATTATGTCAGTCTTTTAGAACAGGCTGCTCTTATTTATTTACGTTTTAAGAGCTTAAGAAATCATTTAATGATTTACCAATTCATCACGAAATGTTGACTATCTGAGGTTTTGGTTTAAATTGTTAATTTCTTCCAGAATGCCTCAGAGTAATTTGCTGTTTTTAGAATTGAGTATATGTGATTTGTTTTGCATTTATCTGGAGTCTTACTTTCTAAAACAGAAGTTTGACAACACACACACACACACACACACAACACACACACACACACACACACACACACACACACACACACACACACACACACACACACACACACACAATATATTCCCATCTAATATCACTTCACTTACAGTGAAAAGACGTTAAACCAAAGAACGAACGAACACAAGACACACACACACACACACACACACACACACACACAGACACACACAGACACACACACACACACGCATATATATATATATATATATATATATATATATATATATATATATATGTTATATGTATATATACATACATATATATATATATATATATATATATATATATATATATATATATAAGAGAGAGAGAGAGAGAGAGAGAGAGCTTTGAATGGTACTCATCTGTTTTCAGAGCTACATATTCATCTTTGATAATGGACAGTACTGAAATACTGTCATCAGATCCTTTCAAACATCTGTGAGGTTTCTGCAAATCAGTGAATGCTTGTAGTCCTTTTTCCCATTTGCGCAAGGAAGGTTTTGAAATAAGCTGAAGATGGATGACCTGAAGTCTGTTTCATATACATGTACTAAGATGATACCATTAGGAAGAATGGCGGCTTGCTGGCCCATTTTTCAGTCTCTTGTTTGTATTTCATACCGACTAAAGAGAGGTTTGTGTCTGTGTGTCTGTGGCAAAGCTGTGTTAGCAAGTTTATATATATATTTTTTTTAAACAATTGTTTCTAGAAGGATCTTTATCAAATAGAACATTATTTGGGTCCATGGTACAGACCATTGATGTCACTAGCACCAAAGTTTGGAAATCATAGTGGCAAGATAAAGTCACACGGCCCAAAAGGGTAATAAGATAAGCAATTTTTGAGGAATGTCTGTGAATAGCACCATCTCAGGAAATGCTGAGGATAGGCTGACAATATTTACATTCTGTTTCACTGTTATAGCAATTCATCATTGTCTTTATATCACGTCAGCTTTATTTCACCTAATGTCTTCAGGGTCACAGTGACCTTGAGAAGTACAAAATCTGGATTTCTGTAATAACTTATATAAATGTACAGTGGTTATAATGGCTTACCTATGTTGAATTTGGATTGTGTTTCTTTTATTGGTTAGTAATGATATCGGACCTTCAGCCTTTCACGATGTGAACTAAACCAGCCCAGCCCGCGAATGATTATCGCAAATAATAGCAGAAGCAGTAGCAGCAAAAACGTAGTAGGAGTAGCACTGGTGATGGCAGTAATATAAGTATTAGGTCTGTGGCATTGGCCATGGTGAGTACTAGTAAGAGTAGTAGTAACGGTGGCTGTGGTGATAGTATTATTTGTTTTGTGGTATTGGTTATGAAAATGGCAGCAAAAGTGTTACTTTACTGGAAGTATCAGTGAAGACAGACTGGTAAACAGGCACAATAGTCTAATATTTACCTCCTCCTCCCCTCTCAGTACTGATTGACAAACACGGATAGTAGTCTAACGTTTACCTCCTCCTCCCTTCTTAATACAAATATCCTCTTCCGGCCTACCATTCCAGTCCTCAGAAATGAGTCCCGATAAAAACCCGCACATTTCCACTTCGACCTTTCCAGGCGAAAGACGATTGGAAATGGGATGCAGTTTTAATCTCACGCCATCTTTGCACAGACGCTTTGTCTTGCTCTCACCACCAGGATCGAAGGAAACCGAGATGACGACTGCTGGTCCAGAAGAGGGAGGAGGAGTGTGTTTGGCGGTGGTGGTGGGAAGGAGGGGGTGGGAGGGCACGGTATCTGCAAATTTCATTGCAGAGGGAAAGCAAAGTTCTGGAAGAACTGGTAGGATATTGAATTGAAACGTCTGACCCTAAAAGGTCCCCGTTTGGCTGAGCGTGGGGGCTCAATTCATTGCCTTGGTAAAGGTAGCATTTACCCTCCCGTCAGGACCGCATTATTATTGCTGAACCCTCCTGTCTGGTCTGTGGTAATAATACTGGGCCTTCTTGTCAAGTCTTTATATTACTGCTGCATTTTATATTGATACTCGACCTTCCCACTAATGCTGTGTTCTGGTTTTAAACTCTCGTATCAGAGTAAGAGCACTGAAACATGGTAAGCAAACATACAATGTTTTGCATTAGGGCAGTAAGAAAACAACGTCTTTACCACGTGAGATACTCTAAAACAGTTTCAAAAGACTGTTTTGTATTTTCCTTTTGTGCTTTCCGTTTTAAGACATGCCTTTTATATTCATATCGACAAAGTCTCGTATCAGAGTCATAGTCACATTGTTGGTTCCTTCTATCAGTGTATATTAATACTTTGCGTTCGCTGTAGATGTACGACTTACGTTATGATTTCACGATCGCCAATGCATTGTTGACGTACACGTACGTCAGATAAAGTGGGGATACTGTTTCGTTCAGCATTGCAGAAATGTCATCCACTGTTTTATTCCCCAGACATGTCTGTCTTTCCTAGTACAGCAAGCGCAATGGTGTGGTGTGTCACTCGACATGTGTGTATACTGGGCGATGGGGACTGTGGGTAGTGGATGGTGGATGAATGAAAGATGGGGAACACATTTTGGCCCAGCGCTCTTTCTACATTCTATATTTGCAAATTATGTTGTACAATCGGAATCATTGTTCATTTCTCGTTCGTTTTATATATCATTTAATGGTTTTGGGAATAAGAATGATCAGAGAGGTATTATTTTTTCCAGTTTTTTTTTTCTTGAACTTTATCAAGCATACACTGTAACCAAAAATTGAGCAGCGAAAGGGTTCATAATGTTGCAGCGTCCAGTTAGGCTACGATAATATTTCTGCTCCTTCCATCAGGCCATATTGATATTTCTGCACCTCCCATCAGACTATATTAATGTCCTCTGATAAGACTATATTGATATTGTTACACCCTTTGATAAAACTTGTAACACCTTCTGATAACACTGTATTAATATTGTCAAACCCTCTCATAATAATGCGTAAATATTTTTATTCCGTCGGATAAGATTACATTAATATTGATACACCCTCCGAAGAGACTATATTAGTACTGTAACACCCTCCGATAAGACAATATTTATGTGACACTATATCAATGTTGTTACGTCCTTCCATCGAGCTATATCAAAAATGATATCATTTCACCTTCCGATAAGACTGTATTGATATCATTGCACCCTCCTTTGAGACTATAGTAGTATTGTTTCACTCTCCCACCAGATTATATTGATATTGTTGCTGCCTCCTATCAGACTATGTTAATATTGTTTCACCCTCCTGGCAGGCTATATTGATATTGTTGTCTACTCTCATCATATTACATTGATATTGTTGCACTCCTATTAGACTATGTTGATATTGTTTCCTTCCCCTTTCAGACTATGTTAATATTTTTTCATCCTCCTCAAACATCACATTATGTTAATATTTCTTCATCCTTCAATCAGACTGTGTTAATATTGCTTGACCCTCCTATCAGATTAGTTAATATTGCTTGACCCTCCTATCAGATTAGTTAATATCGCTTCACCCTCCTATCAGATTAGTTAATATTGCTTGACCCTCCTATCAGATTAGTTAATATCGCTTCACCCTCCTATCAGATTAGGTAATATTGCTTGACCCTCCTATCAGATTAGGTAATATTGCTTGACCCTCCTATCAGATTAGGTAATATTGCTTGACCCTCCTATCAGATTAGTTAATATCGCTTCACCCTCCTATCAGATTAGGTAATATTGCTTGACCCTCCTATCAGATTAGTTAATATCGCTTCACCCTCCTATCAGATTAGGTAATATTGCTTGACCCTCCTATCAGATTAGTTAATATTGCTTGACCCTCCTATCAGATTAGGTAATATTGCTTGACCCTCCTATCAGATTAGTTAATATCGCTTGACCCTTCTATCAGATTAGTTAATATCGCTTTACCCTCCTATCAGATTAGTTAATATCGCTTGACCCTCCTATCAGATTAGTTAATATCGCTTGACCCTCCTATCAGATTAGTTAATATTGCTTGACCCTCCTATCAGATTAGTTAATATCGCTTGACCCTCCTATCAGATTAGTTAATATCGCTTGACCCTCCTATCAGATTAGTTAATATCGCTTGACCCTCCTATCAGATTAGGTAATATTGCTTGACCCTCCTATCAGATTAGTTAATATTGCTTGACCCTCCTATCAGATTAGGTAATATTGCTTGACCCTCCTATCAGATTAGTTAATATCGCTTGACCCTCCTATCAGATTAGGTAATATTGCTTGACCCTCCTATCAGATTAGTTAATATTGCTTGACCCTCCTATCAGATTAGTTAATATTGCTTGACCCTCCTATCAGATTAGTTAATATCGCTTGACCCTCCTATCAGATTAGTTAATATCGCTTCACCCTCCTATCAGATTAGGTAATATTGCTTGACCCTCCTATCAGATTAGTTAATATCGCTTGACCCTCCTATCAGATTAGGTAATATTGCTTGACCCTCCTATCAGATTAGTTAATATCGCTTGACCCTCCTATCAGATTAGGTAATATTGCTTGACCCTCCTATCAGATTAGTTAATATTGCTTGACCCTCCTATCAGATTAGGTAATATTGCTTGACCCTCCTATCAGATTAGTTAATATCGCTTGACCCTCCTATCAGATTAGTTAATATTGCTTGACCCTCCTATCAGATTAGTTAATATTGCTTGACCCTCCTATCAGATTAGTTAATATCGCTTCACCCTCCTATCAGATTAGTTAATATTACTTCATCCTCATATCAGATTATGTTAATATCGCTTCATCCTCATACCAGATTATGTTAATATTGCTTCATCCTCATATCAGATTAGTTAATATTACTTCATCCTCATATCAGATTAGTTAATATCGCTTCACCCTCCTATCAGATTAGTTATATTACTTCATCCTCATATCAGATTAGTTAATATTGCTTCATCCTCATCAGATTATGTTAATATTGCTTCATCCTCATATCAGATTATGTTAATATTACTTCATCCTCATATCAGATTATGTTAATATTACTTCACCCTCATATCAGATTATGTTAATATTGCTTCATCCTCATATCAGATTATGTTAATATTGCTTCATCCTCATATCAGATTATGTTAATATTACTTCATCCTCATATCAGATTATGTTAATATTACTTCACCCTCATATCAGATTATGTTAATATTGCTTCATCCTCATATCAGATTATGTTAATATTACTTCATCCTCATATCAGATTATGTTAATATTACTTCACCCTCATATCAGATTATGTTAATATTGCTTCATCCTCATATCAGATTATGTTAATATTACTTCATCCTCATATCAGATTATGTTAATATATACTTCACCCTCATATCAGATTATGTTAATATTGCTTCATCCTCATATCAGATTATGTTAATATCGCTTCACCCTCCTATCAGATTAGTTAATATTACTTCATCCTTATATCAGATTATGTTAATATTACTTCACCCTCATATCAGATTATGTTAATATTGCTTCATCCTCATATCAGATTATGTTAATATCGCTTCACCCTCATATCAGATTATGTTAATATTACTTCACCCTCATCAGATTATGTTAATATTACTTCACCCTCATATCAGATTATGTTAATATTGCTTCACCCTCATATCAGATTATGTTAATATCGCTTCACCCTCATATCAGATTATGTTAATATTACTTCACCCTCATATCAGATTATGTTAATATTGCTTCACCCTCATATCAGATTATGTTAATATTACTTCATCCTCATCAGATTATGTTAATATTGCTTCACCCTCATATCATATTATATTACTGTTGCTTTACCCTCCTGTCAGACTATGTCAATATTGCTTCACCCTCCTATTAGACTATGTCAGTGTTGCTTCACCCTCCTGGCAGACTATGTTAATATTGCTTCACCCTCATAGCAGACTATGTTAATATTGCTGCTGCATCCCATCAGTCTTATTAAGTAATGTTGTTGCTCATACTTCCTGGCCAAAAACACGTGTGTCTTGGTCTTTCGAGTCAGGATGATGCCAGGAAATATCATTAAAGATACATAGAGTATTATCATGTCATACTGCCTCAATCCTAAATAGCACTCCATAGCATCATGATTGACAACCTCATTTTCATGTATCATCATAACATTTTAAAATGCTTTTGTTTCAAATCCGTAACCACTGAAACGGCCACGGAAAACAAAAGCAAAAACAAAAACGGAAAAAGTTTGGACCTGAAATCAGAGCTATATTGGTATCTTTGGATCCTCCTGCCTGGGATATATTGATATCACTGGATCTGCTATTAGAACAATAGTAACGTATCTGGACTTTTACCAATAGAGCTATACTAATATTGCCGGACCCTTCCATCAGGGTTATACTGAGAAGAAGATTTTAAAAGAAGAAGAATGGGTGTTTCTCGCTCTCTTTCTCTCTCTCTCTCCCTCCTCCCCCCCCCTCTCTCTGTGTGCACGCGTTTCAGTCTGTAGAAAAAAGTGTTAGTAAGGATGTCACAGCTGGTTGTGGACGATCTTTATGACTATGTTTTTGCTCCGGTTGAGTTAAAAAATATGGCCCATTGATTTTAGCGACAGCCACTGGAGCTGTGAAAATGTTTCTTCAACAAGGATTTTTTCTCTGGTTATAGATAGAAGTAACGACCACAACACAGGTAGCAGTTTTTTTTTATATTTTCGATCTGTTTACAAAAAATATGTCTAAAAGATATAATAAAAGATGGATTACTGACATGACTACCCATCAGCTCCCCACACATCACGATAACACTTTCTCCAGATATCATGTAAACGTTCGTATACTTTTGCTGTTGTTAAAATGATGAATTATAATGATGCTTATCATCTTGTGCCCTGCGCATGGCGTTGGCAATCATGGCCCTCCATACGAACCTATCTTTTGTCGCTGCAAATACATCTCCCGCTCTCTCTGTCCTCAACCACTCTGCAAGTAACTGTATTGTATTGTATTGTATAAGTCCGTCCAGTATTTTCTCCTGGTCTCTTTTCTCCTTCCAGCTTTCCTGTTGTGACTAGGTGCTGTAATTTCTCGCTTATAATGATAAAATGAATTATAATGATTTACCTCCATATATCAGGAATTATGTATTCGTATTCTTTTGTTATTTCAATAGCTGTGAATATATGACAAAATCCTATTAGTTAACAGTAAGATTATACTCATTTGTTCTGTTGTTGATTACACATTGAATTATCTTTCTAAGCCCAGCAATAAAGCTGTAATCCAGTCATACGCTGGTTCTCATATCTGGTTACAACGCTTCCATATCCATCCTAATTTATCATGTGCATGTTTCATCCATTGGCTCTGTAGCTCTTACGTGGTTATTCCCGGCCTACTCCCCTCCTGTCCCCCCCCCCCCCCCCCCCCCCCCCCCCCCCCCCTTCCCGGTTTGTGTGTGTTTTGTACCTTTGAGTTTCGGACATTGCAAGTGGATGCTGTGGTGAATGATGAGAGTGTGCGCTATGATTTGATATATATATATCAAAATTTGGCGCCGTATCAGTGCCTTTATCGTTATTGTTATCATGACCACCACCACCACCACCACCACCACCGCCAATCATGATGCTGAAAACAAACGATCACTTTGTTTGATCAGCATGAAGTGCGAGAACAAGAACTTTTCAGGAACTTTGCTGAGTCAGTCCTAACCCTAGCTAATTGCTTTCCGGTAAAAGACTACCCACTCCTTCCTCATTTATTGCCTGCATCTCTTTTTCTAGCGGGAGATTCGATCTTAGAAATTCCACATCCTCTCAGCCAGACTTACAGCAATCAAACACTGCTTTGTTTATCTTTCCCCGTGCCCTTTTCACTACTTAACGCTTCATGCAAGAACGTGGGTAGGATGAGGTAGTGAAACCTGGTGTACAGGGCGAAGGAGTGAATGGGTTAATTCGGTGTGACGGGCCCAGCCTGTGCCATCCTGTTTCTGACGTTGGGGGCGGACGTGATGGGCTTGGAAAGTGCTCAAGGGGATGACGCTTGATTAGATTTGTCTGAGAAAGTCTTCGAGATGTTGATTCAGCAGTTAGATAATTGTGTGTGGAAGAGGGTGGGGGAGCTGCTGCTTACGACATGCGCTACACCCTGTGTTCTTTTTTCTCGCATTCTTTTCATTTCAGTCTCACCTTTTAGTGTGTGTGTGTGTGTGCGCGCGCATGCATACACTCATGTATGTGTGTATCTTCTGTCTTTTCATTTCTGTGAAAAAAAGCTTGCAGTAAGAATGCTTTTGCTGTTGATCGATGAATTTTGATCAAGCTTGTTATTCATTTAATAGATTCTAAACTAACCTTTCCCAGAGGTAAAACTTAATTCGACTAGCATCTGGTTACATCACTCCCACATCCATGCTGATTGAATGTGAAAGTGATTTTCTATTTGTGGACTCTCCAGCTTTCAACATATCTGCTCCCATGAGAATGAAGTAGCCCATCAGTCCACTGTTCAATCTGAAATGTGAGAGCCAGTTTTTTACCAGAGTCTTGGCCGCCTCAATCTGCACTGGGACTAATTGCCTTCCAGTAACACCCTCCCTAGTTTTTCACTCCTTCGTCACTCCAGCATCTCTTTTCCAGCCAGAGATTTGATCTTAGAAACCCAAGTCCCCTCGGCCAGACTTGCAGCAGTCAGATGTCGCTTTATTTATCTTTCCGCTTACGCTTGATCTGGCGACATATTGGCACAAACTTGGTCCCTGTCGTCCTGGCCATCACAGCTATTGGAGGTTCGCGAGGCCGGCTGGGGTCGGCATTCAGTGCGTGTGACGGGTCCTTTTACTGCGGCTAGGCTGTCAGACAACAGCACGTGCAGTTTGGTTGATCAGATGAAAACTGCAGTACTAGTGATCATTAACGATCCTAACCCTTTCCGTCACTGTTCTTGTGAGAATTTGGTGGATAAGTTATGCGAATGCAATGATTAATTATGTGTGACGGGACCTTGCCTCTTCTTGTTCTGCCTTAGTCCATCGTTGGAGTGAATTTGATGGGTTTTAGAAGTCGTAGTGGGTAGGGGTGGGGTGGGGTGGTGTTCACGTGTCATGAGATTTGTCTAAGAAAGCATAAGAATATGTGAATTTAATGTTGAGATAATTGCCTGTGGAATCTGCTGTATACACCCATGCTGTTTCATGGTCTTTTTCTGTTTTCTATCCATATGTCACGTTTTACTCTCTCTCACTCTCTCTCTCTCTCTCTGTTTGTCTGTCTGTGTCTGTGTGTGTTTGTGTCTGTGTGTTTGGGAACTAAGTATGTCAACAAGAGTTGATTGGGAACTAAGTATGTCAACAAGAGTGTCTGTGCTAGATGGATTTTCACCAACTGATTTTTATTTACACAATGAAGTATAAACTAATACCAGTAGTAAAATTAAATTCCCTGTCATCTCAGGTGTGATATACCCACATCCATCCAAATCAACAGTTACTTATGTTCTTTCATCTTTGATTCTCCAGCTCTTGCCTTGTTCGTTCCCACCAGGATGAAAAAAACCCCATCAGTTTACTGGTTTACTGAAATTTCAAAGCCAGTCTCATTTAGCAGCTTGACTACCTCAGCCTACACACAAATTGTCTGTAAGTAAAACCCCTCCCATCCCTTCTCATTCAATTCCTTTTACCGTCTACTGTCTATTCCCAGGATCATTTTCGTAGCTGTGAATTTGAGCTTCAAACGCCCTGAGTTCCCTCAGCCAGACTTCCAGCAGTCAGATGTCGCTTATCTGTCTTTTTGCTTACGCTTGATGTGGCAACATATTGGCACTAACTTAAACTCTGTCGTCCCAGCCATCACAGCAGCTGAAGAATTAGGGGGCTGGCTGTGGCCTGCAGTCACTGCGTTTGATCGGCCCATTCACAAGGGCCAGACTGCCCACGCGCCAGACGACAGCATGTGCACCTCGGTTGGTTAGGTGAAAATCACAGTGTCAGTGGTCATTAACTGCCTGAACCATTTCGCCGCCTTATACTTCCTGCAGGAAGGGTGAGGGACTGAAAGGGTTTAGTTAGAGAGATGGGCCAGGTGTGTTTTAACAGCTAATGTGACGCATCTGGTGTGTTGGCTAGCGACTGTGTGCTTGTCACCTCTTGCTTTCAGCCCACACTGTTGGTTAGCATTGCTGTTTGCAGCTCTGCAAAAAGAAAAGCAAAGTGCGTAAGTCTCTCTCTGTCAGTACATAGCCTCTCCATCAGCAAGCCTTACGTGGTTCTTCCCCGTGGCGTCACGCGGTAACTGAGCACCTCACAGACTCAGGATAAACCCTTGAGGGACTCAGACGAGGTCTGGCCCCCAAACGTGCGGCACGCAGGCCCACCATCGTGTGGACACTCCCAGCATTATTATAGAAATGATTGTGGTTTTAGATACATTTGATACGGACAAAGTAACAGTCCAAAATGAAATTAATAACACCGAAAAAAATCCCCACAGATGTGTCATAGTCAATTTTTATTGAACTTGCAAAGAAAGCATGGACATCTAATGCAAACTCCGTCGTACAATCAGCCTGATGAATCATGTGACAAAGATTCTAAAGTAGAAACGGCAGAAGTTCAATGTGGATTTGTCGAAGGGCAGGGAAACGTTTCATGCATACATATCATAAGACCTCTCATAGAAAGGTCAGTTGAGTTGTTTAAGGATCTGTATTTATGTTTTGTTGATTGTACGAAAGATTTTGATTAGGTAAGACAAGCATAATTGCTCAACCGATTGGAAAAGCTATATTTTGATGGAAAAGATATAAGGATAATAAGGAATATGAATCAGGAACAAACAGCAGCAATGAGAAACGAAAAAGAAAATCTTTTCAAAATATCAAAAAAGGGTTTAGATTGTGATGTGTTCTGTCACCATATATATAATAGACATAGACATAAGAAATACAGGGCTGCAGCTAAATATCAAGAAGACTGAAGTCATGGTTATCAGTAAAAAAAAAAAAAATCCCCTCAAGCAAAATAGCAGCAAACCGCACAGCATTGAGACAAGTTGACAAGTTTAAATATTTGGGAAGTCATCTCACCAAACGGCGGAGGCACATTGGAAACAGCCAGCAGAATTGGCCAGCCAAAACAGCACTCGAGAAAATGAAAGTGTTCTTACAAACAACTGGCTATCAATTAATATCAGGAAGAGAGTTCTTCAGTGTTATATAGAACTGATATTGTTGTACAGATCTGAAGCGTGGACAGATAATATGCAAAGTCAGAACACGATTGAGACAGCTGAAAACTAAATGTGGTTTCTAAGAAGAGTGCTAAGTCTTGAAAGAGGCGAACAAAAAAAGAACATTAATGAAGAAGATCAGGAAAAGACAAGCAACGTTTATAGGACATTTTATGAGGCAAGAGAAGTTAGAGCACCTACTTAAAACAGGAAAGCGGGAGGGAAATAGAACACCGGATAGACGCAGGGACATGTGGAGTGGATGAAATGGTGGGAGATGTACTTGCAGTGACAAAAAATAGATTCATATGGAGGGCCAGGAATGCTAACGCCATGCGGAAGGGCGCATGATGATGATGACCAGAAATAAATCTGTATTCCCATCACCCTTACTTACGATGCTTCAACATTCATTCTAATTAAATATGATAACGTTTTTCCATCAGTTAATTCTTTGGTTCTCAGCCTGTCTCTTCTAACCACGATTAAATCAGCTGATTAGTTTGTCATTGGAACTGAATTGCAAAAACAGTAACTTTCAGCTGCTTGACAACTTCAGACTGCACACAAACTAGTTGCCCTTCTGGTAAACCCGCATCATCCCCTTCCTCACTCTACTCCATTTGTTCCAACACCTGCGTTCCACTGTTGCATCTCTTTTTCAGCCAAAGATGTGATCTCAGAAACCCCAGTCCCTTCGGCCAAACTTGCAGCAGGACGTCGCTTTATTTATTTTTGCCCTTACGCTTGGTATGCCGACATATTGGCACTAAATTGGTCCCTGTCGTCATGGACATCACAGCTGTCGGAGGATCAGGGGGCTGGCTGGGGCCGGCATCCACCGCGTGTGACAGGCGCTTATTGGGGGGGGGGGGGGGCAGACTGCCTGCGTGCCAGACGACAGCACGTGCACCTGGGTTGGTTAGGTGAAAACTGCAGTGTCGATGGTCATTAACCAATTAACCACCTTTATTCCTTCCCCTGGGGGGGGCTTTGCTGCAGGAAACTCTTAGATAGGATGAGAAAGTGAAAGAGTTAATTGTTGGGACTGGACCAGCCTGTCTGTGTCCTGCCGGGGTTGTTTGTGTGGACATGATAAACCTGTAAAGTGCTCAAGGAGGGGGTGAGTGGGTGACGCTTGATTAGAATTGTCTAAAAACTATTTGGGAAGAGGCTCACTCAGCAGTCAGGTAATTGTGTGTGAGGGCTTCTGCTTATGTCCTTGCTCTGTGTTACGTGCTTTTGTTCTTTCTTTTCCTATAGCCTCACTTTTTACTCTCTCTCTCTCTCTGTATCTCTCCCTCCCTCTTTTTCTCCCTCCCTCTCTCTCTGTGTGCATGTGTGTCTCTTAGTATTTGCCTTTTTACGTACAAGAATGAAACTGTGTCAGTAAACACACACACACACACACACACACACACACACATGCACGCACGCACGCACACATACACACGCACACACACACACATGTACACACACGCATCATCTAATAGCACTTACAGTGAAATGATGTTAACACATACACACACACTCATACACACACGCGCACGCACACACTCATGCACGCACGCACGCACAAACATATTCTCTCTCTCTATCTTTTTTTTTTTCTCTCTGTCTCTCTCACTGCCACGAACGTGCGCTTGAATTAGCCGCCATCCTGGTCATCCACCAACAACTGAGTAGGTAAGCATACTCACATCCGTCTACAACTTCAATGTCACGCTTATAACAGCCACAAATCACCTAACATTTCCCTGCACTTGTAGGGAACGGACCACATGATATGCCATGCAGAACGACTGCCAGTCTTCTCAGTAGAACAGAGCCATCAAGACAAAAGTGTTGCAATGACCATAGATCTAGAAGCCGTAAGGTTGTCACAGGCAAAATTCAAAACAGCGCAAAATACCGGTTTTTGTTTCACACCTGTCATGGCTTTTAGTAGAACTATTTCCACTTCAAGCAGAATGCCTCCCACCTCCAGTGCTTCCCATACTTCATACGCGTGTTCAAACTTACTTTTCACTAGGGCAGAAACCGTCATCGACGGGCGAGATAATCGAGTGGTGAGGACACTGATCTTTTAATTGGAAGGATTGGGTTCGAACCCACTCGGATACCGCCCGGTGGGTAAAGGGGGAGATTTTTCCGACCTCCCCGGTCAACACGTATTATGTGCAGACATTTTAGCCTGAGACCCCTTTGTATGTGCAGTAAACATGAGCTATACATATTAAGGATTCAGTAAAACATGTCAGACTTTGGTGGATTATGGACATACACATACACACGCCCCCGCGCGCGCGCGCGCGCACACACACACACACACACACACACACACACACACACACACACACACACACACACACACACACACACACACACACACACACACCAACCAGTACCAAACGCCTGAAAATGGATTATGACGCTGTAATGGCGGGTGCATAACAAGAAACACAAACGGCCATGCAAGTAAAATCCCACTTGTGTATTTGAATGCATGTTCAAGTTGCATCCCACAAACAAAACAACGTTGTCAGCGACGTTTATGGACATTTCACCGTTGGAGAAGATCTCCATTTTGCATTTATACATGTACACCTATCAGTGTTTATCATAAATGATCGTTTAGCAGACGTTTTGAAAGTAGCCTAATACCAGTTGAACAAATATACTGTTTGTTTTTGTAATAAAGTCCCCTCTCTCTCTCTCTTCTCTCTCACACACACACACACACACACACACACACACACACACACCACGCACGCACGCACGCACGCACGCACTCTCTTCTCTCTCTCTCTCTTTGTCTGAATTAGTTTATAGCCATGAGCTGTTTACCACAGTTGCTTCATCTGCTAATTTGTCGTCCCGTTCAGTTCCTTTGATACTGTCATATTTGTAGATCAGCACACGTTTTTGTAGGTATTGGCAACAAATTGTTCCGTACTAGTGTACAGTTTCTATCCCATTGTTCGCTTAATGCCTGACGTTCTTCTAGTACAGTGGGATGATATTACAGCCACTATAATGGAAGCGTACAACACGTATATTTTGCTGTAGGTTTCATTGTTTGGTTGGAAGCTGTAATTGTATACATAGATCTTTATTGGTTCTGTTTGGCTTTATAGCCTAGCTTCATCATCGATGCTACATAGCAACAAAATCGATGTGTGTAACTTACACGATAGTTTTTTCCTGTCCTATTTTTCCTATGAGCTCCTAGATCCGTGTTCGACATTTAATGATTTTCGCGTAAGAAATCTATGAAATAGTAAACATTTGAAAACTTTCCCGTTGCATTAGATTGAACTTGCTTATATTTTATTTTACGCACTTATCAAAAAGAAAAAGAAAAAAAATCTTTGGTAGCATTACACAACGTGCGTGCAACACGATTTGCGTGCATGCGTGTGAGTAATGAATGTGGTAAAAGGAAATAGATGGGCATTAAAAACAACAACAACAACTACGACAATATCAACAACAACAACAACAAAAACAACTAAACCAAACGAAACAAAACACGGAAGTGTTCTGTCGCAAATCATTGCTTTAGCATTTGTAGGTAAATTGCACATCAGCTAGTTATTAGAAATATGTTCTCAATTCAGAAAATATTTACAAAATTATCATGTTACCACAACAGATTCGTTCTGTCCTGTACATGTATCTGTATCCGAGTGTCGTCCATTCTGTCAGAAACTGACTGAGCAACAAGGTGATGTCAGAAGAATCGATGGTCAGGATGGGAGACGTTAACGAAGGGGTCAGGATGTCGTCCTGATCTGATAGGAAAATCGTTGCCGTATTTACTCACGTCTTAACGAGCACAAGCCCTGTTAGTTCCGCTACCACCATCCTCCCTCTTCCTCTTTCTCCCCTGCCTCTTTGCTGTTATATTTTATACGATGACCTTGTTGTCACAGCCAGCGCTCTTAAAAGAAACCCACTAACCAGCTTTTCAACTTGTCACGAGCAGCAGCAGCAGCAACAACAACAACAAGAATAATCCTGTCAGCAGCGACAGCAACAACAACAAAGAAAAAAAGGAAGAGAGAACAAAGAAATGTGCCTTGCATGATAAGGACAAATGCGAATGAATCTTCTTTTTCTAAACCTCTGCTTAGACTTTTTAGAGATCGGCGCTTTAGTCAACTGGGTAAAAAGTCGGACTTCCGAACAGAAGGCAGGGGTTCGATCCCGCCTGGGTATCTCCCGCTTGTGTGGGTACAGATAGAGAGTTCTCCAGTCTGCGAGGTCAACATGTGTGCAGACCTGCTAGTGTCAAGCTCCCCTTCGTGCACGTTAAAGATCCTGTAAGTCATGTCAGTGTCCCGTGACTTAAGGAAAACGGAAGAAAAAAAAACATTGTATGCATGCCACCGAAGACAGATTATGCGGACTGCACAGTAACATTCCGAATGCGCAGTTTTGGAAAAAACAACATCCACATTATGATGCAGTTTGTCCTTGTCACTTGTGTGGGTCTATCTGCCTTAACCTGTCCAGTCGCTGGTTCACTTATTAAACTGGTGATTAATTGTCATTAATTGATCGATTTCATTTTAGTTTAATTTAAACAAACATGAAAACAAACACAAACAAGCAAGAAAAGAACTCCCCCCCCCCTTCCTTAAAAAATGAAAGACAAAGAGAAAGCCAACAAAGTAACCGAGTAATACTAGTGTAAGTAGCTGTGTCATTTATTCATTTGGTCATTCAATTATTCATTCATGCATTTATTTGACAAGTGAAACATA
>CM060307.1:58296480-58328980 GCA_030674185.1 Monoplex corrugatus
GAAGGAGCAGGTGGAGGAGGGAAAATACGCTCTTAAGCCGCAGAAACAAGGACTGGGCAAGATCATGTTTGTACCGCAAGGAAGCAAGGTTCCTGATGGAAAGAAGGCAAGCGAGGCCACGGATGGCCAGTGTGGTGGTCTGTGGGAGGTAGCCGCAGACCTTGAGGGCTGCAAGAGATTCTTCCCCATCCCAACAACGAAGAAGCCAGACCTGGTGGTATGGAGCAAGGAAGAGAGAGAGGTGCACCTTGTGGAGCTGACGGTACCCCACGAAGACAATATCAGGGCTGCACACGAGCGGAAGGAGAATCGCTACGAGGCTCTTGTCGATGAATGCGAGGAGGCGGGATGGAAAGCAACGCACTTCCCAGTCGAAGTCGGCTGCAGAGGTTACATCGCAAATAGCGTCAGAAAGTGGATGAAAGTGGCTGGACTTGGTCCGAAGAAAGTGAAAACCATGACAAAAGCTCTACAGAAGACCGTAGAGAAAGCAAGTCATTGGATCTGGTTGAAGAGAGAGGACACCTCCTGGAGCGAGTCCTGACGGTTGATGGCAAAGGCATACAGTCGAACTGGCAGGGAGACCTCACACCGGTGAGGGGGCTCGGTGCGTCATTGAAGCTGTAGAGAGGAAGAGCCCGAAACAGCGACGCATTCTCTCCTGATGATCTCCACGCCAGAGTCCGGCCCTCGGAGCTTTCGACTGTTAGCAGTGTAAGCTGTTTTCAATGATTTATCAGCAAATAATCAGACAAATGTTTCATCTGGAAACCACGTTTTCCTTTTGTGATGATATCATGCGTCAACTCATAACAAAAAGAAACAGGATTGGGGATATCAAACGTCTTTGGCGGAGTCCTTGAAGACAGCTGAAATACTCATCTAGACTGCCACCACACCTGATAAACGCCCTTACAGATGACTTAATAGATGTTAAACCATTCGACATACGAAACGAAGTAGAACAGATCAAACAAAGGATTGACGTGTAATATAATATCAAATGCTTTTTGAAAATGGATAAACGCCTCCTAAGGCTTAGGTTTTCAGGGAAAATGTTTTCATCTATTGCAATTAGGGTGAAGATATGTTCGATTATTTAAGTTCATATTCATATTTTATTTTGTCACAGTGGAATTACCGTGTGAAACTCGGGCTGCTCACCCCGTTGAGGGCGTGTGCAGCGCAGTGCAGCGCTACTCATTTTTTATTACCAAGACTTCAGGAAGACAAAAAAGGTTAATTGGTCTTCAACGGGAGGGATCTGGGAAATGAATCTAATCTCCAATATTTTTACACAGGGCAGCCAGGCGAATGCCCTGCTCTTTACGATTTTCAACTGCCGTGGGAATCTATAGCGTGTGAAGGCCAGGAAGGATAAGACGTTCAGTTCGATTTTCTGTCAAACTGAAGAGAAAACTCGAGGCCTCTACGAGAAACGAACCTTTGAACCTCGAGTTTAGTTACTGGCAGGCGAACGTCTGAACCACTCTGCCACTTTTCTCTGGAAAAAAAAGCCGAGCTTGCCAGGATTACTGAACATTTTCTATGAAATCCAGTTTGGGCATAAATAATGACAAGATTATGTTCTAACCACGTCATGAACATTTTGTTAATGCTTTGCGCATAAACTTTGCTAAAATACTAACCAAAGAAATAGCCATGTATTGGCCTTCTTGAACGATGGCACGATTTTTGCCTGTGTCCATTCTTACGAAACACTGCTCTAGAGGACGAAGACGGCCTGCAACATCACTACAGACAGCTGGGAAACTGAGGCCATGGATCGTGATGCCCAGCATCACACTGTCTACAAGGGCTTCGCAGAGGGACACATAAGGAGAGATCAGCTCGCAGAGGAGAGGAGAGACCGAAGGAAGCATGCTGCAGCAAACCCTGTAATCCAGGCCTCCCATTTCATCTGCACCAACTGTAACAGGGACTGCCATTCACACATCGACCTGGACAGCCATAGCAGACGGTGCCAAGACCCAACCAACAGGCGATAGTCCAAGGGCGCATGCACCATGATTTCCCGAGACTGAGATACTTGTGATGGTGATGAAGAGAAAACGAAACACAGAAATATTTGCCTAAGAAAGGCCAAAGAGCTTGTTTTCAGTGTCTTAAAATCCCATCATTAAATTCATCAACCTCCGCAGCTCTGCCAGTGTTTAAGCTTCTCAGTATCGTTTTTGTTTTTATTTTATAGTTCTACTTGTTGCATGAGCTATGCCATCTTATGTATCACAATATAAATGAAATACAAGATCTTTGTTCATGTCAGTTTCAGCACAAGCATTTAAAATTGTGTGTGTGTGTGTGTGTGTGTGTGTGTGTGTGTGTGTGTGTGTGTGTGTGTGTGTGTGTGTGTGTGTGTGTGTGTGTGTGTGTGTGTGTGTGTGTGTGTGTCTGTGTCTGTGTGTGTGTGTCTGTGTGTGTGTGAGAGAGGAGAGAGAGAGATTTCAACAATTTATTTTCCAGCCATTAAAAGTTATGAACTAAAAGCCACGTCTTAAACTGATCTAAACAACTGTCTCAAATGGGGGGGGGGGGGGGGGAGAGAGAGAGAGGAGTGAGTGTGTGTGTGTGTCAATGAATTTCCAACAGAACAGATATTCGGAAGAGGGAACAAAATGATTAGATCGAAAGATTTATGTCCATACAGGTAAATCCTGTAGGATATATATTACACATATTACTTTGAAAATTGTATGTATATACAACATATCCGTGTTTAAATGTGTGTGTGTGTTGGGGGGGGGGGGGCATATGAAAGAGAAGTAATGGAACAGACGGACAGACACAGACAGACAGACGTAAACATAAAAGACAGACAGCATAGACAAAGAAAGACTCAGACAGGTATACAGAAGAAACATTCAGAAAATCCGACTGACAGACAGGGAGAGAAATAGAGGCAGTAAGAATTCAAACAGACAGAGGAAGAGTTTGAAATTTTGGGCCCTGAATAGCATTTGAATATCGATTAGAGAAGAATCAAGCCAGCACTGTGCCTGTGCACAATTCTACTTCAGCATCAAGTGTAAAACCTCCTCCCAACTTTTGCTCCCCATCTTTTACTTTGTGTGCGAACAGAGAGTTCGGGGGGGGGGGGGGGGACGGGGTGGAGGGTAAGTGGGTATTAAGAGAGACAGAAAGAGAGAGAGACAGTGAGTGTGTATGTGTGTAATGTGTGTGTTTGTGCGTGTGTGTGTGTGTGTTTGTGCGTGTGTGTGTGTGTGCGCGCGCGCGCGCGAGTGAGAATGTGTTCGTGTATATGGGTGAGAGGGGAGTAATTGCATGTATGAGTGTATCCGTGTGTGTTGGTGTGAGTGTGCATGTATGTTTATCTATTTGTATGTGTGTGTGTGTGTGTATGTGGGGAGAGGAACTTCGTGTCTGCATGCTGTGCTTGTATGTGAGTGTAAGATGTGCGTGCGTGTCTCTGTGTGTGACCGTGTATGTTGTGGGGGGACGTGTGTGTGTACATTCATGTTTGAGTGAATGTGCGCGTGTGTGTAGGTGGTGACAAGCTTGTGTGTCGTGCATATGTGTGTGTGCATGCACGCGCGCACGACTGTTGGTGAATCGCGTGTATGTGTGTATGCTCGCCTGTTTGCGCATGTGTGTGCGCATGTGTATGTGTGAGCGCATGGGGGGGATATGTGCGCGCGTATGTATGTTTGCGTGCGCTTGCGCGTGTGTATGCGGACGCATGTGTACGTGTACGCACGTTTGGGAGTGTGACATATGCGAGAGTATGGTTTTGTGTGTGTGTGTGTGTGTGTGTGTGTGTGTGTGTGTGTGTGTGTATGTGTGTGTGTGTGTGTGTGTGTGTGTGTGTGTGTGTGTGTGTGTGTGTGGAAACAATAGTTGTGCTTGGTACCCAGGGCCTATTTTCTTACTAGGAACTGTATTCCGGTGAGAGCATAAGTTTTCAGTCATCACAAGCTGTCTGCAGGACCATACGTCCCTTTCGTATCACTTATCACTTGTTTAATTATCCTTCTTTATTTACTTATTCATTTATATATGTTTGCTCATAAAAAAATCAAATATTTGGACTGCCGCTCACGCAAAGCATCTCCAATGTCCAGTTCTGAATGTGCGCGCACATACTCAAGCGAAAACACGTGCATGCACGCACTCTCACACTGTAAAACACAATACACACACACACGCACACACGCACACACACACACACACACACACACACACACGCACGCACGCACGCACGCACGCACGCACACACACACCACACACACACACACACACACGCGTGTGCAAGCACGCACGCAAGCACGCGCGCGCACACACACACACACACACACACACACACACACACATACTAACACACACTAACACACACAAATGTGCATATGGATATCCACACACACTCGCGTGAACATTACACTCACAAATGCACGCGCGCACATACACATAAGAGCGTGCGCGCACGTATTTTTTTTCAAATCTATGTTAACTTCATGGTAGTCAAGACAGACCCCTCCTCCACCCTTCCACACATATACTGACTCTCATGTGCTTTCTCGCATCAGGTGACATCATTTCGTCGCTCCCTTGTCCCTGGCCGAAGAAGAAGAAGAAGGAGGAAAAAAAAAAAGATTTCACAACATGGCGTTGTTATCAGCTTCAGCATCAGTATCGTCGTCATCACCTTTATCGTAATGTCTTTCTCATTGTTGTCAGAAGTCTTTCTCCTTACCACCTAGTTCTCGTATCAAGTATGGATGTTCAGGAGTAAGTAATAATAGCAATAATAACTACGTGTACAACACCTCATCTTATAAGACAAACCTTTATTGATAGAGGAAAACGTATGCACAGCAATCATACTAACAAGATGAAAGGAAGTGTATATGATAAGTGGTCATGTCACGAATATTACCAGAATTTCATATGAAAAAAAACAGTTAAGAAATGAAAGACCTGTAAATTAGCATTAGTGAACAGTAATTATGTTGATCTATCTTGTGATAAACCTTTGAGTCAGGTATATAATTATATCGCAGTAATGAACAGTAATCATGTTGATCTATCTTGTGATAAACCTTTGAGTCAGGTATACATGTACAATTATCTCGCAATAGAACAGCAAGTTGATTCGCATAGACTTGTCCTTTCTTTTGAAGAAGTTCTTGGACAGACACAGACACAGAGACAAAATTAATACTTTCTGTAAGCCGCATATTTGCTTTATTGCTGTGGGCTTTGTTGATGATGGTTTGACGGAACTATGAATAATCTAGTAGGTATCATGAAGATAAAAAGCGACATTCTGCGTGCTAAGTACCTTTTAGCACACTCCTGTCTGGGATGAGTACGGAAGAGTCGTAGCGTAAAGCCCACTCTTCCTGCATTGCCAGTGATATGAATATTCATGCTTCCTCCCTGGTGACCAAGTCTGTCTGGCGTTTAAGGACATTCCGCTTCCATTAGTTCCAGGAAGAAAACTACCGTTTCAGCATTTCCTGAGACTACCTTCTAAGGGAGTTGGCTGGAAGAATATTTTTCTTGTTCTAGTCGTTTTTGTTGTTGTTCATTTTACTTCCTTTTAAAAAGGAAGGCGATTTCTTGTCGACCAGAGTAAAGCGGTATACACGTGTGAGTGTTCGTATGTGCAGTGGCCTTTGTCAACAAAGAGATTTTGTCTGCTTGTGAATAAAATTTCACAGCACTTTGGTCAATTGTACATAATACAGTCTTATAGTCTGCACTAGTAGAAAGTCATGAATGCTTAAATTTGAATGGCCACGAATCATTGCATGTCTTACAATTGACGATACATGAAAACATATTTCACTTAGGATTTTAGCTTATAGATTTTAACACGCAGGAACGTTACTTAATCATGTTGTGGGAGTAATGGGGAAGTAAATTTCATGCAATGACTAGGAGCTTGAGTTGGAGGAATATCTGCAACAATCAGGTGAGAACCAGAAAATGAAAAAAAAATTAAACGAGAACATATGATTTTGATACAAAAACAAACAGGCGGAAATTTTCGGCCAACCTGGCCTTCGTCAAGCGTACACAAAAGACAACACAAACTAAATACACAGAACACAAAACTAGGGGGGGGGGGGGGAGGACAGCAACATGTACAAAGTCTTGATACCATAAGTAACATGGATAGACGATGTTGTTTGTATATCAAACAACACTGAACTAAACAATAATCAAAACTTCATCGGCGCTTAGGTTTCATGCACGGGAATTTCACATTTGAGGTGTGATTGTGTGTGTATGGAGGGGGGAGGGGATATTTGTGCATGTGCATGTGTATGTGCATGTGTCTGTGGGTGAGAGAGAGGCGTTCATTGCTTTTGTACTTTTACAGGCCTTTTTTTTTTAAACCATCGTCATTGCATGACCCATTTCAACATAATGGTAGGGGTTGACATATATTTGTTTTAGATGTCTGCCACCGACAGTTATGCCTTTTTGAAGCGCTTGGGGACTATTATAAAATGAAGCGCTGGACAAGAGTCAATGTAATTGCATGAGTATTTTCGGCATACCTATACAGATTCATTCAAACAACTCGACACAGTCTTGAAGAAACTTAAACTTTGATATAAAGAAATATTTCTATAAAGTTATTTCTGTGCAAGGTTGAATTGATTAAGGCTGCTGCATTTCTATGATCAGAAGTACGCAAAATCATACGTCTGAAGGGATTTAGAAAAAGGAAGCTTTTAGTCGGGGTTGACCATCGTCTTTGAATATGAATCGACAGCACTTAAAACACGCTGTGGGGCACACAGGCACTCCTCTTTCAACTTCAGCCTCTCTCTCTCTCTCTCTCTCTCTCTCTCTCTCTCTCTCTCTCTCTCTCTCTCTCTCTCTCTCGCTCTCTCTCTCTCTCTCTCGCTCTCTCTCTCTCCTCTCCTGTCTGTCACAGATTGACATCGATGTGTTTTCATAGATTTACAGAGACGTCTTCACGGACTGACAGACATGTTTTCACAGACTGACATAGATGTTTTCACAGACTGACAGAAGTATGTTTCAGAGACTGACAGAGATATGTTTTCACAGACTGACATAGATGTTTTCATAGACTGACAGAAGTATGTTTCAGAGACTGACAGAGATATGTTTTCACAGACTGATATAGATGTTTTCACAGACTGACAGAAGTATGTTTCAGAGACTGACAGAGATATGTTTTCACAGACTGACATAGATGTTTTCACAGACTGACAGAAGTATGTTTCAGAGACTGACAGAGATATGTTTTCACAGACTGACAGATATATTTTCACAGACTGACAGAAATATGTTTTCACAGACTGACAGAGATATGTTTTCACAGACAGACCGGGATAAGTTTTCAGAAAGACCAAGATATGTTTTCACAAACTGACAGATATGTTTTCACAGACTGACAGAGATGTGTTTTCAAAGACTGACAGATATGTTTTCACAGACTGACATAGATATCTTTTCACAGACTGACATAGATATGTTTTCACAGACAGACCGGGATAAGTTTTCACAGACAGACAGATATGTTTTCACAGACAGACCGGGATGTTTTCACAGACTGACAAAAACGTGTTTTCACAGACGAACAGAGATGTTTTCACAGAGAATGACGGAGATGTTTTCACAGACTGATAGATATATTTTTCAGATTGATAGAGATGTGCTATCAGCCTGATAATAAAGAGGGCTCTGCACAGCTCTCTCTCCGCTTAGTAGAATAAAATATATCATTAATTGTAAAGTTCAGCAAAGTCATTTTGATCATAAAAGTGTGTATGTTGGTACTGTTTTCTCTGCTCTTTCTTCTGTCAATGTGAAACAGCCCCCTTTTCAAGGACAGTTTAAAATGGACAAACACAGTCATTTTCATCAAACAGGCAAAAGGTCAGAGTGGTTTAAAAATACGGCGTTAAAGCCCCACAGACTAATTACAGCTTGTTGTGGCATTAGCATTTTTTCCAACACATGCTACAGGTATCAAACAATAACACAAACCAGTGGAAAGTACAGAAATCAGACTGGATAAAAACAGTGAGTACAGATGGATCATTCACGAAAAACGGATTATCTTATCAACTCTGGGAAAAGCACAATATTGTGAAGATCGAAATAGCTGAAGGAATGGAATCAGTATGTTCATGTCATGTCTGTGTGGACGTCTACAGATGGAAGTCTTCACTCGAATCTCATACTGCTGTTTGTAGCTCACTGTCTGTTAGTACACAAACAAAATAAGCAGAAGAAAAGTTGCACGTTTGTGCTTGTTGTTAACGGAGGAACGAGTTCATTTTGTAAGAAGGCGTAAAGTAAGCGGAGGAGAACTGTTTATTAGGGATAACTGGGGCTAAGGGGATGAGCGGTTGGAATGAGCGGATCTGTCAAGGGTAAGTGAGGATGAGCGTCGTTTTTGTTAAACAGGTGACAGTAAGGTTTTATTCAAATTGCAGTATTCACGCCAAGTAAGCTAGAGTCATACAGATAAGAGAGAAAGAGAGGTGGGGGGGGGGGGGGGAGACACAGAGAGAGAGAGAGAGAGAGAGAGAGGGGGGGGGGCACTCGAAACTCAAAATGAATTATTCAGAAATATTGAACACGCTGTTGTATACATGACTATGCGCAAACAGTGCTCGTACACACAATCATTCGTGCGCACACACCCACACTCACGTACATATCCATCAAAGAAGTTGATTCTCTGTAATCAAACACAAGGATATGCACACAGAAAAAGCGTAATTATAAACACAAGCATTTCGAAGCATTCGAGATGGCAGCCAAGACTGTCATTGTACTCCACCACCAGCATATACATACATTCGTGAAAAGCTTCTCGTGACTGTCAGTCCCAAAAGCATTATACATCGTATGTCAGTACATTTCAAGGGAGTTTACTTTTTCTGCTTAAGGTTTATATATAAACTTACATACACAGAGAAAGAATACGAGGACAAACATTGCTCAGAAAAAAAAAGTCAAGCACACCTCCACCAGCACATAAACGCTGGCGTTGCTGAAATATTCCTTGTAATTGTGGAATACACACATACATACATACATACATACATACATACATACATACATACATACATACATACATACATACATACATACATACATACACACACACGTGCGTACGTATATACATACATACATACATACATACATACATACATACATACATACATACATACATACATACATACATACATACATACATACATGCATACGATTTCCACTAGTCTCATACGTTCCCAAGGATTGAATGCAAACTATGCTTATTTTGTTACAATATGTTTTCCGGCACACAAGGCTCCCATCTCCCTGCCCCCTGCCGGCTTTGCCCGCTGTGTTTGTATAACTGCACTCTCCAAAACGTACACATTGTTCTTCATCTGACACTTGATCATTCTACTATCCCAGCATACACACACGCGGGCGTTCAAATGTGTACGCAAGCGCACACGCATAGAAAAAAAAATTCAATGTTGTTTATTTCATCCGATTTAACCCTTTGACTTCCGCACCCTATCCACCACGAGAAAAAAATGAACCCTTTGTTTCCCGCACCCTATCCAGCAGAAGCTGGTGGAAAGAGTGAGGGAGTCAAAGGGTTAAATGTTTGCTTTGTTGTCATAGTTGACAAAGCATGATGCTAATCGATAGGTAGAGGGAGTCAAAGGGTTAAGATATTTCAAACCAGGCCGAATATGATATTGTGACATCAGTTTGAACATCGCTATACACATTTTCAAGCTGTTGGTTTAGGAGTTGGTCAGAGTTTGTTGAAGTGTCTCGTTGCACTCATACAGTTTCATATGAGCTCCATCCAAATTTGCCAGTAGTTATCTGATAGACTTCTTGAACCTTCTCAAAGCCTATACGCTGGGAAGATCTTAAAATTGGGGAATGCGATTTGGGGACTGCGGTAGAACGGAATCTGTGAAACACTTACACCACCAGACGGACTGGAGCATAAAGATGGACAGTGAACAGTCAGTTCGCCCTGGTAGCATTTCAGTCGTATAGTTCCAACTCATGGGAGTTGAGAAATGTATTCATCCTTTGGAAACTTACCCATCAAAAATGACATTTTTTTTGCCGGAGGAGATTGAAACCAAAGTTCAGACCAGTCCCTGTGGCTTTGATAAATGGATTACATTTTCATTTTAATATGCAGGGTTTATACTTGGCAACTGTCACTCGGCCCTCTTTCCCAGCCCCCCCCCCCTCCCCCGCTGTTTGCCATAAAAACTCAAAGATAGAAAGTCTGGAAAGAATGGATCTATCAATAAATACGGTTAATGTCTAAAAGGACTTTAGATGTATGCCGTTTCTATAAATATGTTTCATGTCCAAATGGCCTTCGGGTGTCTACCATGTCCATAGATATGGTTTATGTCCTAATAGCCTTCGGATGTCTGCTATAAGATATGGTTTATGTCCTAATAGCCTTCAGATGTCTGCTATGTCCATAGATATGGTTTATGTCCTAATAGCCTTCAGATGTCTGTTATGTCCATAGATATGGTTTATGTCTTAATAGCCTTCGGATGTCTGCTATAAGATATGGTTTATGTCCTAATAGCCTTCAGATGTCTGCTATGTCCATAGATATGGTTTATGTCCTAATAGCCTTCAGATGTCTGTTATGTCCATAGATATGGTTTATGTCCTAATAGCCTTCAGATGTCTGTTATGTCCATAGATATGGTTTATGTCCTAATAGCTTTCAGATGTCTGTTATGTCCATAGATATGGTTTATGTCTTAATAGCCTTCAGATGTCTGCCATGTCCATAGATATGGTTTATGTCCTAATAGCCTTCGGATGTCTGCTATAAGATATGGTTTATGTCCTAATAGCCTTCAGATGTCTGTTATGTCCATAGATATGGTTTATGTCTTAATAGCCTTCAGATGTCTGTTATGTCCATAGATATGGTTTATGTCCTAATAGCCTTCGGATGTCTGTTATGTCCATAAATATGGTTTATGTCTTAATAGCCTTCAGATGTCTGTTATGTCCATAGATATGGTTTATGTCTTAATAGCCTTCAGATGTCTGTTATGTCCATAGATATGGTTTATGTCTTAATAGCCTTCAGATGTCTGTTATGTCCATAGATATGGTTTATGTCTTAATAGCCTTCAGATGTCTGTTATGTCCATAGATATGGTTTATGTCTTAATAGCCTTCAGATGTCTGTTATGTCCATAGATATGGTTTATGTCTTAATAGCCTTCAGATGTCTGTTATGTCCATAGATATGGTTTATGTCTTAATAGCCTTCAGATGTCTGTTATGTCCATAGATATGGTTTATGTCTTAATAGCCTTCAGATGTCTGTTATGTCCATAGATATGGTTTATGTCTTAATAGCCTTCAGATGTCTGTTATGTCCATAGATATGGTTTATGTCTTAATAGCCTTCAGATGTCTGTTATGTCCATAGATATGGTTTATGTCTTAATAGCCTTCAGATGTCTGTTATGTCCATAGATATGGTTTATGTCCTAATAGCCTTCAGATGTCTGTTATGTCCATAGATATGGTTTATGTCCTAATAGCCTTCGGATGTCTGCTATGTCCATAGATATGGTTTATGTCCTAATACCTTCGGATGTCTGCTATGTCCATAGATATGGTTTTTGTCTTAATAGCCTTCAGCTGTCTGTTATGTCCATAGATATGGTTTATGTCTTAATAGCCTTCAGATGTCTGCTATGTCCATAGATATGGTTTATGTCCTAATACCTTCGGATGTCTGCTATGTCAATAGATATGGTTTATGTCTTAATAGCCTTCAGATGTATGTTATGTCCATAGATATGGTTTATGTTCTAATAGCCTTCAGATGTCTGCTGTGTCCATAAATATGTTTTATGTCCTAATAGCCTTGGGATGTCTGCTATGTCCATATATATGGTTTATGTCCTAATAGCCTTTGGATGTCTGCTATGTCCATAGATATGGTTTATGTCCAAATGGCCTTTGGATGTATGCCATATCCATAAATGTGATTTTATGTCCAAAACATCTTTGGCTGCCTGAAAAATGATTTACATCCAAAACATCTTTGGATGCATACCATGTCAATGAATGCCGTTTATTCCCAAATCGCCTTTGTATGTATACCATGTCGATAAACATTTCATGTCCAAAACATAACTTTACCCCTTACCCCAGCCCCCAACTATCTTTGGAGACATTTCAGAATGCGAACAGCCCGGGCCTGGGGGACATTCCGGAATCAAAAACTGTTCTGTGGGAGACAACATTTCAGAATCAAAAGCCGTTTCCCGGGAGAGGCACAAAAGAGTTGCCAATCAAGGCTTGCAGCTCGCGCTCTGTCCTTGTGCACAGTGGCAGGGCACGTGATAAATGGCCGCTGGTGTCAAACGAAATGCAGATGGGTGCTGCTATGGGCCCCGGAGACAGCTTCACGCTTGCTCTCGAAGAATGTTGGCGGGGGACAAACCACTTTCGCCAATTCTCCCCACAACTCGTTGCCTTGGAAACAAGAATATGCTTACAGCGTTTCTTGGTTCCTGCAGTTCTGTCACATCTACACAATCTGCGAGATTTGCCATCAACCTGCTGCTGCCGCCGCCTTCCGTGTGTGTGTGTGTGTGTGTGTGTGTGTGTGTGTGTGTGTGTGTGTGTGTGTGTGTGTGTGTGTGTGTGTGTGTGTGTGTGTGTGTGTGTGTGTGTGTGTGTGTGTGTGTGTGTGTGTGTGTAGTTAGGGGAGGAAGGAGGAGTGGATGAGAAGGCAGGGAGTTTGACAGAAGAGGGGAAGATTGTATTGATTTCGAAATACCTCGTCCTGGATAGTGACAGATGCTGCTTAAACACGATTTTCGTTTTTATGTCTTTTTCTTTTATTTGTGTTTTGCATTTGGTGGGAGTGGGGGAATGGCAGGCATTATGGGATGTTTTGAAATCAATGTTTTTGTCTGAAAAGAAATACGTCCAACACGGTATGCTGAAAGGCGTTTTGAAATAAACCATTTTGACAAAAGAAAATGCAACGAAAATCGGAAAACACAATGAAAAAAAAACCCCAACGAACACTCTAACTAATAAACAATGAAATGTACGAACGAACGAATGAATGAAAGAATAAGGGAACGAATGAATGAATAAATAAATAAATGAATGAATAAATGAATGAATGCATGATTGCTTAATTGATTGATTGATTGAATGAATGAATAAATAAATTATTGATTGGTTGATTGATTCGATCGATCGATTGAATGACTGAATGAATGAAATGAAATGAAACAGATTGCTAGGAAAAAAACAGTAGGGGGTTGAGAATATGTCTTCCATCTGCAGCGTGTTTGCTGGGGATAGGGGTTGTGCGTACATCAATACTAGTCAATCTCCAAGCTGCATTATACATGTCACCTAACATGTTTCCTGCACATGGCCTCGCTTCACTGCTTTCGGTGTCCTCTTATTGATGATCTCCTCTAGGAACAGCTAAGGTCTTGATATAATCAGTTTGTTATTCCTACTATCGTATGGTTATATCTTGACGCTCGTGACTAAAATGCAATAAAAACAATCAATGCATGGTGCATCGCTAAGAATGAGTACTGAAGTTTTGACACCAGTTCCACGAAATGGTGCTTCTTGTGAAGGAAGACTCCTGACTCTTACAAAATAATGCTTCCATGAAATTATGTTTCATATGCAAGATACTACACAAAGACTCCTTGATTATGTGTTGTATGCAAGAAAGCAACAGAACTCTTTACAAAAACAGACCAGCTAAATCGCATCGTAGTCAAGAAAGACTTCAGTAGTTCTAAGCCCCTCATTGACAGAATGGCTTCACAAATTATGTACCGTTGTAATGAACACAACTGATATGCTTTTTTGATGGCTTTATACATGTAAAATCATATGTCCTATGTCGCCATGTTCCATCCATTTTGAAGATATTAAAATTGAAATCATGTGCTCGTGTACCGTCTGACTAGGTTAGCCATTGTCTGTTAGATCTAAGTCCTTGGTATCGGGTGTTTTAAGCCACTGGATATGAATCCCAAGTTCACTAAAAACATTGCAGAGGTGTTCATAGCGTCATGAGCTTATTAGTAAATTAAAAATGTGATGATTGCTCTGACGTACATGAATAGTTTTATTCATGGATTTTGTGTTTTTGTTTCGTTCTTTTTTGTTTTGATTTGTTTGTTTGTTTTGGTTTTGGACAACACTGACTGATCAGAATGAATTTTCAGAATTTTACGAATAGCCTTTTGGTTCCAGAAAAGTGTTTGCTGTTTATGACATGTAAACTGTTCGGGCTATGCTTGCAGGCATTGAGGGTAAGCCAGCAATTCTATTAGATAATGCATGGGATCTCTCAGATGTGACAGAGCAGGATGAATTCACGAGTCATAGACGGTCAGTGACATTTGGCCGGGCACTGTACATAAGCCAGAGCTTGTCTCCAGAGAGTACAGCAGCGTAGAGAGAGAGAGAGAGAGAGAGAGAGAGAGAGAGAGAGAGAGAGAGAGAGAGAAGGAAGGGAGAGAGAGGTGTACGTGTGCGTGCGTGTGTGTGTATGTGCGTGTGTGTGTGTGTGTGCGTGCGCGGAGGGGCAAATTTGAAGCAGTTTGCTGCCCGTTGCCAGGACGGACTATTTCTATCGATTTATGAACGGTGCTTAAGCCAGAGCTTTCTCTTGATTGCGCCTGTATCCATTTTTGCTGCTTAAGCTGTGCACATTGTCCGCGAGCCCGTGAGGGACAGCCTCTATCTTCTCGACCCATTACCCTAATATGGGCGCCAAACCCTCCAGCCACACCACCTCACATCACAGAAAGAAAAAAAAAAAGAAAAAAAAGGGTAAAAGAAGTCCAAAACGCAGGCTGTAAACCTGCCATGCTGAGGGCTCGAAGACAGGACGGGCAAGTAACTCTTCCTCACTTCCTTCAACACCGACGCCTCATCAGACAAGGGAAACAACTTTCTCTCCGTGTCGACAGGACGGTACATCAGTGTTGCGAAGCGGTGGCGGTGTATAGAGGCGACAAGGGCGGGGATCAATACAGCCAATTACAGTTGTACCCTTGCAGACGAATGATATTAGAGACAGCACGGCCCCTGACTGGAAGCAATTCATTGTGGCCAATAAATCCTCTATCCATCCTTATTGGGTTCTGGAGTGGTGGCCAGGGTTTGGACAAGGGAAGGGTCTCACAGGGTGACCGCTTCCATCCGTAACGGTTTTCTTTTCCTTCCTGTGTGTGTGTGTGTGTGTGGTGTGTGTGTGTGTGTGTGTGTGTGTGTGTGTGTGTGTGTGTGTGTGTGTGTGCGTGTGTGTGCGCGCGCGCGCAAGCATGTATGTGTGTGTGTGTGCGCGCGCATGTGTGTGTCTGTACTGTTTCTATCTTTATTACTTCTTTCCTTCTTTGTGTTTGTTTTGATAGATGAAGCGGTGAAAAGAATCTCTATAGGTTTTACATGGATCATGTTATTTGTGCATCTCTTCGTCCTGAGGTTTCGAACGAGCTTGAGAACTTGGTCTGTTTCTGTACGTCGTGTAATCTTGGAAGTACATAAACAGATCAATATTTGACAGAAGCCAAAGGGGAGTACTCATCCTGTTCTTTCATCATTTGACCTCTTCTGTCTCCCCGTTCTCCTCCTCCTCCTCCTCCTACTCATCACCACCACCACCACCACTACCATAATCATCATCATCGTCATCATCATTGTCATCATCGTCATCATTGTCATCGTAGTCGTCGTTGTCGTCGTCATGATTGCTGTGACCCTCTTCAGAGGAGGTGGTTGTTTAGTGTATTCTTTATTTTACCTCCGAATGTTCCTTCTCCTCCTCCTCCTCCTTATCATCATCATCATCATCGTCGTCGTAATTAATATTTTCCATCATTATCATCTTCATCATCATCATCATCGTGGTCATCGTTTTTGTTATAACGAATAGCATTGGTGATAGTGATATCAGCAACCACAATAAAAAAAAAACGATAGTAAGAAAATGATGGAAAATAAAAACCACAACGACAACGATGATAGTGGTAATGATGATTGATGGTAATGATAACAACTATCTGCCTTCACACTAACACACAAGAGTCTGTCAACAACAGTTCTGTTTCCATACAAAAAAAGCTTCCCTTAGCCATTTGTAGTGATACAAATGTCGTCTGTTCGATCGTGCACGCTGCGAGACGACGGAGGTGACAGACATAAAAAGAAACATTGAAATGCAGAGCGAAAAGTCGTTGTGACACCAACATTTGAAATGTCAGCTCCATTCTATTTCAAGTCTTGTTTTTCTTTAAGCTCACGGCTGTTGATCACAGGCGCTCAAACCTCCCTCCTTTTTGCAAGGGGACGTTGCACATTTGAACATAATCTCCTTTTCATTGTATATTTAAACGATAAACACTTAGAATATGGTTGTTTTTGCAATGTGGGCTGGGTCTTTTGATGACGACTCAAGGTCTTATGTCTCGAGTTCAGTCCCGCCCCTTAACATAAAACTTGATTGTTCTGCCCATCTGAACGCTTCAATCATTCTGATAGTGTCAGCGTTTCATATGTCACGTGTCTCCCCTATCGTCCATTTCAAGAGCTTGCCAGCGCATAATGTTTTGCTCAGGCTCAAAGAGTTTGCCAGCTAACCGCTGGCAGATCTGGTGGAGCGTATGCGGAATTGTACGAGTGCGACGAATCATTCTGAAATAACCTCCAAATCCAGACTTCTGCTTAGGAATGTGTCGACGTGGTCCTGTTGAGTTTCATCTGCAAGCCGATAATTAAGTAAATGATTAAATAAATCACGCGCATGCACGCACGCGCCCGCGTGCACACACACATACACACACACACGCGTGCGCGCGCAATCAGTCAGTCAGTCAGTCACTCACTCATTCATTCACTTCTATACACACGCAGGCACGCACGCACGCACGCGCTCGCGCGCGCACACACCACACAACACACACACACATCAACACACACATACACACACACACACACACACACACACACACACACACACACACACACACACACACCACACACACACACACACACACACACACACGTACCCCACACCCCACACACACTTCTGGCGCTGCGTTGAATCGATCCGTCTCAGTTACTTAGCAAAATAACCAAATCTTCTCCTGGGTACGTCCATTGAACCAAAAACTATAGGCTATAATAACATGTAACATGACACCATATCAAATTCAGGGCTGGCCTAGAGCTTCCGCTTTCCAGTCTGACTGCATGGTTGGAGTCTGACTCGTGAGAAGACGTGGTGTGTTATCTTCCAGTCGGCCCAGCTGTGAATGGGCATGTAAACCCTTTCGTGTTTGGAGAGAAAAGACGGGCACCACCCTTATGATACTTACTCGCTGCCAATTATGCCAGTTATCACCTATGATAAACATTAGTCCTTCCCTATATGTAATTGTACATTGAACATTGAATTACTGTTGCATGTCTTGATATTGTCATATTTCTTTTTCAAAGAAAAGAACCTTCTGAACAAGGGTGAAAAACAAAAAGGTGTGGACTGTTCAGAAAAGCAAATGCATAAAGTTGCAAGTAGTGACGCCAAAGTCAAGGTCATACGGATCAAAAGAAGTGCCTAAAATTCGTACTTTTATAAGCAGATATGTGAACAATACTCGCTCAGGAAGTTCTGACAGTATTTACATTACGTTTTGCTGGTGTGGCAGTCTGCCATTGTAAAGCCATTGTCCTCGTTTTATGTCAAACTTTTTTTTTTCATCTGACGCTTTTTGAAGGCCACAATGCATTACCCTGAGAAGTACAATATGTGGATTCTCTGTGATAATTTTGTAACAAAAAAAAGGAAGACGAATGGAATGGATTTAAAAGAATTGTGCCATTGGCTTGTAAGGCAGCAACGAACTTTTCCCACGCCTGTCAGTTCCGAGCCAGGCTTTGTATAGAACCACAGGTCTGCTTTAGGATCTTGAGGTCTCCTTCTTATGATAATTGTTCGTCGCCAGGTGTTATTCAGCATTCCTCTCTTACATCTTCCCTCTGGTGTCCAGTGAAGGGCAGTCCATGTGATGTTATCCTGCTCCTTTCGGATGATGTGCTCTGTCCATCGCCGTCGTCTTTTCATTTTAGTGCCATTACTGTCTTGACTGCGTTGGGTAAGCCGTTTTGGGTTGGAGGTGGTGTTGGGTCAGAAGGCTTAAATGATTCTTTGGAGTTTTCTTCTTGTTTTTGTTGTTGTTTTTTTGTTTTTGTTTTTTGTTTGTTTTTTGTTTTTGAGAGACGGGGGAGAGAGAGAGAGAGAGAGAGAGAGAGAGAGAGAGAGAGAGAGAGAGAGAGAGAGAGAAATAAGGAGAAATGCACACAAAGGAGATACATACATACATTCATACATACATACATACATACATACATACATACATACATACATACATACATACATACATACATACATACATACATGCATGCATGCATACATACATGCATGCATACACACACACACACACACACACACACACACACACACACACACACACACACACACACACACACACACACAAAACAGACTCCGATAGACGCAGAGACAAAGAAAACAAAGGGAAATAAATGGACAGACAGACAGACAGTCCGACAAACAAAACAAACCGAAAGAGAAACACATATAACGAGAGAGAGAGAGACAGACAGACAGACAGACAAAGAGTGAACAGACAGGCAGCCGACAAAGAGACAGAAAGAGAAAGGTGTTGGTCGATATGAGTGTCTTGTCAAAAGGTCAGACGAGCTAAAGACAAGCTTACCACAGAACAAAACAGCCCGTCTTGAAAAATAGATCACAAATACGAAATGCAAAGAAAATATTTTGTTTCACGCTGGTGCTCTTGGGTAGAATGTTGTCTAATCTTTGTGTTTTCTCCAAGCTGACATATTGTTCATGGGCCACTGAAAAACAAAACAAACGCATGAGAGTTGTACAAAATTATATGGGATTGTCAAGCCTTACTCTCTCTCTCTCTCTCTCTCTCTTTCTCTCCCCCTTCTGCCCCTCTCTCTGTATGTCTCTCTCTCTGTCTGCCTTTATATCTGTTATTATCTCTTCCACCACACAAAACTTGTCAATTGGTGTTTTATCATAGTATTTGTTTATTCCTCGTATTCATTCTTTTATCTTAACTTTATCGAGTAGATTTTGGCAGCTGCAGAAACGGAAAATTGACCAGATACTATTTGTGTTATGTCCCTCCCTGTCTTCATCTTTGGAAAATAAAAGGTCATCCAATCAATCGATCGACAAGTCCATCCATCCGTCCATCCATCCATCCATCCATCCATCCATCCATCCATCCATCCATCCATCCATCCATCCATCCATCCACACCTGCTCAGACTGACGACAACAACAGCAATGATAGCAACCATGAGAACAGCAACAACAACAAATCTTTGAGGCGTTTTGAGGTTTGATTTTATTTGCATGTATATGTGTATGAGAGAGAGAGAGAGAGAGGTCAGGTCAGACAAATAGGTCTGCTACTGGCAAGCTGTAGCCCAGTACTACCTGTCACAGCAGGAGACTTGGAGAGGGGATTGGCGCCACCAAGGATTAACCTAAGCCCACAGAAAAGATATGAGAGACACTATAGCCAACAACATACCGGATCGGTCGGGGCCCGGGTTACAAACGACCGCGCTTACCACTGACAAGCACCAGGGTGGAAGTGAAAAGTCAGCTACTGGGGCAAAGACATCATTCAAACTGCCAACGGAAAAAGCTACCATTGGAACCTGGAATGTCCGTACACTCCATCAGTGCGGCAAAGTAAAAGAACTAGAACACGAGCTGAGACGCTACCAATGGGACATTGTGGGTATATCGGAAGTAAGATGGACAGGCTTCGGAGAAGCAATCACAGAGGAAGGACACAAGATGTGGTACAGTGGCGAAGAGTCACGACATGAAAATGGCGTAGCTTTCATCGTACGCAAAGAAGTCATTGGATGCATCATGAGCTGCACGCCTGTCAACAGCAGAATCATCAGCATTCGGGTGTCAGCCAAACCAAAGAACATCACCATCATACAAGTGTATGCTCCAACTACCAGCCACGAAGACCAGGTGGTTGAAGAATTCTATGAGAAAATAGAAGACACCATCGGAAAAGCCCCCAGGAAAGACATCATCATAGTTCAGGGGGACTTCAACGCCAAAGTCGGCCCAGATGCCTACAAAAACTGGGCTGGAACAGTGGGTCAATTTGGCACAGGGGAAACTAATGACAGGGGACTTCGCCTTCTGGAGTTTGCCTGCACCCAACGGCTCACCATTGCCAACACCCTCTACCCCCACAAACTGTCAAGAAGAACAACCTGGCATGCGCCGAACGGAAAGACTCACAACCAGATCGACTTTGTCCTCACACCGCGGCGCTTCAAATCAAGCATTAATAAAGCAAAGACGAGGACATACCCTGGAGCTGATATAGGCAGCGACCACGACCTCGTGCTGCTCACAATGAAGATCAAATTGAAAAAGAAGTACCAAGCTGCGCAGCCACGCATCAAGTTTGACCTGGAAAAGCTAAAAGATCCAGAGATAGAAGAGGCATTCCAGGCACAGCTCGGGGGGCGGTTCGCGGCACTCAACTTCCTGGACAGCGACATCAACGACCTCACAAACAACTTTGGTGAGGCAGTCCGTGAAACAGCAGAGGAGGTACTGGGGCGACAGAGGAAGAAACACCAAGCATGGATCTCAAATGACATCCTTGACCTCTGCGACAACAGAAGATCACTGAAGAAGACGAAAAACTCCAGCCCTGAAGAAGCCGCACAGTATCGTAAAACCAACAACCTTGTAAAGAAGAAAATGATTGAAGCCAAAGAACAATGGATCAACAACCAGTGTGAGAACATCGAGAAAGGCATGAAAAAAGGAAACAGCAAACATGCCTTCACCACACTGAAAAACCTTACCAAGATGCAGCAAAACAGATCGTCAGTCATCGAGGATACCTCAGGCGAGCTGCTGACAGAAAGCTCCGCTGTTCTGAACAGATGGACGCAGTACTGCCAAGAACTATACAACTACCCAATACAGCCAGATGACAGTTTGTTTCAGGGGACTCAACACCATTGAGGGAATCCTCACCGCTACCAGTGATGAGAGAAGAAGTGGAAGAAGCCATCCGCAGCCTACCAGCAGGGAAATCACCTGGAGCAGACAATATCCCAGCAGAGCTGCTCAAACATGGAGGGAATGATTTGGTCACTCGTGTAACATCGATTTGTCAGAAGATCTGGGAGACAAAACAGTGGCCCACAGAATGGACTCAATCACTCATCATCCCCCTGCCCAAAAAGGGAAATATGCGCCAATGCCAGAACTACAGAACAATAAGTCTCATTAGCCACACCAGCAAGATCATGCTCAGAGTCATATTGAATCGACTGAAGAAAGAAGCGGAAGAACACCTTGCGGAAGAACAAGCTGGATTTAGGGCGGGCAGAAGCACAGTAGAACAGATCTTCACCTGCCGGATAATGATGGAGAAACATCTGCAGCATCAGAGAGACCTGTTCCACAACTTCATAGACTTTAAAAAAGCATTCGACAGGGTGTGGCATAAGGGTTTGTGGCAGGTGCTAAGAAAGTTTGGCATAGAGGAAGGTCTCGTCCAAACCATCCAGGCGCTGTATAACACTGCCAGCAGCGCAGTTCTCCTCAACAACCAGATAGGGGACTACTTCAAGACCACAGTTGGAGTCCGTCAAGGCTGCCTACTCTCTCCCGTGCTGTTCAATCTCTTCCTGGAGAACATCATGCGTGAAGCCCTCCATGACTTCCACTCCACTGTCTCCATCGGAGGAAGAACCATCAACAACCTGAGGTTCGCAGATGACATCGACCTGATGGGAGGCAGCAACGAAGAACTACAAGACCTGACCATGAGACTGGAAGAAAGTGCAGGTGCACACGGAATGGAAGTGAGCACAGAAAAAAGCAAAGTCCTGGTCAACAGCACAACCAACACCCATGCTGAAATCTACATGAACGGGCAACAGCTTGAAGAAGTGGACGCTTTCAAATACCTTGGCGCCACTCTCACCAAAGACGGTCGCTCTACAACAGAAATCAAGACCAGACTAGCGATCGCAACAGCAGCAATGGTAAAGCTAAACAAGATCTGGAAGAGCAGAGAGATCGGCTTTCCATCAAAGATGAAGCTGTACAAGTCCCTGGTGCTCCCCATCCTGCTGTATGGATGCGAGAGCTGGACCATGACAGCAGAGACCACCAAGAGAATCCAGACGTTTGAAACTAAATGCTTCAGGCGCTTGCTCGGGATCTCTTGGCAAGATCGGAAGACAAACGACTTTGTGTGGAGCCAAATAACAACACTCGCAGGCCCACAAGAACCCCTCCTGGCAACAGTCAAGAACAGGAAGCTGTCGTGGTTCGGGCATGTCACACGCCACAACTCACTGCCCAAAACGGTCCTCCAGGGTACACTGGGAGGCGGCAGACGAAGGGGACGACAAGCCAAATGCTGGATGGACAACATCAAAGAATGGACCAGGTTGGATGGCCCCACGCTGGTGCGACAGGCGGAGGACAGGACGGTTGGCGACGGCTGGCTTCAAGAGTGTCTCTCATCTCTCCTCTACGCCCATCACGGGCAGGAGAATGATGATGATGATGTGTATGCATGTGTGTTTGTTCGTTTGTCTTATCGTTGTTGTTGTTGTTGCTATTGCTAGATCCACTTTCGCTGCTTAATTGATTTGGCCGTACCTTGAAGCACCTGACACGTATCATGATGCCCACTCGCGCGCACGCACACACACACACACACACACGCACACGCACACGCTTGCACGCTCGAACTTTCTCTCTTTCTCTCTCTCTCTCTCCCCCTCTCTCTCTCTCTCTCTCTCTCTCTCTCACACACACACACACACACACACACACACACACACACATACACACACACACACACACACACACACACACACACACACACACACACACACACACACACACACACACACACAGACGCGGAATGAGAGTGTGTGTGTGTGTGTGTGGGAGGTGATTGGGGAGAAACAGAGAGTTCTCTTTTCAGAGAATTTGAAATAATCTTTTTTAAGCGAGACTTTTTATTAATCTGGATCACAACACGGAGCCAAAAGCAGCGGGTCTGATCATGCTTTATGTTCATTATCAGACTAGTGTATCTGATCAGATCCACTGAAAGCTAAAGGTAAAGGGATGAATGTATCCTGTAATTTTGTGCATCAATCTAATTGTGGTGAGTATGTAATAAGAATTAATATTTCAGCCATATTTGATTATTTCATAAAGAAATCAAATACAGGAGACACACGCATCTGTATGCATCATGCACACATTTGTGCATGCTGACAAATACAAATACGCACTTTAATTAAGAAATTCGATACATGAAACACATGCACACACACACATACTCACTGAGTGACTCTCTCTCTCTCTCTCTCTCTCTCTCTCACACACACACACACACACACACACACACACACACACACACACACACACACACACTCATTCACTCACTCTCTCACACACATACACTCACTCACTCACTCACACACACACACACAGACACACACTCACTCACACTCACACACACACACACACACACACACACACACACACACACACACACACACACACACACACACACACACACACACACAGAGCCAGAAGGGAGCTTTGAAAAAGAAAGCCCTTTGTGTCTAACAAGGGGCGGTGGGCGTGATGCTATAAAACACAGGCAGCACGTTCCTCACATTTCTTTCTCTGTAGGCGTCGGCTCAACTTGTGGGGCTCGTGGCACAGACTGAGAGAGAGAGAGAAAGAGAGAGAGAGAGAGTGGGGAGGAAGGAGAAATAAGTGAAATAAAAAAGAAATTCCCATAACCCTAAGGTCGTAGATGAGTAAGGTGGTAGAGACATCAACTGTTCTTGGCGTCAACATTATGTGGAGTTTTGAAATAGTTCAAGAGGGATTCATCGCACTCGGACAATTCCATACGCGTTCCACCCGAATCTGCCAGCAATTATCAGGCAGACTCCTTGGGCCTGTGCAAAACCCTTGCGTTGGCAAGGTAATGACATGGGGAGGAGAAAGACAGGAGAGAGATCTATGAAATATTAAGCTGAAAATACCAGAATGATGGACACTTTAAGATAATGTTGCAGGCTGGGTTTGAAATCGAGACATCAGATCTTGAGTCCACGGCTCCACCAAAACAACAGACATCCGCGTAAAAAGTTTTGTGAGCGGTGTCATGCCCGTCTCGTCACCTCTGCTGATTGTCGCTTTACCTTCCCTAACTTTGAAATAAATTAAATACCCATACACGGACGGGTAGACTGAGACCGTGCGCACATATACAGTTCCCCGGGTGTGGTTCGCACCCGAGTGCGGGCCTCAGTAGCTCAGCTGGTTGGGCGTCGGATTCACATGCTAATGGTTGTGGGTTCGGATCCCGTGGTGCGCCACATTAATCCTTTGACTCCCACACCACATCGACAAACGGCAAAAACTTAACCCTTTGAGTCCCTCATCCTATCCACTAGCTTCCTACAGAAAGCTAGTGGATAGGATGAGGGACTCAAAGGGTGTGTGTGTGTGTGTGTGTGTGTGTGTGTGTGTGTGTGTGTGTGTGTGTGTGTGTGTGTGTGTGTGTGTGTGTTCTATATTGAAAAAGAATAAAATGTGTGGGTGGGGAGAAGAAGTGTTTGCATGGGAATGCAAAGTATGTCCAGACAGATTTGTTCTGGCTTTGGTCATCTGAAAATGTGACCATCTACTCCAGTCGTCTGTCCCATAAGTATAGTGCCTCAAAACATAATTCTGTCTGCCATCTCTGTGTGTAAGGTCTATGGTTTCATCCCAAAGGACCTGATTTTAGAGGAGACGATAGAAAAATGTGTCAAACCATATTAGTTACACTCTTTAAAGGAAAAATGGAACAAAGACCAAGTATGATTTTGAGACAGCGACACAAACACACACGTATTCATTATTCATTATTCTTTATTGTTATTCATTTTGTTACAGTGGATTTTACCATCTGAAACTCAGACTGCTCTCCCAATTGAGATCGCGTTGCAGTACCAACCACTTTTTCTTTCCAAGACTTCAGAAAGGCAAGAAAGCTAACTGGCCTTCAAGAGAAGGGACCTGGGAAATGAACCTATCTCTCCGATATTGCATGCCAGGCAGCCGGGCGAATGTCCTGTTTTTCACAATTTTCACGATCCCGTGTGGGATCTTTTAGCGCGTGCAGGCCAGAAAGCACAACGGTCCAACTCGTTTTTCGTTCCCTTTCGAAAGACTTGACATTCAGTTCCGGTCAAACTGAGGAGAAAAGTCGAGGCCTCAACGGGAAGGAAACGCTAGAACTTCCAGTTTAATTATTGGCAGGCGAACGTCTGAACTATACTGCCACGTTTCTCAGTAGTAGACGATGACACTCTTTTTCATACTTCTATTTGTCTTTCGTTCGCCTTCTACATGGTCAGGCCACATCTGGCAATGAATGTGGCTGTTTCCCCCCCCCCCCCCCCCCCCCCCCAGTTCCTGCTGTCTGCCATGAAAAACCGCAGGGGGACAAGTTAGTTCAATAGGAGAGGGCCATTCTCGTCTGGTGTAGATGACTGTGCAGACTTACGCGTTATATTACATGATACCATGGTTTGTTAGAAGGCGCCTGCAGACACGGTACCTCTGACTTCACTCCTTCCATTAAGATATGCAAATGAATGCCTTTCCATGCAGAGTCATGTCCCTTCCAGCATAAAGGTTTTGTGATTATCGATGATACTTGGTGTGTACGTGTAATAAGAAGAAGAAGTAAAAAAAAGAGTATGTGAAAGTGTAGGACAAACGAACGAAATCCGAACAACATTTGAAAAAACCCCACCAAGAACATGAAATAGGTATGAGTCGAAGAATTTCTCACATGTGTTTGAAAACAATCAAAAGAGATAACGATTGAAAACAGAAATGCGGGAGGTAATTGGAACAATGGGTGTCAGTCATTACATCACTCAACAGCGGATCAAATGCTTTGGCCACTTGGCCAAGATGCCAATCAACCTGTCAGTCCTTTAAGCCTACAACACCAGGTGATGGGGTTTCAGAATCAGAAGAAAATCACAGCAGCGCTGGATAGATGAAGTAACAGACACACTCCAGATCTACAACACGAATCTACGCCATGCTTCTCGTCCAGGCCGCAGATCGTCAGGTTCATCTTCCCACGACATGCTGTGGTACAGGTGAACTAAAATTGTAAAACAGATAAAATGTTTGACGAGAAAATGTAGCAGTTGGATGACCCAAGAAGTGAATCTGTCGAAGGAAGTCACAAAAGTGTATGTTGAAATTGGAATACCTTCGGGATCCTGTCGACTTTTCTGTTTAAAGCACAACTTTTCAAACCAGACTCCTGCGTGTAGCTTTCGGCTAAAGGAACCCAAGTCGTCCCTGGTTGTCCAACAAAGAAATTCATTGTCTGTTATATTATTGCCAGTCATCCAGTTACTCGACACTGCCTCAAATTACAATGTAAAGTGAGAATATGACAAAAGTTTGATCGTGTGAACGGCAGAGAGTTGGGTATTTCTTTCCGTGTTCGTTTTGTTTTGTTTTGTTTGTTTGTTTGTTTGTTTTTGTTAAAGCGCAGCGTTTTGTTTTTGTAGGTTTTGCTGACACGACATTACAATAGCATTTTAAAGGCCGCAAAACGAGCAGTAAAGAAAAAGGCATGACCTTCGTGGCTGCTGTTGTGATCGCTTTGTAATGCGTGCTTGTGCTGAGCACAAGTATCTGTTCTGATGATCATTGCCTAAGGAGACTCGTGCTTTATTTTTATCATGTTTTATCATTTCAGTCATTTACACTCGAGTCAGTTGTTTGAACTGACTGGTTTGCATTTTTTGGTTATGCGGATGAACTTATTTATGTACGGATGTAATTTCTCAGAATTTCGGTTGCGTTTCTTAGTACCAGAAAACGCCCAGCAGAACGCTGCACAAAAGAAACTGGCTGAGTTGCCAGAAACGGGATAATACTAATGATGCTTGATCATTACTCCTCCATTCCATTGACGCCCAATGCTGCCATGAAGTACAGGGAAGTCAAACACGGAGAGCCACTATTCGTGACCAATGCCTGGTGCAGAGTCCACGATGTTCAAACAGAGCGAGGCTGGTGGGATTTTCACTAAGACCTGTTCCATCTGATTAGTACAGCGGCTATTCACACAGTCTTGTCTACACATAGTCACTGTTCAAGACATTACATGGTGCTGACGAGCGTCAGCATAAAGCCATTTTGCAGTTGTTTCTTCTGTTCCTGTATGCTTTTCTTAGTGGTAATGGTGATGGGTTTCATGGATTTGCCATCCCCATCTTTCTTTGAATGCATATACTTGTCGTCTGGTCTTTCTTTGAATGCATGTATATTTTGTATTGATTTGTTTGCCTTTTATCCTGTTATTGTGTTGTTCTTCTTGTCTTGTTATTGGATTTTTCTTCTTGATGTTATTTTTGCTGTCTGACTTCTGTTATTCTTAGTACTTGTTCTCCTTCTTCGGTCTGACAAAAGTGCATAACAGAACAGTGGTGTCACTCCATCTCACCACATTCAGCAGAAAAATATAAACAACATTATAGACTAGAAAGATTGTTACAGTGGTCAGAGGATACATACATAATTTGTTTCTGAGCTACATTTTAGGTGTATTTTTTCCCTAAGAAATGGTTCCAACGAAGCATTAAGAGTTCTATAGCAAGGGTAGGCCTGGTCACTACGTTCACAGATCTGACTCCGTATGTCCTTTTCCTGCCCCCCAGTGACAACACACCATAATTATTGAAAATGGAGGGAAGATCACAGGACAGGAAGTGCCGAGGTACAATTTCCTGCAGGTACTCTGACAACGCGCTGTCCTCACAGCCATGCACGACAAGCAAGAGTCCCCGCGTTGTGATTGATGCTGTTGATTATGTACAGGCAGCCAGTAACCGTCTTTTAGAACTGGTGGTGTTTGAACCAGAAATTCACGAAAAGAAAATGATATTGCGTATGTGAATGAGGAAACAAGTGCAAGTTTTCTTAATCTTTTTTATGTGGTAAACTTAAATGTTGATTCTGGAGACAACATGTGAGACAGAACTCTGCGAACTGGATCCTCTACCAGGTTCTCTCTAGTCCGACTGTCTCCCTACTCTCCTCCCATTCATCACTGACATCATCAACACTTCTCTTCAAATTGGAACTGTCCCAGATTCTTTCAAGTCTGCTATTGTTCACCCTCTCCTCAAGAAATACAATTTAGACCCAAATGAACTGAAAAATTACCGGCCTATCTCTAATCTCTCTTTCTTGTCAAAACTCCTTGAAAAAGTTGTCCTCAACCAGCTGAACTCTCACCTGTCTGCCAACAATCTCCTCAATCTTTTCCAGTCAGCCTACCGCCAGTGCCATAGCACTGAAACTGCCCTACTACACATTCTCAACAATCTCCTCCTTGCAACTGATACCGGCAAAGTCTCTCTGCTCACACTCCTTGATCTGTCTGCAGCCTTCGATACCATTGATCATGGTATTCTCCTTTCTAGACTCCATCATATTTTTGGCATCTCTGACACTGCTCTCTCCTGGTTCACTTCATATCTATCAAACAAAACTGTTCTCATCAATGGCACTTACTCTCAACCTGCATACCTGACCTGTGGTGTTCCACAAGGATCTGTCCTTGGCCCTGTTCTTTTCACTCTTTACACCTCCCCTTGTCCACCATCATCAACTCCCACTCTATAAAACACCACTTCTACGCTGATGACACCCAACTTCAAGACAGTGACTCACCTGACAATATGCAGCGCCTCTTGACTCGCACCACTGAGTGTTACTCGGACATTAAGAACTGGATGACACACAAAAAACTTCAGCTTAACGACGACAAGACAGAAGCTATCCTCATTGGCACCCGTCAGAAACTTTCTCAGCTGCCTCCTCTTTCTTTCCCATTATGTAACACATCAGTCCCAATTTCTGATTCAGCTGAAAACCTTGGTGTCTGCCTTGACTCTACCCTCTCCATGAACAACTTTGTTTCTCAAACTGCCAGATCTTGCTACTATCACCTCCATCGTATAAGCCTGATCAGGAAGTATCTCTCTGTCGAAACAACTGCAAAATTCGTTCTCTCCTTCATAATGTCTCGCATTGACTATTGCAATTCACTCCTGTCTGGTCTTCCTGCCTCCACCATTCACATCCTACAGCGCATTCAAAACAATGCTGCACGCCTTGTACTCAAAAAGAAAAAAGCTAACCACATATCTCCTCTCCTGGCACAACTTCACTGGCTCCCTGTATCAAAGCGCATACAGTACAAACTAGACACCATGTGCTACAAAAGCCTCAATAACGCAGCCCGCGATTACCTGTCAAGCCTACTTGAGATCTATGTTCCCTCACGTACCCTCCGCTCTGCCTCCGATCCTCTGACTTTTCGCTTTCCACGCACTAAGCTCAATACCTATGGTCCACGAGCCTTCTGTTTCTGGTCCACTCTCCTGGAACAAATTCCTCTCTCAGTCCGTCAGCAACCTACTTTTGTCTCCTTCAAGTCCGCTCTCAAAACTCACCTTTTCTCCTCTGCATAAAATCCTGACCTCACTCAACCCCCTATGCAGCCTGTCTCCACTCGGAGGGGAATCACATTGTAATATATAATTGTATATAATATGCTCTCTATAATTTTCCATTGCTTTTATGCGCGCGTGTGTGTGTGTGTGCGTGTGCTGTGTGTGTGCGTGCGTGCGTGCGTGCGTGCGTGTGTGTCTGTTTCAGCGCTTAGATTTGATTTTATCAAGATTTTGCGCTATATAAATATTGTAATTGTTGTTGTTGTTGACTCGGCTGTTTTTGTAGTATCTGTGACTGATCCTGGAATAAATCCTCTAGCATATTTTTTATTAATCCAGTCTTGATAGGGAAAGGGTCAATGTTATGACATTATTTTTACATTTTTGTCATCGCCAGATCAGATTGACACATTGACCGTTGGACTATAAATGCCTATTTACTACTACTACTATAGTATTACTATTATTAATACTACTACTACCATTCTTACAACTACTACTTTTCTACATCTACTATTACTTGTACTGTTATTACTGATACTACTGCATAATGAGAAAGAAGGGTTTTTCGGTTGGTTTAGGGTTGGTTTTTAATATGAAATTAAGTTTAAAAGTCCGGTCCAACTGTATGTTGTAAACAAATAAGGCTGAGTGGGAATGTGGCAGTGTTTTTGCTCACAATGGTTTGATAGTTCATATCTATCAGCAAAAGAACATGAAAGCAGAATAAAAAATCAATTATAAAATCAAAATAACATAAGAAGACAAAAACGAAACTGTTTATAATGGCTGCCTGGTTGAACCTGGCTCTCAGTTACAAAAAAAGGCTACTTACTGCGTAGCTTTCATCGGCGATCCAGCCGACTTCTTCAGCGCAACTGCTGGGTTGAGAACTGGGTTCAGTGCGCACCGCCGTGAGCGAACTCACGACAGTGCGACTGAATAAGTGAGGAGTAAACCGATGGCAGGTTGTGTCGGCCCGGTCACGGTTGAGGGTGGGGTTTCTTGCGGCGATGTAAACTGCCTCCTTTACTCCCCTCTGGAACCATCTTGCTTCTTTGTCGAGAACTTGCACTTTGTCCTTTTCAAAGTGGTGTTGGGTGTGGGTCGATGTTCTTCCACTGGAGAGGACTCACGTTTGTGTTCTTTTTAATCTTTTGTGCAAGTTGCGCTCAGTTTCGCCAATTAAACTATGGTCACAGTCCTGGCAGTCTATCTTGTATATCACCCTGATGTGTCCAATTTGTCTGTTTTGTCTTTGAGTGGACTAACTGGCTTCTGATGGTGTTGGTGGGCTTGGCGTGGACACTGACTCCCAACTTCCTGATCTTCCTGCTGAGAGCCTCAGTGACGCCGCTGACGTATGGCATGGAGACGTGCCCTCTCGAAGGGGTTTGCCGTTCAGTGGAGGGGTGGGGTATGGTTTTCTTGCCTCCCCCGGAATGTCCCAGCCCACTTCTTGTATCCTGACACACTGACTACTTTTTTGATGTACTGCACCTCTTCTTCTCCAGCGGTGTCGATAGAGCAGATGGTCTTCGCTCGGTGGGTGAGGGTGCGGATTACTCCAAGCTTGTGTTCCAGTGGCTGGTGACTGTCAAATTGTAAGTACTGGTCCGTGTGGGTCGGCTTTCTATAGACGGAGAAGGCGAGGCCTGTCTCCATCCGGGTGATGCGGGTATACAACATCGCGATGCTGCCGTTCTCTTCTACCTCATAGGTGAGCTCGATGGCAGGGTGTTGTTTGTTGAGATGGTTCGTGAAGTCTTCTACCACCGATCTTTTCAGTACAGTCATAGTGTCGTCCATGTAGCGGCCCCAGAGCGTGGAGGAGTGTGGAACGACGCCAAAGCATTCTCGAAATTTTCCATGAAGAGGTTGGCGACGATGGGACTTACGGGGGACCCCATGACTGCACCCTCGGTCTGTTGGTAGAAGTGTCCTTCAAAGGTGAAGTAGGTGGTGTTGAGGCAGCAGGATAGCAGTTCACAGATGTGTTCCACTGGCAGGTTGGTGCGTTGCCGAAGGCTGTTGTCGACCTGTAACCTCCCCTGATGATGTCAATGCTGTTCTTCACAGGGACACTGGTGAACAGGGCTGTGACGTCATAGGACACCAGAATCTCATCAGGTTGAGGTACAAACTTCGACAGCTTCTTCACCAGGTCTGCACTGTTTGCAATGGAATGTTCTGTCTTTCCTACCAAAGGCGAGAGGATGTCTGCAACGAAGCGGGCCGTCTCATACATCAGGGATCCTCTAGAGGCGACAATGGGACGGAGGGGTACATCTTTCTTGTGCACTTTAGGCAGTCCGTAGAACTTGGGCACATCAGTAGCTGAGGGGGTACAATCTGCGGTACTGTTCTGAGGAGAGTTCTCCTGACTTCTGTAGGCCTTGCAGTAGTTTGGTCAGCTTGAAACTGTTTAGACCTACACTGATGCACAATGTCTGCTAGATTGAATCATATTAGATATTAACAAAAAATGGCCAAAGCAAAATGAGAAGTTAAGAATAGGGATACCCCCTGTGGCATTTTTTTGTTTTGTTTTGTTTTTGTTTTTCGCACATTTTGTTCCTGATTTGTAAAACGGAAGAACATAATCCCTTACGCTTGGCACTGGAGTGGCGTGGATTTTTAATGGATTGGGTTACTTCTGGTAATAGATTTTAGAACATAGCCATTTGTTGGGCTATTGTTTGATGAAGAAGGCATCTGAGATATGTAATACTGTAATGCATTACTCCATGGG
>CM060307.1:58331480-58358980 GCA_030674185.1 Monoplex corrugatus
CTTTCAGCATCCTAGTCTCACATATAGTCAGTTTATAACGTTTCATACTCTGTAATGTATTGGGAAAAGAGACACCATCAACAAACAAGACTGCCACGCTTTCTACACTCTCCTTTTTTTTATTATTAAAAAAATGCATAAAAGCACAAGAAATGTTCGTTCCAACATGAGCATTTCTCATTTCAGATCTGTGAGTAGGAGAGAAACTGCATAACATTTTTGTGTGTGGTTGCAGTAGACAAAACCACGAAATATAGTTTTGTATCTATCTGTTGCAAAAGAGAATGAAACAGCCTCAATTTCTCAAAGGAAGGTTATCTTCTGTCCTATGTGAGAAAACAACAAGTACTGTTACATGTAAACTTTTCATAAAAAGTTCGACATCGTACACCACATCAAACAGTACAGTGAACCCTCAAGACAGCATCATATTGTGATTCGTCGTCTCGCTTCAACATGTACTCCCAAGATAGCCACCATGTTTTTATACCTGTAATAAGCATATTTCACGTTACGTACAGGTCGGCTTCCTCTTCAGGTAGGGAGATCCACAGCAAAGAGAATGAAGTTGTTTCTTAGCATGGAACGAATAAACTACACATTTGAGGAAGCTCTGTACAACACACCACACACACACACACACACACACACACACACACACACACACACACACACACACACAACACACGCACACACGCACGCACGCACGCACACACGCACGCACACACACACACACACCCTATATCTGTATCTTTATATGTTCATATATATATATAAATAATATATATATATATGTATATATATACTGTACATGTATATATACATATATATACATACATACGTACCTACGTACATACATACATATTAATACATACATACATACATACATACATACATACATACATACATACATACATACATACATGATACATACATATATATATATATCGCGGTGGTCGTCGGAACCGAGAATCCCTTTAGTGTTTAGATAAGCTTGTTGCCTTTGTCGATCCTTTGTGACACCACAGGCGCGCGTCCGTGTGTGTGTGTGTGTGTGTGTGTGTGTGTGTGTGTGTGTGTGTGTGTGTGTGTGTGTATGTGTGTGTGTGTGTGTGTGTGTGTGTGTGTGTGTCGTGTGTGTGTGTGTGTGTGTGTGTGTGTGTGTGTGTGTGTGTGTGTGTGTGTGTGTGTGTGTGTGTGTGTGTAATATCAACAATTGTTTGAAATTATGTAATTTAACTTTTCCTTTGGATATGAATTTATTGATTTTGTAAAGTTCCGCTTCTGTCGGAAGTTGAAGATGCCCAAAACTATGATATTTCTGTAGACTGTCTTCTCCGCTAAAGCCAAACCGTTGCACATCAATAGGCACATACTGAGAAAGAAAATTAGACATAGTTACAGAAAATGAACGTTTGTTCTTAAGCTTCTGTGGAAAGTCTATTCCTTGAATTTTTGACAGTGTAATCATGAGGATACAGATGGTCCCGAATATCAGACACTATAACCTTGAAAAAGCTTTATATGAAATGAAACTTTTACGGGCATTGAGAATAGTGGTAGGCTGTCGGAATTACGAAAACAGATTTTGAAAATTGTCAGATTTTTTTCAGAAAGTGTTTTTCACACACCTTCCTCAAAAAAGTACTTTTAAGCCCTTTTGTAACCCATGTGGATTTGACCTTGGTGACTAGCTCTAAAACATGCAAACAAACAAATAATAATAAATACAAACACTGAATAAGAAGAGAGATTGAGACTGCAGTCTTTGAACCGATCTGTGTGTGTGTGTGTGTCTCTCTCTCTCTCTCTCTCTCTCTCTCTCTCTCTCTCTCTCTCTGTGTGTGTGTGTGTGTGTGTGTGTATCATACGAGGATAGAACAACGAACTACAAAGTACAACTGCATTGGAATGAGACTGATGACACACATTTACAGAGGGGAAAATGTCCCATCTTTTTGTCATACTAGAAGAACACAAAACCTCACAGAGAGGACCACCCCTTACCGCCAAGGACAAGGTCTTACAGAGTAATACAAAGAGACGTGCCATTTCCTTCCTCGTCTTACAGACAGGGATCAAGACGGGCTGCTGTAGATGCCTGCTGTCTTCCATCAGCTGCAGACAGGCCTGTGGCGTCACAAAGGATCGACAGAGGCAACAAGCTTATCTAAACACTAAAGGGATTCTCGGTTCCGACGACCACCGCCATAACCACGAAGGGCACAGGTTCCGAGTCTCGGGATTTGTGGTGAGAGTTGTCTTCCCTTTGTTTGCCTGAGGCGCAGTCAGGCGTAATGGGAGATCATTGACATCGATTTCCGGACCTCGTTGTCACCCTTTTCGGAAGCTAAAAAGCAAAGTGATGGAAAGTACCTGCGGCACCTTGAAAGAGTGGTGTCCCTTTAAATCGGAATGGATTTGTGTTTTCCCATGTCAGTGATGAAAGTAGTTGAGCGATCAGGGCAGGGGATAGATAGCGTAGGAGTAGAAAAAGAAAACAGGAAGCAATATCTGAACAACAATTTAGCCTGTAAAATTCGTTTGGGGGTTGGACCAGTGTTGTCAGCAGTAAGTCATAGTCATGCTGAGAAAAGCGTTCGTTGAGAGTTGTAACTAGACCTGCACAAATAAATTCTGTCTTAGCTACCCTTTTGAAACTCTCTGCAAGATCGGCTTTGCAGTGGACACGAGTCGTTGAAATTTCCAGTGTGAAAATATGCACACAAACAACAAACGGAAGCTTAAGTAATACACATACATACATACATACATACATACATATATACATACATACATACATACATACATACATACATACATACATACATACATACATACATACATACATACATACATATGGTATATACAAAGAGGGGGAAAAAGAATAAGAGAGAGAGAGAGAGAGAGCTGGTGCATCTGTTTTTGAACCCTTTTTCAACAGGGTCACTTGTTTCAAAACAATGTAATGGAAGTATGTGTTAAATCATACAGTGATTTTCCCAACTGTCTTATGCCAGCCATACATCAGAAAGAAAGTGTGAGAGACAGAAAGACAGAATGAGTGAAAGAGAAAAGTGAGTAACAGAGTGAAGGGTAAAGAGAAAAGAAAAAAGAGAGAATGTGTTGGAACAGTGTGTGTGTATGTGTGTGTGTGTGTGTGTCTGTGTGTGTGTCTGTGTGTGTGTCTGTGTGTGTGTGTGTGTGTCTGTCTCTGTCTGTGACTTAGAGGATGGCAATTAAAGTCATTCATCAGACAGGCTTGCGTGTACCCTGGCTCACCATCTTGTATTATGTGTCCGTGTGAGTGTGCATATGTGTGTCTGTATGTGTGTCTGTGTGTGAGAGAGAAGGGGAGTAGGTTGAAGGCTTGGGTTAGGGGTCACACGCACTACTCTCCTTCTGTCTTCTTCTTTCCAGTTTGCGTGTGCTTTGTACCATGGAGATTTGGTCATTGTTGGGTGAGTGCTTTGGTGAATGATGAGAATGCGCTCCTTGGTTTGATTCTTAAATCAAGATGTGGCACCTTATAAATGTCATCATTATTATTATTCTCTTTAATATGCTCCAAGAGGCGAACATAAAAGACTGCGTTAATATAGTTTCTGTATATAGCACACTATACAGAAAATCAGAGCTTGTACCTAGATAAGGACGCTATTTTTGATGACAGAAGGCAATAAAGGATGCTGGTGAAATGCCATCATTTGATATCTGGTGGCCCAGAAAATATTTCGGGGAAAACTTGATACACACACCAGGTAATACTCATTCTTCATGATTTCCTACCTGAAAATACTAATCATTTATTATTTTCTCAAAAGGAGATATTTTGATCTATAAATTGTAACATCGTTTATATGAGGAATTTGCCATAATCTTGTTAACATTACCGTACTTCCTTACTTGGTTAAGTTTAATCAGATTTGAGACGGGAAAAGGGCAGAATACCAGCATGATCAATTAATGAACACGTGATGTGGAGGATATGGAATGGATATAATTTGCTTGGAGTTTCTTAGGTTAGTGGGCAGTCGGATGGAGTTATATGCTGAATGTAAATATTTCCGCCAAATTTGATGACATCAACCAAACTAGAAGATTGTTCTACTTGTATATTTTTCCGATTTTTCTCGGATGTGTATATGCGCGTTATTTTGCATACACTGTGCAGGCAATATATTGATGCACAGTCTGCGCACTCCATGTTCGGTGGGCGTGCATGCTGAGTGTTTTCGTGTTTCCATAAGCCATCGGACACCAACATGACTTGCAGGATCTTTAGCATGCATGATTGATGTTCTGCATACATATAAAAACGAAGTAGATTTAGACACTAACAGGTCTGCACACTTACTGACCCGGGAAATCAGGAAAATGTCCACCGTTTACCCGCCAGGTGGAAAGTATTCAGGTGTCATCGAACCCTAGACCTTCCAACTGAAAGTCCTACATCTTACCCACCTAATTATCGCGCCCTTCAAATGGAGGTATATGAAGAAGAGAAGACCATTATCTGAATACTATGGGCAAGCAAAGATATTCGTGTTGGTGACAAGTTGTATCGATTTTTGTTCTGGGCTCTTCTTTGTTGAAATTATGAATTTTCACTAACACTGTGTATGTATTGCAATGAGCAGGAACGAGTGCGAGCAGTTTATATATCTTTACCATCTAATCATGGTCATTGTGTTTCCAATTTGATTGATTAGGTGTATCTATGCCTTTGATTGCCAGTGCTTGTGTCTCTATCCTTGGCCGATCTATATATCCTTGTCTGAAATAAACAGAAAACCGCCTGCCATCCTGTAGCTGATAGTGTCCATAATAGCCGATGTGGTGCATTTCAGTTGGCTGCATCTGTGTCTCATCTTTGAGAGAGAGAGAGAGTGTGTGTGTGTGTCTAAGAGAGAGAGAGAGAGAGAGAGAGAGAGAGAGAGAGAGAGAGTTTTCGACGAGAATATAAGCACAATTTATGCATATTGATGCCCACGCCATGGGATTTTCAAGATAACAGGAAAGGCTGTTTGATACTGTTTAGTGGTTTTTGTAGCCATTTGCGTTACATGTACTTTTTGAAAACACGTCGAATTCCATTTCTTTCATTAAGTTCAGAATACTCGTGATATATTTGCTTAATTACTTGGTCATTTGATTGTTTAATTGATTGATCGACTGATTGGCTGGCTGATGGTTGAGTTTTTCCCCCACCATTAAAGGGGGGAAGGAATGCAAACATAACAGCACCGTATGAAAGTAGGACACAGTGATTTAGGATAACAGACACAGGCACACACACACACACACACACACACACACACACACACACACACACACACACACACACACACACACACACACACACACACACGTGGGCGCGAACGCGCAGACACACACACAAACACACACACACGAGCGCGCGCGCGCGCGCACACACACACACACACACACACACACACACACACACACACACACACACACACACACACACACACACACACACACACAAATAATGGTCTATGGGCGTGATTCCACAAAACATAACGAGCACGTTCCTCGTCTTCTTTCGCTGTAGGCATGAGTCCTACATCACGGCACAGACACAGACCGGGAAAGAGAGGGAAAGAGAAGGTTAAAGAAGAGTAACATCAGGGACAGGGAGAGTGTGAGAGAGGAGAAAGAACAGACATGACAAGACAACTGCTTTTTATAAAGATTATGCGTAAACAACACCAAGACAAACACACAAGACTTGACTTATTTAAAGTCTATTGATGAGGGTAACAGTTGAAACAATTTAATGACAAAGGATAATTTGAAGGTTATTTATGAGGATAATAGAAAAACAATGAATAGCTTTCGCATCCTCACCGTATAATCTGAAAACAGGAGTCTATCGAACAGTGATTCATCGAATCCGTATTTCGTATGTGCTCCACCCAAATTGCCATCAGTTATCTGGAAGACGGAAGACTCTTTGAGACTCTGCAAAACCCTATGCCATGGCAAAATGTTGAAATGGAGAGGGGAAAGGGACACATGAACACCACCATGACTGGAGCCTTAAGATGGGCAGCGCCTAAGTCAACTTTTGTGTTGTGAGGTGGGACTGAACTTGAGACATGCGATCTTGAGTCCACAGCTTTATCAAAAGAGCCAGACGGCCCTTTGACTGAAAACGAGCTGCTGTACGAACCCCAACCCCATCCCGCCTCCAGTTTCTCCTCAGCTAAACGACGGTATTCAGATGTGAAATAATTATCATGAGTCCAGTCCTGTCCCTGTCTTCAATCGCTCTTCTCGAACAACCCCCATATATACATGCGTAAAGGAATAAATTACGAATATCACTGACAGCAAACAATTTTTTTTATTAAGGATCATCGCACTCAAGGAGGTTACTTTGTGCTCACCTTTTTTTTGTTTTTTGTTTTGTTTTGGTTTTATATTCTACGTCATCTTAATGGCCACAGAACCTGGCAAAGTTTTTTTTTTTTCACAATGCAATGATGATGATGTCGATGAGGATGATAATTATGATGTTATGGAGTTCCATCTAGGATTGAGACTGCGTGACAGGGCTGTACTCTACGCTTACTATCATAACATATCTTGGCGTCAAGCAGGCCCGAGAGATGCAGACACCTGCAGTGCTGGTCAGAAGATTTGAGCAACACCCTCAATAACGCATCCGTGAAGTGGATGAGACTGGACTGTGTGGTCCCATCTTCCCAATGAGCCCATAGCACGCCCAACTCTGGGTAGGAGTCGGTTAGAACCGAAAAATCCCACAATGGTATATTTTTGAAGGTACTGATGGGGATTCGAACCCACAACCTTCCAGTCGGTAGTCCGTTGTGTTAACCACCACACCACGGCGACTGGTTGACAGCAAACAAAATTAATAAATGATAATATATAACCTATAATAAAAAGGCGTTTCATTTTTTTCATAATCAGCACGTTGTTTTAATAAATGAAAATATTCAGCCAGTAATAAAAAGGTGTTTTAGTTTTTCATAATCAACACTTTGTTTTGATAAATGACAATATTCAACCAGTAATAAAAAAGCGTTTTAGTTTTTCTTAATCAGCACGTTGTTTTCTATCCATTGTGTCATTGGTCATGCAGGGCAGTAACGAAGGTTCTCCACTGGACCTTGACCAACTAAGAAATTCAACAAAACAGACAAATGAACAAAACAGACAAATGAACAACCATATAAACACAAGGGAGGAAGGGAGAGAGAGAGAGAGAGAGAGAGAGAGAGAGAGAGAGAGAGAGAGAGAATGATTATACATGTGAAAGAGAGAGAGAAAGAGAGAGAGAGTGTGTGTGTGTGTGTGTGTGTTTTATGGCACAGATGGATAGTGAGAAGAGAAAAGACACAAAAGAACTTGATCAGTATTGTATGTGTGTGTATGTATCATTGTGTGTGTCTTTATGTATGTGTGTGTGTGTGTGTGTGTGTGTGTGTGTTGTGTGTGTGTGTGTCTGTCTGTCTCTCTCTCTCTCTCTCTCTCTCTCTCTCTCTCTCTCTCTCTCTCTCTCTCTCTCTTTCCTCTTTCTTTTTCTGGCTCGTTGGGGTACTGGTTGGTATCGTGGATGTCTGGTCGTAACACAAGAGACGATCTCTTTTGAACACTCATGCACGACTTAGCTCTTTACGTTACATATAGCGAGAGAGAGAGAGAGAGATGTGTGTGTATATGTGCGCTTGTGCGTGCGTGCGTGAGTGAGTGACACTGAGGCAGAGACAGAGGCAGAGAGACAAATACAATGTACGTGTGTGTGAATACAAAGTATGTCCAGACAGATTTCTCCCTTTGTACTTGCTTTGCCCGGCTGGAAATGCGGCCATTTAGGCCAGTCGTCTGTTTTAGGAGTATGGTGCCACAAAACACGTTCCCTTGTTCCATCTCTGTGTGTAAGGTCTATGGCTTCATCCCTAAGGACCTCATTGTAGAGAAGAAGAAAAAGATCTTCAGGCCTTAATAACATTCTTCTATGGAGAGGAAAAGGAAAGAGAACAAAAGATGGTAAACGGGTGCAGTTGCGAGTCAGTTATTCGTGTACGCAGTCATATCTTTTGCCATTAAGAAAGCCACGTCCCTGTCCTGTATATAAGTGACTGTATATAAGTCCTGTATATAAGTGACTGTACTTTGAAATCAAATCAGTTTTGTTCGAATTATAGTCAGTGTTCGCTTGTCAATAAGAAAACATAAGTATTTTGTGAAAAGGTGAAACAAACGAAGTTGAATGACGTTTGTTTAAGCTAGGAAATAAACATACTGAAAAGAATGTCTCACTTGTGTGTAAATTAAAATATTAGTGTAACAGTTTGCATAATTCAACATGCTAAGTGGGAAATAACAAAAAGGCACGAGATGGAGTAGCTCTTTTTAGCGCTCACTCTTTTCTAGCTCATATTTTACTTTGTAAACCTGAACGCTCTTTGTAACGTAAAGAGCTAAGTCGTGCATGAGTGTTCAAAAGAGATTGTCTCTTGTGTTACGACCAGACATCCACGATACCAACCAGTACCCCAACGAGCCAGAAAAAGAAAGGGGAAATTGTCAGTGAATCTTCAAAATTTTATGTCTTGAGTTCAGTCACAGCCAGCTACATAAAAACTGGCCTGTTCACTGTCCACCGTAACCTTCAATCATTCTGGTGATGTCAGCTTAGTGTTTCATAGGTCGTTGCCTTCCCCATTTCAAGGCCTTGCCAGTGCATAGTTTTGCGCAGATTCAAGGAGTCTGCTAGATAATTGTTGGGAGATTTGGGTAGAGCGCATATGAAATTGTCGATGCCTGACTTTGACGAATCCGTCTTGAACTTAGTCTTAACTCCATACTTATCATACGAATGACAAAACCACTCTGTTTCCAAATCGCGATTTTTTTCTTACATATACAGGTTTGTATCAGAAAATGGTTTTCTTGAACGAGGTGTTAACTCCAAACTTAACATACGAATGACAAAACCAACAATGTGTTTCTAAATCGCAAGTTGTTGTTTTTTTTAATTGTTTTTTTTTTTTTTACGTATACAGGTTTGTATCAGAAAACGGCTTTCTTGAACGCGGTGTTAACTCCAAACTTACCATACGAATGACAAAACCAACAATGTGTTTCTAAATCGCGATGCTTTATGACATCTATAGGTTTGTGATAGGAAACGGCTTGCCTTACCGTAGCATTTTGGATACCACAAGAAACCGAAGGAAAGGGTAAAAACGTGGCTCAACTGACAAACTATTGTTCACTAGCGTGCTTTTTTGTTTGTTTTTGTATTGCCGTTACAAAAGCTGAGACCTGTCTCGGTTATCTTTGCTTTATTCAACCGCTGGAGTGAACATACCTGTACTTGACCACTCTGCAATGTTTCGAACGCGCATCTATATCTCACTCTTGGAAAACATCCCGAACAGAACGATACGCATAAAAAAGAAACTTGCTGAACTGTCAAGACAGAGGATAACACCAGTAATACTTGATCATCTCTTTTCCATTTCATCGATGTCCTCTACTGCCATGAAGTGCAAAGAAGTCAAACAGAAAGAACCACTGTTCGTGACGAACGTCTGGTGCACAGTCCACGATACTCAAATACAGAGAGAGCTGGTGGATTTCCACATGGACCAGTCTCGATCAGTTCAATAACAGAGGATAGTCACGCAGTCTTTCCGCACAAGGTTTGGGCTGATCTTGTCTGCACGTGGGCCTCTGTTTGAAAAACAAGGAGGCAGTTTTGTTGATATCAGCAAAAATAAGCCCATTTTTCTAGCTTGTTCTGTTGCATTGTTATGGTGTGGTGATTTCGGGATGATGATGTGCTTCCTGATTGATTTCTTTTCCCATTTTATCTTGTATAGCTATACGTTTATTTTGCTGTTATGCATCTCCTGGTGATCTTTTTAGCCTTGTTTTTAGCTTTTAATTTTGTGATTGCCATTGTAACTATCGTTGTCTTTCTACTTCTCTTTTTCACCTCTTCCTCTTCTTGTCCATCTTCCTTCTTGTGCTTCTGTGATTTACTGGTATCAATGATGAACTCTTGTACAGTGTTTTTATTCTGTCAGTAATGCGGTATTGATATACTCAGGAAAGGAAACATGCCACGGGGTAAAAAGTGACTGGCAAATATTGTCACAGCAATCAGATGCCAAGTAAATCTACTCACATAAATCACGCATTGGCTACAAATACTCCTGTAGGATAAGTGCAGAGTTCCACATATTTGACTCTTAATTCCCCTTCTTGTGCACAATAATTAATGAAAATGGAGGGGAGATCATCAGACAGGAAGTGCTGAGGTGCAATTTCTTGGAGGTATTCGAACACACTACCGTCTATATGGCCAAACACAACGAGCAGAAGGAACTACCTTGTAACAAGTGCCATTGATTCTCTACAAGAAGCCAATAGAAATGTTTAAAAATGGTGGTATATAAATCAGAAACAAAAATAAGAACGCATATTTAGATAACGAAGCAAGACATGCACAGCATTTTTCTCTGGACGCCATTTAATTGAACACTGGCGGTACATGTCTTGCTCGTGGGGACGGCATTTGCAGCAGCGCTCATCTCCATTTCTTGTTTTTGTGACCGGTTTTGGAGTAAAAACCCACGAGTAGTTCTTGGCAGTATTTCAGCCTTGACTGGATAAGCGACAACGTTTTGATATTGCCTTTGTTTAATGTTACAGCTTTAATTAAATGTGCCTTAACTATTGCACGTTCAACAATGATTTGCTGTTGTTATTGTTGCCACTGCATTCATCACTACTACTGCCATTGCTGCTGCTACTTCTATTACTTCTTATGCTGGCCGATAAAAATTCAGCAGAGAATATGAATATATTTCAGAACGTCAATCTTTATGTATTCGGACTTGATGAAAAAGAATGGCTCGTCAGTTGTTTGTAGATGGGTGTTTTAATACTGAATTGACTTTTCCAGAACGTCAGTGCAAACATAAAAACTGAGTGAGTAACAAACCTTTGTTCTGGTTACAACGTCAGCAAAAGCAAAGCAGAATTAAAAAACAACAACAACAACAACAACAAAAAGAGAATATAATCATGACTTTCAGTTAAATAAACACCTGTTCAACACAATTTACTTACCTGTGTCATTTTAATACGATTATAGTGATGAAAATATCTGAACATATTTCGTTCCTGGCTTACGGAACATTTGATTATGCATTATTTGTGTTAAGGCAGGAAGCAGTGTAGATTTTAAATGGACTGGATAGCAGTTCCATTTTGTCATAGGAAATAGTTGTCCAACTTGAGTTTGATCAAAAAGGCCTCTGAAATGTGTGGAAGATTGAGTTTATGCGCTCTACATACAACAAGCGATGGGAAGTAGCAGATTCATAACAGGTCAGTGCCTAAAGTCCAAGCATTGGAGAGGCCTTGTTACTTTGAGGAGAAAATGACGACTATTAAAAAGAATAACATAAACAATACGAAAAGTAATGTAAAATTAGTGAATAAGTAGCAAAATTCAAAACGGTGAGAATATTTGGGATTGGTATTCCCTACCCTGCAATTCCCTCCCTTTAATGCATCTCTGTCCCTTCCCCTCTTGTTCAGCTCTCTGTCCCCAATCCTTCTACTTGCCTATATCTTTCTCCTCGGGCTGGTCTTCTCTCGATCTTCCCACTCACACACACAGTGGTTTCAGCCCTCAAACTACAGATCAATTCACGTAGGTCGGAGATGCGCAAACACCTCGGTCATTGTATGACGGTGGTTTGGGGTCCTCAGCAGTAGTTCCTGACTCCCTGAGGTACCTTCCCACCCCCTCCTGTTTACCTTCGTCTCTTAGGTCTGGCTTTGTTGTAATGACAGTGGCAGACTGTGTCTCTCCCCAGGGGGCAGGGATGGTTTTGCTTCCTGCATCATGATGGAACAAGTCTTGACGCTTCTGTAGTCTTCAACTATTCAATTGTCAAATAGTGCTCCGCTTTTCCTTCTGCCGCTATCTGTGTTCAACAATCCCTCTGTATTTCTCTGTTTCTGTCTGTTTTCCTTTTTTATTTTATTTTGTTTTTATTATTATCTAATATCCATTGTGTTTATATGTCCTGAGATTTCCGAAAGGGCTGTGGTCTGTGCTGGATAATGTTAAATTTGCTCTGTCTGCCTGCCTGCCTGCCTGCCTGCGTGCCTGTCTGTCTGTCTGTCTGTGTCTCTCTGTCTCTGTCTGTCTGTCTGTCTGTCTGTCTCTCTCTCTCTCTCTCTCTCTCTCTCTCTCTCTCTCTCTCTCTCTCTCTCCTCTTTGTTGTGGTTGTTAATAGCAGTTAGCAACTGTGGCTGCGTTGTTGATTTTAAATGCAAGTTTGTGTTTATCCCTCTCATTAAATGTTCGTCTTAGGGGAATCTTTCCAGTTTTAATGTCAATGTACACTTAGCAACACGGCCAGACGGCTTACTTAAACAACGCACACGTAATGTGAAGCTGGTTACACATTTTCTAAAATGTTACAACTGTGAGTAGATTGTGTAGGTAAGTGGTTGAAAAGTCTGTCTCTTCTGTATTTTGATAAATCGTTCAAAAAGTTTAGTTCCAAGGGTGTCGCATTAAGTCTATACTTAAGACAGAATGTTTCTATTACTGTTGTTTTTATTAAGTTATTTGTTTGTTTCTTTCTTCGTTTGTTTATCTATTCATTCATTCATTCATTCATTCATTCATTCATTCATTCATTCATTCATTCATTCATTCATTCATTTATAATAACCCTGAAATCTATACCCTAGCTTTAATTTGCACTGGCATAATCTGACATTTCTGGCAACAAATGTTCTCTTACTATCTCTTCATCCCTCAGTCTCACTGTCTCTATCTCTGACTCTTTATCTCTGTCTGTGCGTGTGAAACGCGCGAGATGTGTGTATGTGGGTATTGTAAGAGGCCACTCTGAAAAATGACTGCTGTCAAACAATCTCTCTCTCTCTCTCTCTCTCTCTCTCTCTCTCTCTCTCTCTCTCTCTCTCTCTCTCTCTCTCTCTCTCTCTCCTCGGTCTTGGTAATAAGCCTTTGTCTTGGGTGAGCCGAGAAAGAGAAGGAGACCTATCATTTGCGCTTCAAGCCCAGCACGGCAGGAATGGGCTAGCAATCAGTATTGAGCAAGTGCGTTTTGTAGCTGGATCAATTACTTGCCCGCTGTTTCTGGATTCTGTGTGTTGACACACGATCAAGGCATTGAAAATTCTGTAGCGCTCTAGACTCTCTCTGAGAGCGAATCCACAACGTTTCGTGCTATACGCAGTGTATGGAAAAGGAATTAAATAAACACTACAGAGAAAAATGATAAAAATCTAAATCGTCAACTCATACTACAGACTTGCAATATCGCAATAAAGAAAAAATACAGAGTGTAATCAGAAAAGAATAAAAACAACTATCATGCAGCGGTTCAAGGGACCTAATTATGAAACAGCTGCCTAGATTATTAACTCCATTGCGATCAAACCTGACTCGCTTAAATTTTATCTTCAAAATTAGTACTTTTTAGGCTTTAAAACCGCATTTACATAGTAAATGTTTAAAATCAGTTGATGAATATCCAAATACTAATCCATAGTGGGTTACGCTCATTTAAACTTACTCAGTCATGACCACGAGCAAGAGACCTTTGTTGTAACGTTCTGTTTGCAGGTACAGACAAACAGACACTGACAGTCGTACAGCCCTCGTTTAGTTGGAGTGACAGTGTCCATTTTCAAGATAACAGAGAGATTGAAAGACCCTCAGCTGTTTCAATTCAAACGAAATTCTTGCCAAAAATTCATTCTCTTAAAGTAATTATCAGGCCAACAAAAGACGGTATTCCATAGCAAGAAATCACATGCTGTAGTTCACACGACCGTTTGTTGTTGTTGTTGCTGCTGCTGCTGTTGTTGTTGTTTGGAGAGAATCACTTGCCTTTCAGGGTGTAATGCAAGACATACAAACAACAAAGAAAACAAGATTTCAGATGTCAGGTTCTTTTTGTCCTTCCCTGCTGACATGTTCAAACTGAAAATGCAGATCAGTTCCCCCCTTCTCTCTCTCTTTCTCTCTCTCTCTCTCTCTCTCTCTCCTCTCTCTCTCTCTGACACATAAACATACACGCACACACTGTACATACACCACTCTCGCTTACTCACCTACTCACATATGCGCATACACACATGCACGCACACACACACACACACACACACACACACACACACACACACACACACACACACACACACACACACACACACACACACCACACTTACGAACATACGAGTGCGAGTGTATACTTAGCAAGGATCTACTACAAAAGAGGAATTGAGGGACACAGTAAAACTCGTAGTCTGTAGTCTGTGTAAGTCAGGGTACTTAACGGCTGTCAGCAGCCAGATGAAGCACTTCTGTACGTGCGTTCGCTTTTGCACACGGTGCTAACAGGTACTTACGTGAAGGACACAGTTAAGACGCCAAAAAGCACAAAGGATGAAAACAAGAGAGCATGAGATTAACTCCACTTTTATGTGCTCATTCTGGTGAAAAGATATTTGATCGAGCGAGCTGATGAGAGGACCCAGAGCGCGTCATCAGAAAAAATAAGTTTTTTAATTTCCCCAAAGGCCTGTGTAGTCAATATCTGACCAGGCCGGTAACTACTGCTGCCTTGAGGCTTCAAGTCTGCGAAAGCAACGTCGGACAGGATGGCGACGTTAACGACTCGATGTCTGAAGATTACAAAGGGACACAACTTTTGCTCTTTCTTCCATTGCTGTTAACTTGATCATTAACTATCCCGAGCATGCACTAGAAACGTTGACTGGCACAACAAAAAAGATTACCAGATGGCTGAATTATTCTCCCATACAAAAGTGTCAAACACACAACAGCCAAATCTAAAGGATTGTGATGCATACGCAATTTAAGCATTAGCAGGGCTTATCTATACAAAACACTCACCATCGGATATTAAAATTTGCACACAGTCCATTGTGTGTAAAGGCTTATGATACACGTATACTCTTTGTTTGTCTGTGTGTTCGTGTGTGTGTGTTTATGCTGAGACTCACTTTCCTTATACGCGATTTTCTGTGTTAAGAGGACGTGCCTGTCAAATGTGTCATCGTATTCCATACCTCCGCCATTCAGTTTGTCCGATTCAGATTTCATTTTTTAGGAAAGTTACACACTCCCAGTGTTAATTAGAAAAGAGGAGCCGAGATTGTATTCTGTGACAATATGAACCTCGTAGCTTCCAAACAGCTTCAGATATCTTTGAATAATTAAAATTTTAGTTTCAGTTTCAGTTTCTCAAGATAAAGTCTCGGCGTTCGGAACGAATTCCATATGTACCAAAGCCACAGGTGCCATGTGATGGAGATGATCCAAAATGATCATGGCACAAGCCTTAAGCCTGACCATAAACCCATGAGCTGGCCGGGTCCTGAAGTCCTACGTAGCCTATGGGTTTTATATCTTAACATTACTATTTGTATCAGTTTCTCATTGGAACAGTCTTAGCTACTTGGTATAGGCTTGTGTATCTGTGTATCTCATCTTCAAAAATAAGGGGGAGGGGTAGCAAGACAGAATGAATGAAACAAAACGTGAGGAACAGAGGGAAGGGGAAGAGAAGGGAAAATGGAGAGAATATGTTAGAACAGTGTGTGTGTGTGTGTGTGTGTGTGTGTGTGTGTGTGTGTGTGTGTGTGTGTGTGTGTGTGTGTGTGAGTGTGTGTGTGTGTGTGTATGTGTGTGTGTGTGTGTGTGTGAGTGTGTGAGGATGTCAACTTGGGTCAAGGATCACTCGCCTAATAAGCTTGAGCGTACCCTAGTTCAGCACCGTGTGTGTGTGTGTGTGTGTGTGTGTGTGTGTGTGAGACAGAGGTAGGACCACGGCTTGGGTCAGGGGTCACACGCCCCGTTCCCTTCCTGTCTTACCCCCGCCCAGTTTGCGTGTGCTTTGTACCCTGGAGTTTTACCCTGGAGTTTTGGTCGTTGTTGGATGAACGATGATACACACACACACGGCTATAAATGGGGAGAAAGAATAAAAGCAATGGAAAATTATAGGAGCATATTATATACAATTATATATTACAATGTGATTCCCCTCCGAGTGGAGACAGGCTGCAAAGGGGGTTGAGTGAAGTCAGGATTTTATGCAGAGGAGAAAAGGTGAGTTTTGAGAGCGGACTTGAAGGAGACAAAAGTAGGTTGCTGACGGACAGAGAGAGGAAGTTTGTTCCAGGAAAGTGGACCAGAAACAGAGAAGGCTCGTGGACCATAGGTATTGAGCTTATTGTGTGGAAAGCGAAAAGTCAGAGGGTCGGAGGCAGAGCGGAGGGTACGTGAGGGAACATAGAGGCTTGACAGGTAATCGAGGCTGCGTTATTGAGGCTTTTGTAGCACATGGTGTCTAGTTTGTACTGTATGCGCTTTGATACAGGGAGCCAGTGAAGTTGTGCCAGGAGAGGAGATATGTGGTCAGCTTTTTTCTTTTTGAGTACAAGGCGTGCAGCATTGTTTTGAATGCGCTGTAGGATGTGAATGGTGGAGGCAGGAAGACCGGACAGGAGTGAATTGCAATAGTCAGTGCGAGACATTATGAAGGAGAGAACGAGTTTTGCAGTTGTTTCGACAGAGAGATACTTCCTGATCAGGCTTATACGATGGAGGTGATAGTAGCAAGATCTGGCAGTTTGAGAAACAAAGTTGTTCATGGAGAGGGTAGAGTCAATGCAGACACCAAGGTTTTTAGCTGAATCAGAAATTGGGACTGATGTGTTACATAATGGGAAAGAAAGAGGAGGCAGGTGAGAAAGTTTCTGACGGGTGCCAATGAGGATAGCTTCTGTCTTGTCATCGTTAAACTGAAGTTTATTGTATGTCATTCAGTTCTTAATGTCCGAGTAACACTCAGTGTGCGAGTCAAGAGGCGCTGTATATTGTCAGGTGAGTCACTGTCTTGAAGTTGGGTGCCATCATCATAGAAGTAGTGTTTTATAGAGTGGAAGTTGATGATGGTGGACAGGGGGGAGGTTTAAAGAGTGAAAAGAACAGGGCCAAGGACAACTGAATGAAAACAAAACAACTGAATGAAAGCAAAACTAGCCACTAAGTTTAAACTTGTCTCACATCAGAGAAAGCCCCCCCCCCCCCCCCCCAAGTCGATACTATACATAGTCTGCGCAGCCTATCAATCTTATGAAAATAATACATCCTTTATCGCCAGTCTGTCGTCCACCTTCGAGGAAAAGAATAGAATAGACAGACCGAGAAATAAGTATGAAATATTGAATAAGAGTAAATAAACCACACACATGTATATACACACGCATGCTTTCACACTTATCCACATATCACGATGCCGGGCAATATAATGGATCATGCAAGTAAACTACAGCACAACAAAACCAACGTACGTATGACACGTGTCTTTGGATTTATTGTTGCTGTTATTCTCCCTGTTGTCATCGTGATTGTCCTGGTTATTGCTGTTGGTGTTGTTTGTTCAAACTGTTTATTTACTTGAAGGTGTGAAAATGCCAGAAGAACTCACACAGACCCACATACGCGCTCACATGCAGTTGATCACACATGTCAAAGCCGCACCATGGGTGTGCAAGTGCATGCTACACTCAATCTATCTAAACTGAGAGGCAGTTAAAAGTTTTAATGTTCTTTTCAAGTTGTTTTTTTTTGTGTTGTTGTTGTTCAAAAGTTGTCTTTCTTCTCTTTTTTTCTGTAATTTGCTCATTTCTGTCACAGTTTGATTCCTTTGATAAGCAAGAGAAAATAAATTTATTTAGAGAGAAAGGATGAACGATCAATTTAGGTACATGGTGTCTTTTACAGCAAAATCAAAAGACCCTTTGAGTACACGTATGAGAAAAGGAAGAAAGTATACCGGTAGATTATTTGGCATTAAATGTATTCATAAAAGAAGTCCAGTATTTTGTCTTGTTCTAAAGTGTTTACTCAGTTTTAGAGAGATGTAATAGTTGTTTCACACAGACTGGAGACATCGTCTTTCTTGCGTAATATTCACATAATCAACCCCACTCTACCCTCCAGTCTCTTCTACACACTGTCCTATGATACATATGTTAAAAGAACAAGAAAATAAACAAAAAGAGAAATAAACTGGTGAAGACTTTTCGCATCCAGCTGTTTCATTTTATCAGTCACACAAAGAATTATCCTTGATCTGTACAGGACAACCACCTTGTTTCAAGACTAAGAGCACACATGCACAGAAGAAAAACGCCCCCTCTTTTTCGCCGCACAAGAAGGAACACAAAACTCTATTCAGAAGACTACCCCTTGATGCTCAGGATGGAATTCTTTTAGAGTAATCAGGAGAAGAGTGCAGCTTCCTTCTTCATCCTGTAGATAGGGAGCAGGATGGGCTGCTGGAGCTTACCGTCTTTCTATCAGCCTATAGACAGCACAAATGGCTGACAGTAGCAACAGCCTCGTCCAAGACACTCAGGAGATTCTCCCTTCACAAAAGCACCGCCATCAGCACAAAGGGGTTGAGTTCTGAGACTCCGGTGTCTGGTTTGAGTTCACTTCACTTTGTTTGTCTGGAGCGCAGTCGCTTGTTATCGGAGGTCAGTGACAAAATGTTATCAGCGCTGGTAATAATTCACATCATGAATGTTGGTTTTTCATTGAATTCATGCTATTATAATTTTGTATTTGAAGTCATGCTGTTATCTTGTCTCCGTAATTCTTCACTATCCTAATTTATCTAACTAGAAGCTAACGCCCCTTACACACAGATATACAATCTCTCTCCCTGTCTCGCTCTCTGTCTCTGTCTCTGTCTCTCTCTCTCTGTCTCTCTCTCTCTCTGTCTCTCTCTCTGTCTCTCTGTCTGTCTTTCTCTCTCTCTCAATCTCTCTTTCTCTCTCTCAATCTCTCGTTCTTTCTCTCGATCTCTCTCTCTTGTCTCTCTCTCTCTCTCTGTCTCTCTCTCTCTCTCTCTCTCTCTCTCTCTCTTTCTCCCTCCCTCCTTCTTTTACAGCCTTTGTCTTGGCTGAGCTGACCAAGAGTAGGAGACCTATCATTTGCGCCTCAAGCCCACAACGGCCAGAATGGGCCAGCAATCAGTATTGAGCGAGTGCGTTTTGTAGTCGGATCAATTCCCTTCCTGGTGTCTCTAGAATCTGTGTGCTGACACACGATCAAGGCACTAAGAACTCTGAAGCGTGCTGGTCTCTCTCAGAGCCAATTCACAACGTTTCGTGCAATACACAGTACAGAAAAACAGCGACGAAAGGAAATATTAAAAAAAAAAAAAACTACAGGAAACAAAGTAGGTAATCCATGCTACCAGTTTCCATTTTCACAAAAATAAAAACCTTAGTCAACAAAGAATAAACACACTCGGCATATGTTTTGATCTTTAGTTACGTGCATCGGTCGTATACATACAAACACTGATATAACAAACAATGCACCGAAAAGAATAAAATTTTATCAAAACGTACATACCTAGGTATCTGATAACCCCACAGACATCAAAATTGTTGCCTTTTCTTGCGTTACATCAATTTGGCGTGATTGTGACCTTGTAATAATAATGATGATGACATTCAAAAGGCGCCAAATCGTGATTCAAGAATCAAACGAAAGAGTGCACTCTCGTCATTCATCAAAGCAATCATCCAACAACGACCAAAACCAGGGCACAAAGCACACGCAAACTGGGGGGGGGGGGGGGGGGGGGACAGGATAATGGGGCATGTGAATCCTGACCAAAGCCGTCATCCTCTCTCTCTATCTCTCTCTCTCTCACACACACACACAGACACACACACACACACACACACACACACACACACACACACACACAACACACACACACAACGCACACACACACAAGATGCTGAGCTAGGGTACGCTCAAGCCTGATGCGAGTGACCCTTGACGCAAGTTGTCATCCTTTTTGTCTCACACACACACACGCACGCACACACACACACACACACACACACACACACACACACACACACACACACACACACACACACACACCGTTCCAGTAGAATTATTCTCTTTTTCTCCTCTCTGTCCCCTCCCTCTGTTACTTACTTTTCTCTTTAACTCACTCTGTCTTGCTGTCTCACATTTGTTTTTCCAGGAAGGCAAGAAAGCTAATTGGGCTTTAAGGGGAGACCCTGGGAAATAAATCTCTCTCTACAATATTTTTATGCCATTTCAGCCGGGCGAATGGCCTGCTCTTCACGATTTTCAACAACCATGGGATCATTTAGTGTGCGCAGGCCAGAAGGCACACAAGTCCAACTCTTTTTTTCCCCCGTCCCCTTCCAAAGGACTAGACGTTCAGTTTGATTTTCCAGTTGAACTGAGGATAAAAATCGACGCCTTGTGGACTGGCTGAGCTTATTCATTTTTCAGTCTAAACATAGGAGTTATACTAATATCAAGAACAACTTGCACATGCCACAGCGAGGGTTTAATTACGACACAGCTACCCAAGTAGTGGTTTATTCCCTTGTGATCATACACAGTTTGCTTGATCTTGATTTTGAAAATCTGCAAAACGCATTCATCATTCATTACATGGTAAAAGTGGTAGACAGCTTTCCTAAAGATTATTTTATAAGCAGCAAAATACTGATTTTCACCTTTGGAGTCACACTGACCCCAAAATGGATTATGTTGAGTAAAATTTAACTTTTATCACATTCTAATGGGTGATATTTATGGTCTAAATCTGGTGAAGATGTAATCTCAGGAAGCTGAGAAATTTCACTGACATTTCCTTTTCATAGACAGGCAGATGAATAGACAGACAGGCAATACAGTTCTGGTTGATCTTAAACAATCCCCCTTTTTAACAAAACAGATACTTAAAAAACCCTCAGCGATCCAATTGAAAACCAAATACTTTAAAGAAAAAATCTTTGACTAAAAATAAAGTCGTTATCATGTTTACTAAAGATAATGTTATGAACAAAGAGATCACATGCTGTGGTTCACAGGACTGTTTCTGTATAGAGAACCTCTTTTATTTTAGGAATGTATGACACACAGGATACAAGTTTTTAACATTTCTTTTCAAGCGGTCATCCTCTGGCTGAGGAAGGAGAGGGTGGAAGATGTACTTGCAGCGACAAGGAATAGATGTATATGGAGGGCCATGATCGCCAACGCCATGCAGCACGGCACATGATGATGATGATGATGGTGATGGTGATGATGATGATGTCCTTCATTGGTGATACATTCAATACTGAAAATACAAATCATTTTGCCCATCCCTCACCCCTATCCCCATGTCTGTCTGTTTGTCTGTCTGTCTGTCTGTCTGTCTGTCTGTCTGTCTTGTGCAGTCGCCCACTTCTCTTTCTCCCTCCTTCCTTCTTCATTAACAAATGATTTTCATATTTCTGTTAAGGATGGAATATTTGAAATGTGCACACCAGAACAGGACAGACATGCTGGTTGACCTTTGGAACCTGATTAATAGCACTAGCCAGATGAAGCACCTCAGAACGTGTGCACTCGCCCATGTACTCTGCCGTCCAGAAATTACATGGGAAGGGACCGTGAAAGTGACAAGAGAAGACAGGGGGGAGTAAAGACAAGAGAACACAAGAGTCACTACACTGCAATGTGCTCATTCTGGTTAAAAATACTTGATCGAGCAAGCTGATAAGGGGGTCCAGGGCCCGTCATCAGAAAAACCATGAATTTTTATTTCCCCAAAGGCTGTGCAGTCAATATCTCGACACAAGGCTGCCTTGTAGCGCCAGACACTAGGCTGCAAAAACAACGTTGGACAGGATGGCGACATTTACGACTCAATGGCTGAAGATTACAAAGGGACGCAACTTGTGCTCTTTCTTCCATTGCTGTTAACTTTGTCATTAACTTTCTGCGTGCACGCGCTTTTAAAAAAAAGTGGCATAGCAAGAAAGATTACTGAGTGTCTAAACTATAATTATTCTTCCATTCAGTGAGTTAGTAACATTTTCCTAGGGGAATTCCCTTCGTGTATCCTCTAAGTAGATCATAGGTTGTAGCAGGATGGGCTGCAAGATATTTATCACATAGAATCGTGGACGTTCAGTACTTTTCTGGCAATGTTTATCTTCTGTTACCATTGTTCTCTTCTCATAATATCAGTCATGCAAGTTTTCATTCAATACCATTGAATAATCTTTTCTTGGCTTTTTCCCTCATTGGCAGCTATACAACCTCCGGTATTACTTGGGTAGTTACGTCGTTCTTGCAGATGGCCTATCTATAACATTCTGAAAATGTACATCAAGATAAACTGGGGAATGTTTCAATGATATGTTCTGTTCTTCAGAAACGAAGTAATCTTTTGATTGTCCTGTTCTTACTATTTTCCACTATTTCTTTTTCAGTCCTTTTTTTCGAAAAAGGGCTAGACTAATTCATATTGACAACTGATGGCTGTGTGTGTGTGTGTGTGTGTGTGTGTGTGTGTGTGTGTGTGTGTGTGTGTGTGTGTGTGTGGTTACTGTCTTTATCTATTCCTGTCTTTTTGTTGGTAGATACACAGCAAAGATTTTTCAGCTTTAATTGGTAGATATTCTTATTAGTTTCACTGCTGTAAAAAGTAATAAATACATAACTTTGATTGATACTCCTTTTCAGTGATTTCTGGTTTATTTTGATACATATTTGTACTAAATACGTCTGTTTAACAAGAACGATCCTATTATCCATGGCGTTTTCTGGAGTTTGTAGAGTTTGACGTCATCATTAAGTAGACCAATTTGATGACTGTGAAATTAAAAGTTAGAGATAAAGGTTGTCCCATGACCCTGAGATCATAAGGAAGTGAGGTGTAAGTGATCTTAATCTTCTTTTCGGGCCAGCACCATAAGGATGGTGCCAATCTCTTCACCTTCACTTCTTTTCCTTCAAGAAAATTCACGGCTGGATAGACAGTATGATTCACACCTGTGCAGACACATCCTGTCATACAAGACGGAATGCATCTGATGAGGAAGCAATATTTTATGTTTGTATGCGTTTGAGCCAGAATTTCTTTGTTCCTTTGTTTTGTATCTTGTTTGGTTGTTTGTTTGTTCGTTATTTTGTTTAAGGCACAAAACCACAAATGAGCATCTTTAGGTCATCAAGTATTTCTGGGCTTTACACGGGTAAATGTATGTTACATTTGACATAGGCATACAACTTGAGTGTTTTCGTTGTTGATGCTTTCTTGGACATGGACAGTGCTTTTGAGCCACCGTACCCAAGTAAAGGAAATATACCACGAGGTCTTAATTTCAGTGTGTGTTTTTTATCCCAAAATAACGTTTCTGAACTCGGAATAAATTCATATGCACCAATGCCGCCGATGCATGTGACGGAAAACGATCCAAAAGGATCATAGCATATGTCATAATCTACATTACAAACCCAATGCGTTGGTAAAGTCTTGAGGTTCTATCTAACTGATGGAATGTACATATCATTGTTTATGCTTGCATTCATCTGTTATTCAAGCAGACTTGTGCTATCTGTAATGTCCTAAGAAGCCGCCAAATATTTCATGAAAATTTCCAACTTAACCCAGAAATATCTGTTGATTAGAACCAAGGTCTGGATATCACCGCGTGTTGACAAAGTCCCAAGTCCGTAGACTTAGGGCGATCACCCATCGTCATGAAGAGTCAATTTCCAGCACCTCCAACCATCGCCAAAAGTGCAAACTGTTAACATGTGTTTGCATCACCAGAGATTCTTTACTAAGACCCGTTTTCCTGTTGATATGCTGGGGGCTCTTTGGTATAAATAGTATCCCCACCGTCTGGAAATTCTGTGCTAAAAATTTGATCTTTTCTCTCACTCTCTTTGTTTTTGCCTTGCTCTTTTGTTTTCTGTCATCTGCTATCATTTTCTGCCTTGCTGATTCATTCATATGTACGAGTTCAATAAAGCCTTACATGCTTTTCTTAGAATTGATTGTATGCATTAAATGCATTTTTAACTCTAAGGAAATGTGATGCGCGGAAGCAGTATTAGGTAATATAGGCCCTTTTTATATATTTTTAGTGTCCTTAGTTATGTTAAATTTGTATTCGGGCTTGTTTTTTTCAAACCTCCAGATAATAAATTGGACGGAGTGGTCAACGCCAGGGCAGTATCCTTAGATTATGCGCGCGAATGCATTGATATGTGTACTTAATTTTCTTTTCAGATGTTTTCCCAGTGGGTACTGTGTATGTTTTGAGATGCTTATTACCCTGACATGATTCTGCGGTCGGCTGGGTTTTAAATGAAAATAATATCTAAGACCCGTAATATCATTCAGAATGAGCTGGAAAAAAATGTGTATTAGAAAATGACAACAATCGGCTTCAAGTCCTAAAGAATAATTTGATAACTTTAATGCATTCCTTTCTTTTGTACACGCTAAGTTTAAAGTACAGAAGATTTATTATGGTTTAATTGTCTTAAAGTGCAACATGCTGTAAAAATGCCGAGTTCTGATTCGTTACACCAAGGTTTCATAGCGGGCTTGAATAAAAATTCTACACAGCTGTAGACATGGAGACATCCTTCTGACAAACTCTTCAAACTGTATTTCTCAGTTTGAAGGTAGTTGGTTGGCATGGCTTGAATGTCTGTAGGTTTGTTGTTGTTGCTGTTGTTGTCGATATCATCGTGTCTGCTGTTGCTGTTGTTTGTGCAGATAGTACCATGTTTTTTGGAACACATGACAGAATCAGAAGCACGTTCACACACACACACACACACACACACACACACACACACACACACACACACACACACACACACACACATACACACACACACACACACACACACGCATGCACGCATGTACGCATGCACGCACAAATGCGTGGACACACGGGTGGATTTGCTCTGCTACTCATAACGAAATGTGTGCTCGTTCGCTGCGCACAATCTGTTGATGACGACGTTTTTGTTGAATTACTTTAGTAAATAGGTTTGATGTTTGTCAAAATGATTTCGTTCGAAATTATCTTGCTTCTTTCTCTCTGTGTTATTTAGATTCATTCCCAGTTTGATTTCCGGTACAAACAAGGGAAAATAAAATTATTGGAGAATTAGGATGAACGAACGTTTTAGTACGTTGGTCTGTTTTACAGCAAAATCAGAAAACCCTTTTAGTGTTTAATTTTAAATTAGTAGGTAAGTCTATAACACTTTGTCATCAAACCTATCTACAAAGAAGTACAGTATTGTATGGGTCTTTTCTATCCACCCTCTTGTTCTTTCCACAATGTGTTCTACCGAATACAGTTCCCACAAGAACAAGAAACACTGAATATGAAGAAATATCGAGCAGCTGCTGGAGTCTTTGTGCCCTGTTGTTTTATTCTATCACACACAAAAGGAATGACCATCAAATTACAAAGGACGAGAACCGTCTTTTCCAGAGACTAAAAACGTGTACACTTGTAGAAGAAAAATGACCCACCTTTTCCGTCACATATGAAGAGCACAAAGCCCCATTGAGAAGACCACCCTTAGCCACCCAGGACGGGGGTCTTGTAGAGTGATACAAAGAGACGTGCTATTTCCTTCTCCCACTTACAAACGGGGATCAAGAAGGGCTGCTGGGACTGCCTGCTGCCTTCGATCAGCTGTAGACAGAGCTTCATAAAGGGCTAGCAGAGACAACAAGCTCGTCCAAACACTGAAGGAGTTCTCGGCTCTCACGAGAACTGCCATAACCACACAGGGCACACATTCCGTGTCTTCGGATTTGTGGCGTGAGTTCTCTTCCCTTTGTTTGCCTGGTGTGCAGTCACGCATAATGGGAGATCACCGTCATCGATTTCCGGACCTCGTTGTCGCCCTTTTTGGAATGTGAAGAGCAGAGTGATGGAAAATACCCGCGGCACCTTGGAAGAGTGGTGTCCTTTTAAATCGGAATTGATTGGTGTTTTCCCTTGTCAGTGACTGGGGTAGATGAGTAATCGGGGCAGGGGCCAGAAAGCGTTTGGACCATAAAACACAGGAAGCCACATTTGAGCAACAACTTGGACTGTAAAGTACGTTTAGATCACTACAGGTAGATCAGTGTTGCATACATGGTCGTCTGAAAAAAGCCTTCGTTTACTTAGATTTTAAGTTCCTATGGGGAAAAACGCATACACACTAAACGCTTAATTGGTATTGGTGTGCCTGTTTTTGAAGCAGTTTGCACATGATCTCTTGTTTTGAAACGATGTTGGGGAAATGCACGTTAAATCATAAAGTAATGTTGTTCCATCAGCAAAGAATGTCTGATGTTAGCCAAAACTTTCTCTCTTCGGTTGCTCCAGAAAGCAAACATGGAAGGGTGTGTCATTATAGTTACGGACATAACGCACTAACAGAAAATTAGATTCAGTACCAAGACAAGGAAGCTATATCTGCCGACAAAAAGCAATAAATGGCAAGCTCACTCATAAAGAGTATTGTGAAGTGCCACGCTTACAGCTCAGAAGAAAATCAAAAGACTGGTGGATCTTAAAACATACATACCAGGATATATTTTTAATCAACCTTTTTTTTTAATAATTTCTTTTTTTCGCAGTAAACATTCTTTTTTCCCATAGTTTTCATATACGAAAATAAATCTTCCTACCAGGAAGTATTTCTTTAAAGTTCTTAAACCTTCTCCATTTTGCCATAAAGTCTGGATATCCCGATATTGTTACATGTTTCCAGATCTGGTTAAGACGAAGTTATGTTTTGATGAGAGACCAGGGCGCAGTGTTATAGCACGACCAGTTGGTAGACAAAATGAAAACGATGGGGTGTGAACCGAAGAATGAAATGCTGAGGATGCTCCTAGGGTGATGGTGGATACTAACAGGGAAGTGGAAAGGAGTTATGTATGGAAATTAAATACGTTCACCAAAGCTGATGTCACAGACCAGACTAGAAAATTGTTCCACTTGAAGGTTAGGCAGGACAGACAACTGTTGTCTGAAATTTGTGGGCAAGCAAGGGCTATTGTGTTCGTGCCACTTGTATTGATTTTTCTTCCGCGCTATTGTATGTTGGACTGAAAATGAATGTTTACTTACAGTGATTATGTTATGTTCATATATTCACACATATGCGCACGCATAGATCCTGCCCCACAGAAATTGTATAGTAGGCCTACTCCCAAGATGAACAAAAGCAAGACCCCAGTAGTTTGGGATGAAGTAAATCGCTGTCTTTGTCTTCAAATGCTTATATTTTTATTTTCATATTTGATTGGCCATTTTGTATCTATCGTGCTTTTGCCGATGTTTGGTCCTCTATCTCTGATTAGCTGGTTTGTGTCCTTATCTGTAATACATAATCTGAAGCTTCAGAAATCCTCCTGCCAACCTTCTGCTGATATGGTCTGTAACGGGTTACATGATGCTTTTCCATTGGCTTCGTCTGTGTCTACAGTTTAGAGAGAGAGAGACAGAGAGAGGGAGAGCGCGCACAC
>CM060307.1:58366480-58451480 GCA_030674185.1 Monoplex corrugatus
GTCACAGAGTGCTGGTTGTCTGAAAATTTATGGAATTAGAATGTTTGCTTGCGCGGACGTGTGTGTGTGTGTGTCTGTGCGATCGCGCATGCGGTCTGTGTGTGTGTGTGTGTGTGTGTGTGTGTGTGTGTGTGTGTGTGTGTGTGTGTGTGTGTGTGTGTGTGTGTGTGTGTGTGTGTGTGTGTGGAGGCACAACATGGCCTCAGGCAATTGTCACTAATTTCGCACAATCATGCAATCGATCAAACTACGAAATAATCAGCTGCCTGCTCTTTGCGGTTGTTCCGTGCATAAGTCTCTGTCTCTGTCCGCTTCTGTCTGTCTTTCTGCCTGCCTCTTTATCTCTGTCTGTCTTTCTGCCCGCCTCTCTGTCTCTGTCCGCCTCTGTCTTTCTGCCAGCCTCTGTCTTTCTGCCAGCCTCTCTCTCTCTCTCTCTCTCTCTCTCTCTCTCTTCTCTCTCTCTCTCTCTCTCTCTCTCTCTCTCTGCCTCTTCCTCCTCCACCTCTCAATCTCTTTCCCTCCCTGTCTCTTTCTTCTGGTGGTCGTCCTTGGAATGAACTGCCCAACTGTCTGACACAATAAGCTCCAAACATGACCCATCAAGGAAATTCTACATCAGTTTCTTCTGATAAAATTTTTCAGTTAAACTGTCATCTTTCTTGTGGTGATCCTATTGGTACATACACATTCACACATATATGGATGTATATGTGTACATGCGCGCGCGTGTGTGTTTGTGTGTGTGTGTGTGTAGTAGTAGTAGTAGTAGTAGTAGTAGTAGTATCATCATTGATAGATGTGTGTATGTAACATAGTGTATAAAATATTGGGTGCAATAAAATAGCGATTATGTTAAAATGTGTGTATCCCTACTGTACAGGTACATTGAAATTTTTAATACATGAAATGTATTTGGTAAGCAGTTATTAAATATGAACCTGTGTGTTTCTAGTTTATATATATATATATATATATATATATATATATATATATATATATATATATATATATATATATATATATATATCAACAAATATATGCGTAAGTATATATATTGTGTATATATATATATATATATATATATATATATATATATTGTGTGTGTATATATATATATATATATATATATATATATATATATATATATATATATATATATATATGAACATATATATGTGTATGTAAATATTATATACATGTATATAGGTAGGTATGTATGTATGTATAATAAAGATAGATAGATAGACAGACAGACAGACGGATAGGTAGATATGTTGTGTATGTATTTGTTTGTGGGGTGTGTGTGTTGTTGTTGTTCTTGTTCTTCTTGTTCTTCTTCTTCTTTCGTTTAAAACGTATCGAACCAGTAACCAGGTGTTTCATTCTTATTCAAAACTCTCACATTTCTTTCATTATACCTTTATCAAGTAGATTTTAGGTCAGACATGGAAAATTACTACACCCTTTTGTACTGCATCGTTATTTACATTGGAAAATAAATATGATTATCTTTACTTTGAAAAATAAAGATAATCAGTCTGTCAATCTCTCAGTCTCGTTAAAAAATTTACGGTCTGATGAAAGGACAATACAATTCCCCCCTCCCCCCCTTTTTTATAAACTTTAAAAAATTTTTATTTAAACAAATAATTCAAACAACTACAAAACAAAACAGCAAAAGGGCAGTACAGGCTTAACAGCCTTGTATCACGGTAACACTCAAGCTTTTAGCACAAATGTTTTACCCCACCTCCATTTTCGTTTAAGGACCTTGCCAGCACATAGAGTTCTCCACAGACTGAAGGAGTCTGCCAGATCAGTGCTGGTAGATTGGGGTGGAGCGCATATGAAACTGTTCCATTGCTACGAATCTTTCAAACAAATTTAGAATTGAATCAGTGTGTTATTTTGTAATTTTGAGATAGTAGAATACATTATGTGCTAGGACTGTGTAAATCTCATGCCATTATCAATGTAAGCTGAATACATTTCTTTTTGTTAATGTTTAATTTCAATTGCTTTAGAAACATAATACTAGTGTCTTATTCAGATAAATATTTAATTATATATTTTGTATATTCAATTTTCATTTGAAGCATCATAAATGTTTCATTATCTATTTCTATATTCAATTTTCCTTTGAAGCATCATGTGAATGTACTGCTGCAACAAAATGTAAAATAATATGTACCTGCGATGTATATAGTATAGCCGATCTCATTAGAAAAAGTCAAGCCTGTGTACAATAAAGTGGAAAACCATGATGAACTGAGGACAAATAAAGAACATTAAAACAGATTTTTCTAAACTTCTGAGGCTGTGTGCAAGCAATTAAATAAATATATTTGTGCAATAACTGTTTCGACATTTATTCTTTTTCACTGGACAAAAGCACAATGTTATACGATATATAAATTCAGTAGATATACCTGTGCAATAGCTATTTATCTAACTAGTATTCTCTTCAGCATTAAAAAAGGAACAAGAACTGATTGTAACATCTTGACTGAAGATATTAAAACAACTCGACTTTTGTGGATGGGAAATGGGACCCAGGTATATGAAATAACGTCGGCTGGAATATATTGTTCCTGAAAAAGTGTAATGAACAGACAGAAAAGAAGAAATTAAGTTCTGTCAAGTCAGGTTAATACACCGGATACTTGTGACCAATGTTGTTTTGGAAAAAACTTTGTTTTGTGAGTAGCAGCAGATGTTTATTGGGATAAAGTGAACAGAAAATAAATGAGGTATTTTATCACCAAGCTTCGAAGGACATTTGCAGACATTTTGAAAGCAACATTGCGCTGTATGCTCTGTAATGTAGGCTAGGTTGTATGTTGTGTTGTGATGGTAGTGGTGGCAGGGATGATGGTGATGATGTAAGCGTGTGAGAAGGGAGGGGAGAGAGGGAAGTGAAGAAAAAGAAAGGCAGTATGCATACATTTTTATGTAGTATTTTTTTCCGTATGAACATTGTGCAGCTTTAGCGGCATTTAGTTCCTAAAAGGCGATCTAAATCGTGATTAATTATAATTATTCTTGCTTATCGCATATATTCCATTTCCGTTTTACGAAGGACTGACTACGGAGACTAATATCAAAAGCCCTGTAAAACACAAATTCCATTCCATTTAGTCTCTCACCGAATCCCTCCCCAATTCCCATCTTGCACTGTCCTCTCTTTCATTGCTCATACTTCACGCTGGTTGTGCCTGTATATCCAGTACAGAACTGGAGTGGTGCGGGGCCAGCCAGCTACCCCTGGGTGATGGACGGCCTTCTTTATGGAGTCCGATGTCTCTTTTCTTCTCCCTCTTTCTCTCCGGCTCTTCTTTTATCGCCTCCCTTTGCTTGACTATTTGGGTGATTGGCCCCTTCTTCTTTATGGACTGTCCTTTCGTCTGACCAGACGCTTCTGGAGGAATTCAATTCCGTGCTGGCTCTCAGGGGACCGGGCGTAATTAGCCACAGGGGACTCCCCATCTCTGCCGAACGGGAGAAGAGACGGGTAAGAGGGTGGGGGTGAGGTGAGGGTTGGGGGTTGGGGTGGACAGAGACCAAGGAGGAACTCCATAACTTCTCGGTAGAGTTTGGACGGGAGGGGCACCAACGCCCTCTTCTTGTGTATCCATCTATCTCTGTCGAGAGGTTTTCACTCGTCGAATCCAATCAACGTTTTCTTTCTTTTTTTTTCTCTCCTTTTTTCTTCACTCTTTCTTTTAAAAGTGGAAGTGATCCAGATCAGCAGTGGCCATTTGTTTATTTGACCGTTTGTCTGTCTGTCTGTCCATCCGGGTTTGTGTGTGTAAAAATGCTAAGTGCTGCGTGCTAAAAAAAAAAAGAGCAAAAAAGGTCATTACTTTAGCCTGGCATTAGAGAAGCAAAATCCATGTTTGTCCATGTTTGTATCGTTACGGGCCAGGCAGTCATTTCTGTCTTGGAGTTGTTGGTTTTATTTTTTCACAGAGCATACAGTTAATTCTGTCTAAAAGGTCTTTTCGTGTAATTTGTTGGGAGTGTGTGTTTGTGTTAGGAGTTATTTGTTTGTTTTGGTCTCCCCTTCAATTTTTTACCCAAGGCAGATAATCGTGTTTGCTGCTCTTAAAAGGGCTAATGTATATTATCTTTTTTGCTGTTCTCTATTTTTCTGGGTTATTTGTTTTTGTTTTTGTTTTTTCAGGATTTTTCTCCTTTTTTAACATTTTATCTTTTTCCTTGTCGGTTACAATGTCATTTTGCATATAACAGTACTAAGACGTCTGATCCCAAGAAAAACCCAAAATTTACACTATAAAGATACAAAGTAAACAGAGAAACAGAATTCTAGAGCAACAGATCATGCAAGAGTTACATAAATTCAACAACACAGTCCATTTACATCATTAGTGTTGGGACATACTGTACAAACAGAATCGTTTGTTATCATCACCATCATCATCATCATCATCATCATCATCATCATCATCTGCCTTGCCGCGTTGCGCCGGCGATGATAGCTCTCCATACGAATCGATCTTTTGTTGCCGCAATCTATCTCCTGCTATTTTTGTCTCCACCCACTCTGCAAAGCTGTCTCGTACTTTCTCCGTAGATCTACCTGATGCTGATTTTCCCTCTAGCTTTCCTTTTGTGACTAGGTGCTCATAAATATTCTCTAAATGTTTCTTTTCTTTTCCTGGTTTTCGTCGTTAATGTTCTTTTTGTGTTTTCTTCTTTGAAGACTGTTTGGTTTGTTTTCTTTGTCGTCCATTGTACTCTTAACTTTCATCTTAGAAACCACATATAAGCTGCCGCAGTCTTTTTTGACTTTGCTTGTTGATTGTCCAGACTTCGTTTCCGTACAACAGTATTGCTATATAACACTGAAAAACTCTTTTCTTGATGTCAGTTGATAGGCATTTGTTGATAAGAACACTTTTCATTTTCTTGAACACTGTTTTAACTTGGCTACTTGATATGTCTAGTATGCATCTGCCATCTGATGAAATCACTGTTCCTAGATATTTAAACTCACAAATTTGTCTCAATGTTGTGCCATTTGTTGTTATTTCACCTGAATGAATTTCTTGTTTTTCACTGATTACCATGACTGCAGTCTTCTTACTGTTTAACTGTAGCCATTATTTCTGCTTTCTATTTCTATTATATTCACGAGATTCTGTAGATCTTTTTCATTTTTAACAATTAGAACAGTGTCATCTGCATAACGAAAATTGTTTATCATTTTACTCCAACCATTATCCCAGGGCATTCTTCTAGGTTTCTGATGATGGTGTCAGAACACATCCCTGTTAAGCCATTCTTTTGATGTTTTGAAAAACAACATATCATTTTCTAATTTAATTGCTGATGTTTTTTCCCACAACGTATTCCTTATTATTCCTTCTGTTTGTTTCCACTACGTATTCCTTGTCATTCTTAGATCTTTTATATCAATATCGCTATCATCCGTACAAAAATATGTGCCTGTGTCATTTTTTCTGTATCAGCAAGGATCTGTTTAAAGACGGATACTTACAAGTTTAGACCATTTGTCAAGGCAATGAAATGTGAATATATAGTGACTTCTTTTAGGTCATGATGAAGAAAAATGTGTGACCTTTTGTGCAACAAGAGTACAGGAAGGCACTGTGATGTAAATTCCTCTCAAGTGTATCATTGTTTTTATGTGTTTTTTGTTTTGTTTTTTTGGCCACAAACGATCTTTGCCAAGGATTACTTGGACCGTTGCTTGGAGTCTACTGCTGACAAGTCTACAGATGCATTTTAGGGACCCAACATATGGTCCTGAGATCTACACGCCCCGTCATGTAGAGTTTTCCTTTCAGCTATTCAGTACTGTGTCGAGATTATGACATGAAAGACACCATTTTAAACAATTTTGTGCTGAAGCAGTTCCCCTAACAGAGCTTACAGTCACACCTTTCAGAGTTAGCAACTTCAGACTTCAGCTTGCAGCTTTCTTTTCTTTCTTTCTTTGATGATGAATGAAACTTTTTAAAGGCGTGAATCGGAATGGCTGGCTTAGTTAATAGAGCGCTGGAATCAAGGTCTGATATCTTGAGTTCTACCCTGAAACATGAAAATGGCCCATTTGCTGCCTATCTACATGCTCCATTCTGAAGGTGTCACTTTAATATTTCATTTGGTCCCTACTGCTTCTATTTCAAGATCTTGCCAGTGCATGGGCTTTTGTCTGCCTCCCATCAAAGGGACATCAGGATCACTGTGGGAAGGATTATCCGAACAGTAGAACAGTCTAGGAATAGTGACAGACATCGGCTCATACATAGATACTGTGGCCTGCACAGTTAAGCTGCATTGAACTTGATACAGTCATGGGAAAAAGTGGTTGCAATAGTTCGTGCGATGAATATCGTCATGTACTACCATTTCCTTCTGTGTAAAATCCCCCTTCAGTGTGGGGGGGGGGGGGGGGCTATGGCCTGATTTGAATAATTTGTTCAAATTCGCGTTCTCTCTCTCTCTGTCTCTCTCTCTTTCTCTCTCTCTCTCTGTCTTTCTGTCTCTCTTTTCCTCTCTCTTTCCCTCTCTCTCTCTCTGTCTCTCTCTTTCTCTCTCTCTCTCTCTCTCTCTCTCTCTTTCTCTCTCACCATTCTACTAATTTTCTCACAGATACCATCGTCAAGGTCAGTGCTGGCCACACATCTATGTATGAGCGGATGTCTGTCATTCCCTCTCTCCCTCCCTCCCTCTCTCCCTCCTTCCCTCCCTCTATCTGTCTCTGTCTCTCACGTTGTCTGTATGTCCTTCCCCTCTTGTCTCCTTCTCCATCTCTTTCTCCAGTCCTACACTTCATCCAATTCCTCTCAGGCCACACATCTGTCATCACTGGGCTTCTTTCTCTCTTCCGTAGCTCCCTGTCCATGGTGACATTATCGATCTGAGCTCTCTCTCTCCCTCTCTCTCTCTCTCTCTCTTTGTCTCTCTCTCTCTCTGCCTCTTTCTGTCTATTTTCATATGTGTGTTTGTATGCGTGTGTGTGCACGTTGGCACACGCGCGCGCACACACTCACACACACACACTTATACATCACTTATAGTGAAAAGACGTTAAATCAAAGAACGAACGAACACACACACACCACACACACACACACACACACACACACACACACACACACACACACACACACACACACACACACACACACACACACACACACACACACCGACCGATCCTTTTCTGTCTCTCTCTCTCTCTCTCACCCTTCATTCTGCTTTCTCACTTTCTGAGTCTTAGCCAAATTGTGGACAAAGAGAACAAAAAGCACGAGACCGTGCCGCCGAAGATAAAAACCAGCCACTAACGAGACTGAGATCCCAGCACTCAAGTGAACTGACGTTGACATCAAGACTGCCTCGGCGATTGTGGACGTTTCTTAAACAGATTAAATGGTTTTGAGTAAAGGCTTCCATGGCTGTCTTACTCATCAATCGATGGACTGAATTCACATGACGATGACCTCTTATAGTGGCACTTGTTGCTCATCGGGAAAACAAAAATTTTCGTTAAAGATAGATACGAAGAACGATGGAAAGGAGAAACAGAAGTTTCGAAAATAGTCTTTTACAGAGTTCTGTTCATGGAGCAATAGTTTGGTTTGTGTACATGTATTTAAATGCACGTTATCACCCTTATGCAAAAAAGCTCGAAAGAATCATACGAATCTTCTCGCCCAACACTATCTCCAACCAACGACTACTTGCCCAGTGCAACCAAGACAGTATAAACCCATCACCTTGAAAAAACGATGGAAATCAATCTGATACCTCATCCCCAAAGAACAGGATAACATCACCTAGACTGTCCTTCACTGGACACCAGAACGAAGACGCAAGAGAGGAAGACATATCTGGTGACGAACAACAGAATGAGAACTCAAGGTCCTAGAACATACTTGGAATATCCTACAGACGCTTGTCCAAAACAGACAGGAGTGAATGTTCTTCGTTGCTGCCCTACATACCAATAGCGAAATGGACAGTAGATAAGTATTTTGGTGTTAACAGTGCTGCAGTTCGTAAAACTGTACACATATGTCTGTGGAAATAATATGAGCATATTTCATGAGGTCAACTAACCATGTATTGACCTAAAGCATAATGGTAACAATGTTTTGAGATTATTCTGATGTCCTGCATTCCTAATACGTCAGTGAAACACTGAAATTCCAATGACCTTACAGGGTAAAGAATTTAATCAGCAGCGTGCTCTTTTCATTGACCAAACACTGAATTTGAAAGTAAACATTGGCCATGTGTGTGCAACACGAAACAGAAGTGCTAATTTTGGTCCTGAAAATAAATCAAACTGCAATAGGAAGATATTGATTTTGTTCGAGGACCTTAAAAACACAATGAAACTTTACACCAAGGTTATCGCGTGTGAGCGTTTTCAATTTCACTCCTTAAGTTGAAGGCAAGGGTTTTTAAATTTGATGCTAAAAACTTGTTAGCTTTACAAATAGGGGATTTTTGTTATTACGTTTTTGTTGAAAATTTCATCAAAGTTGACAATGTTAAAGAAACTGAATATGGATCATTTGTGTCATTCGCTTTTTAAATAAACTGTGCTAATCTGCGATCAGAAACAGTTTTTAAATCTATGAAAAATAGTCTTTAATTAGGGCACGTGTTTTGATCGTTGAAAGGTAGATTGGTTTGTCAGTCAGATTACAGTATTCAAATGATATAGTATGAATGTTGAAAATTAATTAGTGTATGAAAAGATGGGGATCTGACTTAAACATTGTTACGTTTATGATTTAGATCAGTATATAGGTATGTAACCCCATGATATGTGCTCACAATATTCTATGCAGTGATTAATTTGACGTAGTGTTGTGTCTGACCTACCAACAAATTAGTCTAAATATCTTAAACATGGCATGAACAAAACACTTTATTTTTTACTAATACCAACTTACTAACTAATGTGTTTTGTTTGTTTGTTTGATTGTTTATTTGTTTGTTTGTTTTCAACACGTGTGTAAAATTCATCTCCCTCTCCCCTCTGTGTCCAATATTGTCTACGTCCCTGGTGTTTGTTGTTGCTATACTGATGTCGTCCCATCCCATGGGCAACCTCAGTGATATCAGCTCCACATTGCTCATTACGATTCTCCAGTGCTGACCATACCTACATGTAACTATATTCTGTCACACTCTCAGTTCCAGGAACGTAAAAGGAGCAACCAGTGTCACCACCATAAGGTCACTCACAGAGGAGAACTGCGCAATGTTGCCAGGTCTTTTCACTTTTGTTCAACAGTGGCTGTTCAGTGTATGGAAAACCTCACATACTGTTGCTCACTGACAGAGACAGCGGCAGGAAACTGTGGGAAGATTTTTTTACATGGAAATACTGTTGCTCACTGATAGAGACAGCAGCAGAAAACTCTGGGAAGAGGAGAAAAAACATCTCAAACACGTGTTTTGGCCCTTAAGGGGACCGGGCTGCATCCATGTCATGACTCATGGACGCCCTTCTTCTGTCGCCATTTTATAAAAAAGATTGATTTAAATACGACCTCTATCTGGGTTCGAACCCGCGCATCCAAGGCAGCCAGGCGTCTCAAGGCCAGGTCACCTTTGTTTCGGGTGTCTTAACTAACCAACAGACGGACATCGGCAACATATAGAAGAATTTTAAGCCCTATAAAGTTCACTTTTGTACCACCTTGACCAAATCCAGCTGGAGCTCTTTTCATCAGCTTCTGCCATTGCCTTTAGGGAACTGCTCTGTCTCCCAGAAATGGAGGACTGTTGCTTACTGCAGATTCACAGACTGTCTGAACTTGACAGATAAAACATCTGTTTTATATTAGTTTTGAAAAGATACTTCGGTGAGCCTGGACCGTCACATACGACGTTTTTAAACTACATATAGGATCGGTCATTTTCAAAAACGTCTTGTCTTATCAAAGAGAGAAAAGGGACGCGAGGAAGGTAATTAATTCAATTACTTCGAGCTTACAAACCAGATCAGTTTGATAATTCATGTAAACTTAAACAGCTGAAGTATAAGTAAAGCATATGTGGTTGTCGATATAAATGATGGGAAGATGGGCAAAATATGAGCAAGGAAAGATTTGATGAGTTTCACGTGCCTCGGACAGATGACATCATTCTGTCTAACAGAGAGAAAATATGACAGACTGTCTATCATTTTCACACAGCTGTGTCTCATGAGTCATTTTTGTATTAGCTTCTTGCAAGGGATAAGAAACTCAGGTTGACTGATATATTGCTTAATCAACCACAGTCCGTCACTCTGTCTCCTCTCCTTTCCCAAAGAATATTTTTCTCATTCTCTGAAAGCTACGTCAACGCTGGATTCCATCGATAGTGCGTTTTGTCTTTTGTTTCACTTTCATTCATTCGTTCTTTCTTTTCTTATTTTCTTTCTCTCCTTTCTTTCTTTCTTTTTTTTTTTTTTTTTTTTGTTGTATATCAAATATCAGGGGCTGTAATGGGAGGGGCTGGGGCATACCTGTTATAGCTCACCAGCTTGTGTAAACCAGTGATAAACATGACTGAGCATGGTACAAAATGAATGAACGAATAGATTCACACCCTAGCTTAAGCATACTGTACCGATGCACAGCTGTAAATGGATACCTAGCTCTGTTTATGGAATGGAGAAGGTAAAGCAGTAAATGAGAGAAGATGGGCACCACCCTCATAATCCTGGACCCTATTTTCCCCATAGGGCATATGTGCAGGTTTAACGTTTATGTCATGATCGTGTTGGATTTTTTCCATCACGTGACATTGGCGTCAGTGCATTTGAAATTTATCCCGAGTTTGGTCACGTTATCCCTGTGACCAGTGCATGGTATGAGAAAATCATTAACGTTTACCAGAGATCTTCTGTGTCATCATCATCATCATCATTCTCCTGCCCGTGATGGGCGTAGAGGAGAGATCTTCTGTGTATCATTGTCTTAAACTGAATCTGTTTTTTGTCTCACGTCTTCCATCACACTCACGTTGCTTATTCAAGGTTACCAAATCCAAGTTGCTTCTGTTGCAATCCCAGTTCATAGGAGTTATCAGTATAAAGTCACGTTGTGACCGTACTTGAGAGGAAACCTTTCACCACTTTTCCGAAATTCAGTAGTACCAATTCTAATGTACGGTATGTGTAACACCAGCTACTGTACCCAGTACTGATGGCAGTCAATCGTTTTGTTGTATAGCCAGGTTCTGGTATAAAGACCACCACTACTTCCTTACAAAGACATTCCCTGAGCACATACGTGGAAGTTCTCAGTCATGGAAGCAGCAGGACATGAACGAAAAGTAAGATATCATGACTGCAGGGCATGGAGGACTACATAATCTGAGACAGTTTTCAGAAGGTGACGAAAACGACACAACAGAATTTTCTTTAAACTGCAAAAAAACGGTCTGTGCCTGTTGCTTCTTAACATCATATATCCTGGCATTAATAAGTCCAATAGATACAGACATCAGCTGTGCTGGTCGGAAATTTAAGCCTTCAAAGTTCCATCTATGATGTAGGTAATCCCTAAGCGTGTCAGTCTGAAGAGCTACCTACTGTAGCAATGTGAGAAGTCTGTAACAGCACTTTGTAAAAATCATGGACTGTATTAAGACAACAACACTGTTAAATGACTGCAAACAAACTGCAGCACTATAAGCACGAAAATGTCTTTATTACCGCAAATTATCTCTTCACAGACTGAATGCACTGAAAGACCCATGAAGCTTTGCCTCTGCAGTCACATTTCAGCTCTCTATTTTACGAAGGTATTTGTTGTCTTGAACCACAGCAAGTACCATCGCAACAAGTGGCCGTCATGGGAAATCGGCCCATCGATCGGTGAGTACGGGAGCCACAGGAACGTTTCCTCAATACCTTCTAATTTGTTTAGGAAACTTCGTGCATTGAGGAGGCGGTCTCATGTTTTCAACGTCAGTTCACTGGGTGCTGGGATCCCAGTCTCCTTAGTGGCTGCTTTCTATCTGACTGCAGCACTGTCTCGTAAACTTAGCCTCTCTATACACAATTTGGCCTGGATGTGAGACGCAAAAGAAAAAGAGAGAGGGGGTTATGAGGAAGGTAATATGTGTGTGAGGGGGAGAGAGAGAGTGTGTGCGTGCGTGCGTGTGTGTGTGTGTGTGTGTGTGTGTGTGTGTGTGTGTGTGTGTGTGTGTGTGTGTGTGTGTGTGTGTGTGTGTGTGATAAAATGAAAGTTCAGATGCATGTGTGTATGATACAGAGAGAGAGGGAGAGAGAGAGAGAGGCAGAAGGAGAATAAAAGAGAAACAGAGCAAAAGATAGATGGGGATGAAAGAAGCAATGAGAGAGGGAGAGTTGAGAAAGAGTAAGACCGAGAGAAAGAGTGAGTGAGAATGAAGATGTATGTGAGAGAGGGAGAGAGAGTGAGAGAGAGAGAGAGAGAGTATACCAACAATGTCACAATGGGCAGAAAAGCTAGAGACAGAAGCCCCTTAACTAGAGATACGTGTACATCAGCAAAGACTAACCGTGAAGTTTCAATGTTTACTGCAAACATTCCCACGTATATATCGTGTCTAATCCAAGTTATGTGTAGTTTCTTTCACTATTCCCGGCAACAGCTGAGATAATGATCTTCAGTTTCAGTTCTATTTTCAGTTCTTTTTTGTTTGATTTGTTTTGTTTTGTTTTGTTTTTCTCAAACCATCGTGTCCACACTTGCAATAAATTCCAGACAGCAGGCAGGCAGTCAGTTCTGGCCAGGACTGTCGTCAGAGCGGGCTGTTGTTAGTGTGCCTTGCTCCTGGGAATGGTGGACACGAACCGTTTGCTAATACACATCATGGATAAACATTACGTGCTTGGTATTTTGTACATACCACTCACCAAAGATTTTCACCGAGAAATCACAGAATGGCCAGATACTTTTTTCCTCTGATGATCATGATAATAATAATGATAATAATAGTAAAGAAGATTTTCAGGTTCCACTCGAAAAAGTGTTGAGAGCGTCTTATAAAACACCCATGACACAGCAGATAAAAACTTTGTATAGTAATAAACACAAATAATTGATATACAGTCGCACACATATACACACACACGCATGCGCGCACGCACGCACATATACACGCGCATGCGCACGCAAACAGAGAGAGAGAGAGAGAATGATGGAGGTGGCTGGTGGGTTCTCCAATTGATCCAAGAGATGAACAGATATAATCGTCCTTTATTGCCTGGCTATGGGTCTTCACGTGGGATACAACGCCGATTCTGGAGGCTCATGTTCATCCGAAGCACTGCGTAGGAAGGAGTCCTGTGGCCTTGGGTTCTGCTTCCGCTGGCCCCTGTTCTCTTCCTTCACAGCAATGGTTTTGAGTTGTTCAAATGTGACTGCCCTGTGTGCATTGCTGTCCACACATACGTGCATGCATGCATATAGCCGTAGTCATCTTATAACAGTTTGTCCATTTAAGCGTTATCTCTGATTTTGTTGATTTTATTTCTGTGTGGGAACATGTGACAGTTGACGTGATATGTTAAAACTTGTTACCGAAGTTAGGTAATGCATTCTGCACATGGGTCGTTTAGAAATTGCCTGTTAACAGTGAAAGAAGCCTGATTTAAGTTATATATTTTGCATGTGTTTTATTTCGCACATAACTTTTGAAGAGTTCAAGAAAAGTATGATTATTATCGCGTTTTGAGCATTTTATAGTGCCTTTAGCATGCAGTTCAGTAGTCTCTAAACTTTGAATAATCTGATTCCTGTATGATTTATTCAGGTGGGAGGGAGGGATGGACCACACAACACACACACACACACACACACACACACACACACACACACACACACACACACACACACACACACACACACACACACACATGCACGCACGCACGCACGCACACACACACACACATATGTTTTATAATCACACCCACTCCTGACATTTGCGGAGAGAGAACATTGGGCTGTGATAGCCATAATCAATCCATAGCGTCAAAAGTCTTCCCTTCCCAACTGTTTATTTATTTCTTTACTTTCTTTTTCATTCTTTCTCTTTAGAAAGGAGAACTTTAGATCAATCCACAGTGACAATGTGCGCCTAATAATTGAAAAGTGTTTTCAGTTACTTTTGATTTTTCATTTGTTACACCTGAAATCACCTAATTATTGGTCCCCCAGGAAGACATAAATGGGTGTTAGGTTTTCAAGGCCACAAAACAAACCCTCAGCAAAACAGAGATTTATGCGCTGTTTGCGAATGCATTTTTACCATGCACATGCTAATCTTGACAAATCAACAGAACTGCGAAAATGTTTGCATAGAAAATAATTTTATTGCATCAAAGGGTATAGTTATTTGCATTTCAAAAGACATGGCCACTTTTGACAGTGATCAAAACAGTACTTAAGGAAAGAAAGAGCATTCTTTAACCTTGACTGTGATGTTTTGTTATTGATGTTTTCTGTCTTTCGTTTTAGCAGCGAGTCTGTAGTTGTACGCCAAATGTAAAAACCGAAACCTGTTGATGGGTGGAGCTGTGATGATCAGAACTGAATTGTTGCGCCAGACGTATCTGTTGAGCAGGCTTATTAATTATCAGAATCCTAAGTGGTTCTGAGCAGGCTCACTGATGAGTCAGGAACAAGACGTGGTTTTGAGTATTCTTATCGATGAGTCAGGATCGTAACTGTTTTTGAGTCAGGATCATAACTTGATTTTGAGTAAGCTCATTGATGAGGCAGGATCATGACTTGGTTTTGAGTAAGGGGATGATGAGTAGGATCATGACTTGGTTTTGAGTAAGCTCATTGATTAGTCAGGATCATGATTTGGTTTTGAGTGAGCTCATTGATAGATCAGGATCATGACTTGGTTTTGGGTCAGCTCATTGATGGGTCAGGATCATGGCTTGATTTTGAGTAAATTCATTGATGAGTCAGGATCACAACTTTGTTTTGAGTGAGTTTATTGATGAGAGCAGGATCATGACTTGGTTTTGAGTAAGCTCATTGATGAGTCAGGATCGTAACTTGGTTTTGGGTAAGCTTATTGATGAGTCAGGATCGTAACTTGGTTTTGGGTAAGCTTATTGATGAGTCAGGATCGTAACTTGGTTTTGGGTAAGCTTATTGATGAGTCAGGATCGTAACTTGGTTTCGAGCAGGTTTTTATCATTGCTTGTTGATCACAATCATGACGTTGTTCTAAAATTTCCCCCGAGAAATTTGCTGCATGCTTCGTCCTGCTGACAGACAGCTAGAGAGCTGAGGGAAAGTTAGAACAAGAAAGTGGCAAGCTAGCTTCGGCTGGAACTGGAAGACGGAGACAGCAACCTCAGGAGAAATGAAAACTGTTGTCATCTGCGTTGACATAAATGGCGCGTTTCGAAGTCATGACGAGTTAACTCACTCTCTCTCTCTCTCTCTCTCTCTCTCTCTCTCTCCTCTCTCTCTCTCTCTCTCTCTCTCTCTCTCTCTCTTTTCTCTTGTACTTTGCGTGTAAATACTGCAGATAAATTACATGTTAGTTTCCTTAATTATAATGTAAATGGCCTTTTGGAAAAACTAGAAAATAATGATTTTGCCAATTTTCTTCTCACTTATGACTTTATATGTTTGACAGAAACATTTGTTGCAACTGACTTTGAATCACCACTTTTCAGTGACTTTGTAGTGTTCACGTCTAAAGCCAAGAAGCTGTCTCATCAAGGGAGATATTCTGGGGGTGTTATCGCAATGGTAAGGAAATCATATTCTCGTTTTGTTGAGCAAATCCCAATAGAAACTGAAAACACTTTAGCTATAAAAATCCACAAAGATCTGTTTTCTGTAGACAGAAACATACTGTGGATTTGTACATATCTTCCTCCGTGTGATTCTGTCTATTGGAATAGCCAGGAAGGTGCATATGGTATTGAAGTGCTGGAGCAATGCATTTTAGATCTATATGACTTGTGTGGTGATTCTTTTCTATTGGTAAATGGGGATCTAAACGCGAGAACAGCGAATACTAATTACAGTTTTAGTGGAGAGGTCGATGATTTCGATGTGAATGTTTATACCAAGAACAGATTTCCCAGAATTTCACAGGACAAAAACACAAATAAATTTGGTTGTCAGCTGATTGAGTTATGTAATATGTTTGAATGTATGATTTTAAAGGGATTGCGTGAAACGGATTTTGACGATGGATGTACATATATTGCGTCCTCTGGGACTAGCACAGTAGACTATTTCATTACTTCCATTGATTTGTTTTCATCTATACACATCAAATCAATTGTTGTTGAGAACATGATGGATTCTGATCACCTACCAGTTGTTATGATGGTTGAAATTAAAAATGATATCGTTGAGGCTGGTCATGGTAAAACAAGTCAACCCAAAAACGAGGTTTGTGAGAAATTTATTTGGAAACATGAACTGGAAGCCGAGTTCCACAAAACTTTGAAAAGCAGTGATATTCAAGACAGACTTATTTTGGCCACAAATACTCTACATTGCGATGTGGATAATGGTTTGAATACTTTTGTACAATGTCTGAAAGATGCCAGTGCCTGTATGTATAAAACGTATAAAGTTTACTGGAACAAAAGATCAGAATGGTTTGACAAGGACTGTCAGCAAGCAAAAAAAAAAACAAGGTGTAAACTAAATTATTTTCGGAAAACTAGGAAGGAAGAAGATAGAATTTCATATGTGGAAGAGAGGAAAACGTACAGACGTTTACTAAAGACAAAGAGACAAGCATTTAGGAAACAGAAAGCAGATTCGCTAACCATGGAAATGACTAATTCATCACAGTTCTGGAAACTGCTGAGAAGTATAGGTTGTGGAAACAAAGACAAAGTCTCAAATGATATTGATATAAATGTCTGGTTCGAGCACTTCAAGAATATTTTTCAAAATTATGGGGGACATGTTGGTGAACATTGTGATATTGAGGTAGATCTATCTGAGGAAAGGGAGCATACTTTAAATAGAGATATATCTGAAGAAGAGGTTAAAACGAGCAGTTGGTAAACTTAAGACTGGTAAAGCAAGCGGAATTGACAGCGTTTCAGTTGAAATGTTAAAAAATGGGGGAAACGATGTCATAGCTTTTCTAACAAAACTGTTCAAAATAATTTTTGACTCGGGGATTTATCCAAAAGAGTGGTCCAAAGCCATTATCATCCCCATTTTCAAGAAAGGGGATCCTGAAAATCCAGATAATTATAGAGGTATATCTTTATTAAGCATGATATCTAAATGTTACACAACAATACTGAACAAGAGATTATACACCTGGTTATAGGCTAATTATTTGATCTCAGAGAGCCAGGCAGGTTTTCGTAATAGATACTCAACTGTTGATCATATATTCACACTACATGCTATCATTCAGAAATGCATGCACAAGAAAGGGATGAAATTATATGTTGCTTTTGTTGACTTTAAAAAGGCTTTCGATTCGGTCAGACATGATAAACTCCTACATTGTATTAGAAAGGAGGGTGTTAAAGGGAAATTTCTCGCATCATTAATGGCAATGTACAAGTCATTGGTGTCATGTATCCGAGTTAACGATAACTTTTCAGAGATGTTTCAATGTCCGGTTGGAGTAAGACAAGGTTGTGTCTTGAGTCCTACATTGTTTTCGATATTTATAAATCAGTTAGCAAATTGTATGGGTGATAAAGGAAAACATGGCATCCAATTACTACCTGGGATGTTGGAAATATTTGTTTTACTCTTTGCAGATGATGTGGTACTTTTCTCAACTACACCAAATGGTTTACAGAATCAGCTGAACGTTTTAAGTACGTGTTGGAACAACATGAAATTAAAAGTAAAATCGAATTGTTTATTGATACTTGTTTTACAAATATTTGGTAAATTGATGATTCATTGATTGACTGCTTAACTGATTGTTTGATTAATTCATTGATTGATTGATGGATGCACTGACTGAATGATTGATCCATTGATTAGCTGCTGACTAAGTACTGATCGGGAAAATGATTTATATGAAACTGATCAAATTGTTCGGTGACTCGCTAACCACTTTGGTTTATAGATGAGTAATTGTATTAGGCGACAAACTTAACTGGTAGAGAAACGGTTCAGTATTTTAACTGATCGGATTCAGGTGGCTAATTAAATGAGAGAATGGCAGTTGATTGATTGATTGATTACCGTTGCCACGTTACACTGAATGTACTAAGTATTTGTTTGATTAGATGGATAAAGTGAAGTATGTTTCGCAAGCAAGGTGATTTACCAATTATTTGTTGATTGTGTGATGATTGTATTACTTGACCGGCTGTTGGCTATACAGAGAGACTAATTGCTTGACCAGTAGATGGAGGAATGGAACGATGTATGTATATGTATTAAATATCTTTATGACTTGTTTGATGCCTTAATCTTAGTCAGGTCGGATAGATGTATCGGCTACTGGTAACCTGGAACCCAGTACTACCTGTCACAGGATCGAATTGCTGGCGATTAAACCAGCATCCCCACCAGTCCTCTCAGGAGGATGGTGAGGAGGGTGGCTAGAAACCCTGGTGGAAATAAATTAGATCCATCAAAGGGCGCCAGCTCTGGAGAGCTACCGCGGCCATCTAGCTAAGGGAGTAAACCCTGACAGTAAATCCGGTGTGGGGCCCCTAAGGCGGTTGGATGGCAAACTTTGTCACTTTCCGGCAGCTCCTGCGGCCGCGTTGGCACCAAAACGTAACAGCCCTGCTGTTCCTTTGGATCTGTCAGCGAGGTGGAGAGGGGGGACAAGTTGCATGGGCAACAGCCTGTCTTCCATATTACACTGCCCAGGCTTACATCCGTCCATTCATCCACAAACACTCTGCACCTACGACCTGGAGAGGACACTCCAGCCTCGCTACTAACACTAGTGTCGGCACAACACGGGAAGCAACAGATACCGGTGATAAGTCATTGCTCAACTGGCGTAGAGCTGACGCCAGGGGTTGCTTTTGACGGTGGGAGAGACCTTCGTGTCTTACTGGACAGCTACCTGCCTTCTTCATTGGGTGCATGAAGATTAGGAGAAAATCTGACAAGCAGGTCGTTAATTACGCACCAAACAAAAAGAAAAATTCAAATTCAAGAAACGGATCAGGAAAAGGATCAGCAGTGAAACTGGGCTGTTGGAATGTCCGAAAAATGATGCCTGGGCTCTCCCAAGATCTGCAAGACATCAGCGACGCCAGAAAAACCGCCGTCATAAACAGCGAACTAAAGAGGCTCAATGTGGACATTGCCACTCTGCAGGAAACACGGCTGGCTGACTCAGGAACACTAAAGGAAAGGGACTACACCTTCTTCTGGCAAGGAAAGAGTTCTGATGCCCCAAGAGAGCACGGAGTAGGCTTTGCAGTAAGGAACAGCCTGCTGAACATGATTGAACCAGGCAGCGGCGGTTCAGAACGACTCTTGACTCTCCGCCTCAACACCACCGAAGGCTATGTCACTCTCATCAGCGTTTATGCCCCAACTCTGTCCGCCTCTCCAGACACCAAGGATGAGTTCTACGAAAATCTTGCATCAACCATAAGGAACATCCCCAGGACAGAACAACTTGTTCTCCTGGGCGACTTCAACGCCAGAGTGTGTGCAGACAATGACTCATGGCCCTTCTGTCTCGGTTCCTTTGGAGTGGAGAAAATGAATGAGAATGGACAGCGACTGCTTGAGTTTTGCGCCTGCCATGAACTGTGCATCGCCAACTCCTTCTTCAAGACGAAGCCTCAGCACAAAGTCTCCTGGAGGCATCCCCTCTCAAAACATTGGCACCAACTGGATTTGATCCTAGTAAGACGTGCCGCTATCAAAAACGTTCTCCACACTCGCTCTTATCACAGCGCAGACTGCGACACAGACCACTCTCTGGTATGTTGCAAGATCAGGCTACAACCAAAGAAGTTCCACTGCTCAAAGAAACAAGGGAACCCTCGCATTGACGTCAGTAAGATGTCTCAGCCAGATCTTGTAGAACAGTTCGCAGAGGCCTTTCAGAGAGAATACAATGCATTGCAGCCCAGAGACTCTGCCACTGAGAGATGGGAAACGCTACGAGACACCATGCACCGCATTGCTATGGCCACCTTTGGGAAGAAAACTGTGAAGTCCCACGACTGGTTTGAGGCCAAATCATCAGAGATGACTCCCACTGTTGAGGCCAAGCGTGCCGCACTCACCAAGTATAAGCGGTCACCCAGTGACAAGAACCTGCAAATCCTCAGGGCTGCCAGAAGTAAGGTTCAACTTAACGCCAGGCGCTGCACAAACGAGTACTGGACAGAGCTCAGCGAAGAGATACAGAGTGCTGCTGAAAGAGGCAACATCCGAGGAATGTATGATGGCATCAAGAAGGCACTGGGACCAACACAGAGCAAGATCGCCCCCCTCAAATCCTCCACTGGGGAAGTAATCAGCAATCCTAGCCAACAGATGGAAAGATGGGCGGAACACTACTCCGACCTCTACTCCACACAGAACATGGTGTCCCCCTTAGCCCTCGATGCCATCAAGTGCATGCCGGTAATGGAAGAACTTGACGCAGAGCCAACTGCGGACGAACTCAGCAAGACCATTGATAGCCTGGCATCAGGGAAGGCACCTGGCAACGACGGAATTCCCCCAGACCTCATCAAGCACTGCAAGACTTCTCTTCTGCACCCTTTGCACGCAGTTCTCTGTCAGTGTTGGAATGAGGGAGCTGTACCACAGGACATGAGGGACGTCAAGATCGTCACCCTGTACAAAAACAAGGGCGAAAGGAGCGACTGCAACAACTACAGAGGTATCTCGCTCCTCAGCATTGTTGGCAAAGTCTATGCTCGGGTCCTCCTAATCCGCCTGCAGAAACTGGCTGAACGCGTCTACCCGGAATCACAGTGTGGTTTTCGAGCAGAGAGATCCACGGTAGACATGGTCTTCTCCCTTCGCCAAATCCAGGAGAAGTGCAGAGAGCAGCGGATGCCCCTGTATGTGGCATTCATTGGCCTCACCAAGGCCTTTGACCTAGTCAGCAGAGATGGCCTTTTCAGAGCTCTCCGAAAAATCGGCTGCCCCCCCAAACTGCACAGCTTAATTGAGTCCTTCCACTCAAACATGAAAGGGATGGTGCAGTTCAACGGAAACCTCTCCAAGCCCTTCGACGTACGCAGCGGTGTGAAAAGGCTGCGTCCTGGCCCCAACCCTCTTTGGAATCTTCTTCGCTCTCCTCCTGAGGCATGCGTTCAGCACAGCGCAAGAAGGGATCCACCTGCGGACCAGATCAGATGGCAGGTTTTTCAACCTCGCCCGCCTCAGAGCAAGGACAAAGGTCCGTGAAGCCCTCATCAGAGACATGCTATTTGCCGACGATGCCGCAGTTGTGACCCATACACAGCGGGACTTGCAGTCACTAATGGACCGCTTCTCCCAGGCCTGCAAAGATTTTGGTCTGACCATCAGTCTTAAGAAGACAAACGTCCTGGGCCAAGACACGCCATCTCCACCAGCCATCACCATTGATGACTACGAGCTTGAAGCCATCCATCAATTCACATATCTTGGGTTCACCATCACCGATAACCTCTCCCTTGACACAGAGGTCGACAAGAGGATCGGGAAGGCAGCCACAACACTAGCCCGCCTCACACAAAGGGTGTGGACAAATCCCAAGCTGACCACAAAGACAAAGATGGCTGTATACAACGCCTGTGTCCTCAGCACCTTGCTGTATGGCAGCGAGGCGTGGACCACGCATGCTCATCAGGAGAAAAGGCTCAATACTTTCCACCTGAGAAGCCTACGGCGCATACTTGGCATTTCCTGGCAAGACAAGGTGACCAACACCGAAGTCCTAACCTGCGCTGGCCTCCCAACCATGCATACCATGCTGAGACAGCGTCAGCTGCGCTGGTTGGGCCACGTTCGCCGCATGGAAGATGGTCGCATCCCAAAAGACATCCTTTATGGTGAGCTTGCCACAGGGCAGAGAAACATTGGCCGCCCACAGCTGAGATACAAAGACGTTTGCAAGCGTGACATGAAGGCGCTTGAGATTAACACTGAGTCCTGGGAGGACCTCGCAGACGACCGCAACAGCTGGAGAACTACTCTCAAGAAACAGCTGCGGATTGGTGAGGACAAATTGTCAGCTGCTGCAGCAGAAAAGCGAGTTCGCAGAAAAGGGATGACAGCCAACAGACCAGCATCAGCATACACATGCGACCGCTGCGACAGAGACTGCCTCTCTCGCATTGGTATTCGTGGCACTGCACTTGCATGGATCGCTTCTTATCTGACTGACCGTACATTGAGAGTTTGTGTGAATGGTGTTTATTCTGACTTGTCACCCCTGAAGTACGGTGTACCGCAGGGTTCTGTGCTAGGCCCAGTCCTCTTTGTGCTGTATGCCTCTCCTGTGTCCGATGTCATCAATGGTCACGCCATGTTGCACGAAAGCTTTGCCGATGACACTCAACTTCATCAGTCAGCCTCCATTGCTGAAATTGACTCGTTGATGGTACGGACGCAGGAGTGCATTGCAGACCTAAAGACCTGGATGACTCTTAATAAGCTTCAACTAAATGACGACAAGACCGAGCTCATGTTAGTCTATCCGAAAAAACTTCAACACTCTGATCTTCCTGATTCTATGCTGATCAATGACATCCCTGTTCCTTTCTCTTCAGCAGTTCGAAGTCTCGGTGTGACCCTTGACCAGTCTCTTTGCTTCCAACAACATATCTCTAATGTCTGTAAGGCTGCCTATTTGGAACTGCGCAGGATTAGTTCAATTCGTCAGTACCTCTCCAGTGAGGCAACGAAAACACTTGTATGTGCTTTTGTTCTGTCTAGGATAGACTACTGTAATTCACTCCTGGCAGGGATTCCAAAATATTTGTTAGACCGACTCCAGCGAATCCAAAACAATGCTGCTAGGCTCGTCTGTAAAGCTTCTAGATCTGAACATATCACTCCTCTTCTTCGCTCTCTCCATTGGCTTCCTGTACCTGATCGTATATCGTACAAAGTATCAACTTTGACCTTTTCTGCTGTTTGTGGTTCTGGCCCAGAATATCTTTCTGAACTACTCCCAGTGTATACTCCATCCCGCCAACTGCGTTCCTCTTCTGACACTCGACTTCTCACGATACCATATGCAAGAACTAAGACTTATGGTGAAAGGTCCTTCTCTTTCCAAGGTCCCAAAATATGGAACAAACTCCCTGGCAGCCTTCGTCACTCTGACTCCCTCGTCTCTTTCAAATCTGGTCTAAAGTCACATCTCTTCTCGAAGAGCTCGGATACGACTTAACAGAAGACATGTCTGTGAGTCACTATCACATGTGCATAAGCGAGTGTGTGCATGCATGTCAGTGTGTATGTGGGGGGGAGGAGGGGGGATAAATGTAGCTGTGTGCACGTGCGTGTATATTGTGTGAGTGGAAAACTTGGACATTGCTTAGTCTGTTAGTGACCGTACTTAGAATGTGTGTAAGTAAGTGGGAATGTATTTTATGTGCTTGTGTGTATAGGATGCTGACGTATGTGCGCATGTTAAACACGGTATTTTGTATCGGTTTGCTACCCTCTGTTGTCTAATGACTAGAGTGTTTGTGTCGATTTTGTAATGCAATACTATTTTGTATGTTATTGCTCATGTCATGTTTCTTTTGTCTACAATGCCATGTCTATGTCCACGTAATGTGCTACAATTGTGTATAGATCTAGCATCGATTTGTGAAGCACCTTGAGCAGTTTGTCTGGATAGTGTGCTCAAAAAGTACCCATTATTATTATTATTATTATTATTGGTCTGTACAGTCACAGGCGACGCTGCTTGGACCAAGCAGACAGCCCATCTAGACATTAGAACGGATGTACTTTGTCCATGGTCAGTCATGACCGAAGGAGGCCTACTAGATGCCTTAATGCACTGATGAAGCTTAATTATAATCAAGTACTATTTAGTGTATTACTTCATTAAATGTTAGATTTAGTCAGCAAAAGAAAGATCTGTTGACTGTTACACCAACGAAGTATTCAACTGAGGAAAGCGCGGAAAGTGTCAATGTTCGACGATGCAATCATACGCATTGCAATATTGGTGTAATCCACAAAAACCCTATCCCCCCCCCCCCCCCCCCCCCTTCCACCGACTATTGTATTGTGGCCTAAGGCCGATGTACATTAAAAAATTCTGAGTTCTGAGTTCTCTCTCTCTCTCTCTCTCTCTCTCTCTCTCTTTCTTTCTGTCTCTCCTCTCTCTCTCTCTCTCTCTCTCTCTCTCTCTCTCTCTCTCTCTCTCTCTCTCTCTCTCTCTCTCTGTATATTCAGATTATTTCGAATGCCCTAAAGGAGTGAAACAGGGGTGTCAATTGAGTCCTCAATTGTTTTCATTTTTCATTAATGAATTAGCAGTGGAACTGTCAAGAAAAGGCAGGCATGGAATTCAAATTATCCCTGGGGCTATTGAGATATTCCTATTGCTGTTTGCAGACGATGTTATTCTTCTCTCTGGTACAGTCAAAGGCTTACAAAACCAGTTAAATGTTTTAAAGGAAGAATCGGATCGATTAGCTTTAACAGTTAACATGGATAAAACTAATATTATGATTTTCAGGAAGGGTGGACATTTATCAAAACACGAAAAATGGTTCTATGGAATTAACGAGGTTAAAGTTGTTAATTCTTATAAATACTTAGGAATGATATTTTCGACAAAATTAAGTTTAAATTATGTATGGGAAGAATCTTGTAATAAAGGGAAAAAGGGTGTTATTGAAATTCTAAAATCCTTACGGAAGCTCAATTCTATTGATTGTAATTTATATTGGAAAATGTTTGATACACAAATAGAACCTTTACTTACATATGCAGCTGAAGTATGGGGTCTTACAGTAAATCCTCATATGGAAAAAGTGCATACATATGCTATAAAACGTTTTTTGGCTGTACCAATTCACTCTTCTAATATGGAGAAACTGGAAGATATCCTTTATCCATTAGAACCTTTGTGAAGAGTATTAAATACTGGTTGAAATTGTTAAGGCTTCCACAATCTCGGTTATGTAAACTGGCATATGAAATGATGGTTACTCAAATGGAAATAGGAAAACAGAACTGGGCCTATCAGGTAAAAAAGGCTTTATCAGAACTTGGGTTTGGAATCGTGTGGTTGTCCCAGGGAGTAGGAAATGAGTGTCAGTTTATTAATGAATTTAAAGACAGGCTTATTTGTTCGTTTAAACAAAATTGGCACTTAGATATGGAAAACAAAGAAAAATATAGTTGGTTCTTCTCATTTAAAGATGTTTTTCAAACCGAAAAATATCTCAGTGTTGTTACGGATAAATGGCAAAGAACTAATTACGCAAGATTTAGATTAAGAACACTTGGTTTCAATGCAAATAAAAATTGGTTTCAACCTGGGACGTCCACAGTATATCCTTGCTCCTTATGTGGAAACATGTCAATAATGAAAAACACTTTTTATTCCAATGCCAAATTTTTGACACAATACGTGGAAAATGCAAAGTTTTTGAATCCGACATGGCCAAAAGACAAGATGTTGTATCTATTTTGTCGTTGATGACGAAGTCATAATCAAATCAGTGGCACTATACATTGCGGAAGCACAAAAAATAAGACATAAACACTTACAAGCCCGACAGTAGTGCTAGACAATATCATACTGGGATTAATTTAATCTCTTTTGACTGACGTGGGCTATATCACGTTAACTCCTAAAGAAGCCGCTTTATTTATAGACTGTTTTGTAAAGAGCTGTTTTCATTTGCTTTATTTTGCTTTGTTTGCCGATAATTTCAGAGTAACTAATAATATGAAAATAATGGTATATTTGTAGAATATGTTAGAAGTGGATATTGAAAGAGTATTTGACACTTAAGGGTCTACTATACATGTTAACAAAAAAACAAAAACAAAAACAAAAAAACAAATAAATAAAAGGCATAGTTATGTCCCTTTTTAACAGAGTATTATGGGGCAATTATGTGAAGATTATATTATTATCACTAAATGTAAGGTTTGGGTGGTCTAGCCCAGATGTTTCATCATATTACAGTTTTGATGTGTGTGTGTGCGTGCGCACGAGCGCGCGCCCGCGTGTGAGTGTATATGGGTGCGTGTGTGTTGGTGTGGGTGTGTGAAAAAGATTTTGGTTTGCCTAAACCTAGACAGATTATTGGCCTGAATGAAGGAACACTGTTCTGATTTTTTTTTTTTTTTTGCATTATGTAGTACTGATAAAATGGATGATTGTTCATTATATATGATTTGAATATGTTCGACTGTTCAAGGAATGGATGTTCGATATTGTTTTTTTGATTATGCGTGAAGAATTTGCGCACATACAAAGAGTGGATTATGTGTCGCACTACTGGAAAATTGTTATCCCCCTTGTCAAAAGACCTTTTCGGGTAATGACAATAAACAGTTTCAGTTTCAGTTTTAGTTTCTCTCTCTGTGCGCGCGCGCGTTTTTGTTTGTGTGCGCGTTTTTGTTTGTGTGTGTGTTTTGTGTGGTTCGTTGGTTTTGTTTTGTTTTTGTTTGTTTTCCTTGGCTTTGCTTTGTTTTGCTTTGCTTTGTTTGTGTTGTTTTGTTTTTATTCGTTGTTAAGCCATCATGCAGTCTGCTAATCCTCTTATTTTGCTTTTGTCGTCCGCCTGTGCCATGAGGAGTTTTGTGGGAATGTGAAGCTGACAGTCTGCTGCTAGTTATCCATCTCTTAGGTGGTATTCAGTAGATTATTTTCATGTTGAAATTTTCAGTGCTTTTCTTCTTATTATGTTATTGGCTTAACACTTTATTCACTGTGGTGAAATGGATGAGAGGAAAGACGCCCTCTGTGAACTCCATCTTTTTAATACTTTTCTCGTCACTGATTTTTTTTTCTCCTGAGGTGATAGGGACAGATGGAAGAGGGGAAGTAATCGTTTTTGTTAAAAGAGGGGAAATAATCATTTTTGTGACTAGAGTGTTCACGGCATTTTGTTAACATCATTAACAGCAATGGGTTCCTAAGTTGTATGTATTTCAAAAAGTATTTGTCACCGCTTATGCCTTTGTAAACGTTTGTTTGAGTTCATTGTTTTTCCATATTTCATGTGTTGGTGTACAGGTTCTTTGGACACCTGATACACAATATACACCGATACACAAAGTATAAGTTCACTCGATGCTTATCATTACTAGTATTGATAGAATCATCATTAATGCATGAAAAAAAGGAGAAGAATAGAAAATTTTCAAAAATTACTGATTTGATGTATGATATTATTTGTATTTTATCTACTGCGTGCTCATATTGTTTCGTGTATGTGTGTGCGTGTGTGTGTGTAGGTAGGTGTAGACAGATAGTGACGAAATGGATATATGAACTGCATGCCGAGTGGATACACGCCGTAGGAAATGGTGTAGATATTTCCCCACACACATGATCACCCTTCTCTCCCATCTGACTTTTAGAGTCACGCATGGAGTTGGCAAGCCCAGATATATGTTTTTTGCTGAAGGCTGTCTGCGTGTGTCGACATTCTTATAAATTTACATTGTGGTACAGGGATTTTCTCTACCGCTTCCTCCACTAAACTCTCAGTGGTGGTCTGGGTGCTAGTGTTTCAGATGACGCATTAAGCTGAGCTTCTCTGCAGCAAACAAGCACACAAAGTCCTAGCCACAGCAAAACAGCTATCCCTGAAGAAATTCTGTAGAAACATTCAGTTTCGTGGGTTTAAAAAATCCAGGCATACAAGAACAAAAACACAAACAAACAAAAATAAAAACAAAAACAAAAAAAGAACAGGTGGCACCGTATTAGGCAACGTTCTTTCTCCGATGAGAACAGCCCATATTTCGAACGTGAGCGTCCTGTTGTGACACAAAACAAAGGAATTAAATCCGATCTATTTCATCTTGTTATTTAGGAAACACAAAGACATATGCAGCTTGGATGGATGGGTATTTACTTGTGTTGCAATGAGAGAATGAGATTCTGGAAAACCTCTGTTGAATGCAATGTCTGTTCACACAGTTTGTCATCGTGAGAATGCTGTTGTGGTCCTGCCCCAAAGATATCTTTTCTTAGAAGTTGCGCACGCTATGGACGCTAATACCAAAGAAGTAAAGAACAGCATCATCCAATCAATCAGTTGTCCCTTGGCACCACAGGCTAATGACATTTTAGGAACAATTCTCTGAGCAGTTGAAGGCAGTTTTTTAAAGTGCAGACCAAAACACCGGAACATTATAAGAGCATAGCGTTTCAAAAATTTGCCAGGTGATGAAAATTTTGTGTTTGACAAGCACGTTGACTTTATTTCAAGGACTTCATTCATATATTCAACTTTAGAAAGATGCATTGAATGGCAGTGATGGATAGAATGCAGCTGTTGACCCACTTATCAAACTGGTGAGATGCTAATAGTGATTGGATAAAACTTTACATGACATTTGCAAGCAAATAAATGAAAAAGTGCATCTTCCAGTGTACAGTGTTCGTGAAAGATCTCTTCAAGACCACTTTACTTAATATAGCCATGGTTGTTGCCTGCTAGTTACATCCAAGGCATGATTTACATCCAAAACCAGGTTACTGTATGATAATCTAAGACAGTGGGTTGCTTTGTGTCAGATATCTTAAAATAAACCGAAAGACGCATGGCCATACAAAAAGATCTGATTAGCTCAGCACGCTGGCACTTTATCAACTTTTCATTTGGAGTTGAAATTAGAAATGAAAAACAATGTCGTAAAGTTGATGGCTTTCCCAGCAGTCACAAGCTTTGAGCTTTTGGTGCCTTCTTTGGAGCTTTGTCAGATGGAATTTTGTTGTTAAGCTGATGCTGTTCTCATTGATCATTTTGACATGCAATCATGTAGTGCTTAACTGGCAGTGTATTGAATTACTAGATGGCTATCTGTTCTTCTTAAAGACAGACAAAAAACAAAGCAATGGAGAAAGATAGCACTAGCATACTGCCTCTCAAAGTAATACTTGTACAAGAGCAGTCTGAAAAACAAGATACGACCTGAACCAGAGGTGATGCTTTTAGTTCTCTTTACCATCAACTGCTTTGAGTGATAGCAGGTAGAGATAATTAAACTTTGTTATGCTTCTTGCACTGAGCAGCTGTCAAATCACTCTTTTTCGTTTGGGATAGGTGGCCAAGGCAACAGTCTTAAACACTATCTGCCTTTGTCAGCTGGCCATGTTTGGCAGGTGCTACGCAGGTCTGACACCCCCTGATGTCGACAGTAATATTAATGATCAGACCAAGCCAATCTCAACGTGATATATCTTGCTTAATAGGTTTGCAGCAAATTGTGCTTTTTCATCAGTCAAAGTATTTTGTGTCACCCAGACTAGCACTTCAGGGGTGGGGGGGGGGGGGATGAGTCGTACATTTTGACAGCTCCCGGTCCTTCACCGGAAATGAAACAGATGAAAGTGTGAGACTTTTTGCAACAGTCACCATGGAGACAACAGCTGATGACGTTGGTAGATGAACTGTCATGTTCTTGACTACCATTTCTTTTTCTTTTCTTTTTGTTGTTGTTTATTGTTTTTGAAAAGAATCAGATCACAGACTGAAGAGTGAAAATGCCCAGTGCGTATTGCTGCATGCCAAATTCAGATTACTCACACACAAGCACAGTGGTATACACTATCGAGGTTGATATATTCATTCACATCTCTTTTTAAATACTTTGTTTAGTGATGCTTATAAAGTCTTTTTGACGAGTACATCTTTGTGACAGAAATTTTGTACAGAGCCACTTTTCAACAACCAAACCGATCTACATCAGTACACGTTTACAATTAAGGGCCTGAACCAAGCTCATGAAGTCTTATTTGCAAGGCTGAATTTATGACTCGTAATATTGATTCACCTTGCTCAAGTGAATTAATCAAATCATTAAAACAAAATTACACTTCAGTAACCATATGTTGTTGGAACAGATGTTAGCACTTTTGGTATCATTCTGGAATCTTGAAGGACTCGCAAGCAATCAGCATATGCACATATGCGCAATCAGAAATACATGTTTCCGACCCATTTCAAAACTTCCAAGACGAGTCATTGATACCGCAGTGAGGTAAAGGCAAATTTAAACATGACAAAAACGTTAGATCAGAAGAGGCTTTACCAAAAGCCGTATTTCCGTTTGTCTGCCAGCTCGCTGGCCGACCGTACAAGGAAATCACCAACACCCTGTTTTCATTGCCTGAACACTGAATTCGAAAGTAAACATTGACCATGTGTGTGCAACACAAAACACAGTAGCGGTATTTTTTGGTCCTTTTTTTTTTTTAATAGGATCACCTCACTCTGGCAGTTTTATTAGTGCTCGCACCATACATTTGGTTAGTAGTTTTTATAACAGATATTGTGTATAGCTGGGGATTGAACTATTCTACTGTTTCGGTGTGCTGTCATCTCGGTGCACCACAGTCTTAGTTTTGAATGCGTGAGTGAAACTTTTTCATCCTTTCCCATGGACATGTGGAGCTGAAACTGGAGTTTGCAATTTGTGTAAAAAATAGTATGCCACACTGGGGCAGTGTCATAAGCACACCAACTAAACTGTTAAAACTGACTAAGTTATAAACCTTGCTCTTCATTATTTCACGTAGCAGATTAGTATCACAACTTTAAGACATGCGTGTTTCCTGTGCCATTGATAGAGGAGGGTGGTGGTGGTGGGAGTGATGCAGAGGAAGGGTGGTGATGATGAGATATGTCGGTTATCAGAAACAGAAACCTGTACCTTGCGACCATCGAAATAATTGTCAGTTGCTAACCCTCAGTGGCCTGTCCATTATCTTCCAAAGTGCTTCATCGCTTGTCTGCAGACCATATCAAAACACGAGAGATTTTTCCCTATTGTCTAAGGGGAAGCTTTGATTTGGACGTGAAGATAGGAAGGATGTGCAGATTAAGTGGGAGAGACATGGACGGAGGAAAAGAGAGGAAAAGGGGAGAGAGGACGTGTGTGCGCAATGCATGTGTGGTTTATTCATTTGTAAGGACCGATCTGCAGCCTGCATTAAATGGCCATATTAAGCGTCCTCAAGGGACTGTTTACAGAGAATGTGTGCGGGTGGGTGGGTGGGTGTGGGTGTTTGTGTATGTGGGTGGGTGTTTGTGTATGTGTGTGTGTATCTCTCTCTCTCCCTTTCCCTCCCTCTCCCTCTCTGTCTTTGTATGTGTGTGTTCAAGTGTGTATGCATGTCCGTTCGTGTGCAGATAGGCAGATAGCTAATGGAAATGTGAGCAAAATCCAGATCATATCTATACAAACCGCAATTGTTTCTTCAAGATTAAACACACACACGTGCGCACACACACACACACACACACACACACACATTACACAACACACACACACACACACACACACACACGCACGTACGCACACCACACACACACCACACACAACACACACACACACACACACACACACACACACACACACACACACACACACCCCTTATGCACATACGCACCAGATTCTATAAGAAAGAAACAAAGAGGGGAAACACTATAAAGAATACAAATCAACTTAAACAAGGTTTTCTTTGTTTGTTTGCTTGTAAATTTGTTGGTTTGTTGATGTATTTGTTAGATTGTTTTGATAATAATTTCTGAATAGTGACGTGAGTCAGTAATATCTTCCTTTTAAAACGAGTTAAGAATTATTGTGTACCTGCAGCAACCTAGGAACGTATCATTTAGCGAATGAAAACACATATAGATTAACAGTGCCCATATTCCAAACAGTTTGATAGCATCAATGGCCAATAGAAACAATTGCAATAAATTAAAAACTTATCGACTGGTAACTGCATTGACGATAATAATAATAATAGATAAATGTGATAACTCCAGACACAAAATGATTATTTCCCCCTATTCCCATTCATCCCATCGCCCAACAGATCATCAATAATGTTAAAATTGATAAAACACAGGTTCAGAGTTTTCTCTCGCCCATCTCACTCTCTAAAATAAAGAGTCAAACAAAATGTCATGAGAAGAATGCAACATGTCAAAAGAAATGAAGAATTTCATATAGGACTAACCCATTAAAGATCGCCTGAGAGATGAATAACACAGAGCAAGATGGTTTCAAAAACTTTCACCTCAGCAAGATGTCAGAATGTGCCATTGCTGATGACAGAACATTCATCTGTCCCTAGGATGTCGTTAGATAGGATTTTGCTGTCGTTTGATCCCCAGCGAGGCAACCTTGCCAGTTTCTTACCCTAACTTCTTCTCCAGCTCTCACGCTGAGCGTCATGCGTGTCAACAGAACGAAGCTTGCGGCAAATTTCCTGTCTCCTCAGGGGGAATTTTAGGACAGTGGCATGATTATCGGCTGCACGCGATGATGAAATCCAAGTTATAATTTAGACCTAATGCTAAATCTGCTTAAAGGGCATGTGTGGTTCGGCGTACGGGATCTGTTTTCAGGTCACCACAACTCCCCTAATAAGTCAGCTGTTTGGGGGGGGGGGGGGGGGGGGGATGGCTGTACAACGAAGTTTGCTGCCAAGTGGAAACTTACCGAAATCAAAATAGCATGGTAAAGCTTTAGGGATATTCTAATTTACCAGCAGTTGAATACTGTTTTGATCAGTTTTAAATGCTTGTCCCTTCAAAATTGTGACGAAATATATAGGCACTATTACATTTTCCTGTACTTCCATATTTACAATTTTGTGAATCTATGAGGATGGTGATTTGGGTTTTAGCAGCTTGCCCAGAGTTCATCACTTTAACACTATTACCCTTTGTGTGTATACGCATGCAGAATATCAAATATGCATGTTAAAGATCCTTTTAAGTCATTTTTAGTGACTATTAGAAAACTGAAAACACTCAGTTTGCATGTCCATCGAAAGCACCCGTACCGTAATCCGTTTATGGACATATGCCCAGAAACGCACTGGTTGTGAAGGCAGACCCAGGCACAGACAAATACCTGTACCACCATCAACAGCAAACACATCTGTTGTTGAAGGAAAAAAGCTCTCCGTCGTCCTGACTTTTATTATTTACTCTTTACCCACCTTGTCAGCAACATGATGTACTCTGTCTTTTTCTTTGTAAAGTTTCTGATGTCTGCTCTGATCCATTGCAACCAGTCTCTTGATACATCTTGTCTTTCAAGATTAAATACTCCTGCTCTTTCAGAACACGAGCCCTGAACGACAAATTTAAAGTCCACATCACCTACTGTGTTCTCTAAGTCTTATCCTTTGTCTGTGCTACTGACTGGTTTGGATGAGATCCTCTCTTTGTTGACTGTGTTCTAAATAGTTGTCCATCATCAGGCTTTTTCCAACACTATTTAAAAGTGTTGCTATGAAACCTATTCTAAAGAACTCTAATCTTGATCGCAACAACTTGAAAAACCATCTCCAGATTCAGACTTGCCATTTTCTCGAAAGTCATTGAGGAAATTGTTTTGCAAGACCTTTTTGCTTACCTGACAGCCATTGATTTGTTGTGCTACTCCCAATCTGCCTATCGCCTATACCATGGTACTGAAACGACACTCTTCAAGGTAACAAATGATATTCTGCTTGCTTTAGATAGTACTAACGTCTATTTTGATTCTCCTTGACTTGTCTGCTGCATTTGATATCCAAGACCATAACATTTTTCTGTATAGATTAGAAAATCTTTACGATATTTGAGGTCCAGCATTTGCACAGTTAAAATCTTACCTCAGTGCAGACAACAAATTGTTTTATTCTTTGGCCCAAATTCAAAAGTGTGCTGATGTACAGATAGATGTTCTGCAAGGCTATACATCAAGTCTGTGGCCAAGTTTTGTTTTTATTGTGTACAAAACCACATACTTTGGTGATCAAGAGATATTCTACCTCATTTGCAGATGATATGCAACTATTCGATTCTTTTCCTTCATACAAGATTTGTTCTACCGTCCATGTTATGACAAACTGTATCTCAGATATTAAACACTTGATGATTGAGAGCAAATTCAAACTGAACGATGACAAAACAGGAGCCCTCCTCATCAAGTCTAAAAGAACATCTGTGTGTACAGAAAACTTCCATGTGTGTTGGCAGTACCAACATTGTATTCACACATTCAGATAGAGACGTTGAAGTTACAATGATACGTCAGTTTAGTCTCATGTCTCATGTCTCCAAACTTTATCGCTCAGCCTATCTAGAAATTTTCCACATGTGTGTCATCCGCTCTTACCTGACCACTCACGCAGCAAAAACTGTGCATTTCTTTTATCCAAGTTAGACAGTTACAATTCTCTGCTTTCTAGCTGCCCACAGTATATTCTCGGCAAACTACAAAAGGTTTAAACTTCTGTTGCAAGATACGTTTTGGAGCATTGCCCCTTCTTTACAAATTTCATTGTCTCCCAGTCCACATCCAGGCAGACTTTAAGTTCTCAGCTCTCTCTCACAACTTTTTATTCGATACCACCATTGCCTTTTTGTCAGATCTGTTTACCGTTTATAACCATAGGCAGCTCCAGTTATCATCAAACATACGCATTCCCTTCGTTCCTATTGTAAAGATTAAAACTTTCTAACATCGTTCATTCTTTCTCTTTACACCACAACAGTGGAACGCCCTTTCATCTCGTATTCCTCATTTGCAATCTCTGTGCTCTTTTAAGAGAGCGCAAGAAACATTTCTCATCAATCAATACTATTACTAGTATTACTAGTATTAGTCTCACCTCTTTCTCTTCTCCGTCCTACAATCCGTATTATATTGGTATGATTAGTTGTGAGAGATAATGCCATTTTGTACGTTTCATCGATTTTTTTCCAAACTGGTGTCAGTATCTGTTCGTTTCGCCGGCGTGAGTCCCTGTGCAGGCCCTTGTAATTTACATGCGTGCATACGTGCTTGCGTGTATATGTCTGTGTTTTGGTGTACGTGTCTTTGTTCATGTGAAAGTGTTCCCCTATCGTACCTGTTCTATATCAAGCTTATGTCTCTGATTCATTGTTGACTTCTGTCTCTGTGTAGATCATTTTCTGTAAAGTGTACAGTGTTTAAAAGCTTGCTTCCCGGGATGTTACACTGTATAAATTTCATTATTATTACCATCATTATCATTAGTACCATCATCATCATTATTGTTAACACTATTAATGTTTTTAAGATCAACATAGTGAAGTGTGGTCTGCTCACCCAGTAGCTTGAGTCCTCTGAACTCCACTAGTGAATCGAAATGAGTTTGGAGAATAATTTAAATAATTTAGAAGAAGAAGAAGAAGAAGCAGTAGAATCTGTTTGGCATCGTTTGGTCGTCGTATCTGGCACTGTGTGATCATTGTATTCTTAGAATTTCCATGTCCATTAAAATTAATTCACTAATGGGCCGGGCATTGAGCTGATTGCGATTAAAGATCTAATCATAAACACCAGGTAAAACCTGAAAATCCATTCCTGTTGATAGACATACACTACACAGTTACCGTGCATTGATCTGAAACATGTTCTACGTTCCAAAGAGGGAGAATGAAAAATGTTATAAACGTTGGACCTTTGACTCTTTAATTTGATTCTGGATGTCACAGCGCAATGCTTCTCTTTCCCAAAATGTCAGAAGTGGGTGTGATTATATATAGGGATCTCTCTCTCTCCTCTCTCTCTGTCTCTGTGTCTGTCTGTCTCTCTCTCTCTCTCTCTGTCTCTGCTCTTCTCTGTCTCTCTCTCTCTGTCTGTCTGTCTCTCTCTCTCTCTCTCTCTCTCTCTCTCTCTCTCTCTCTCTCTCTATGTGCGTGTATATGTGGGTGCATGTAAGTGCGTGTGGGGATTGGGCTTGCCTTCTCTTCTTCTTGTTCAAAACGACTGTGCTGCATATAAACACTAAAACAGTATGGCACTTCACAATAACTGCATCTTTTTTCACTATAGGATAGTTACCTTCAAAATCAGTTACGGGCATTTCAATCTGTGGTTCCAGTACATGCAGAAAATGTGACGTGACTTTGGTAAATAACTTCTCACAAACAACTTAATCAAAATAACTGCCATATGCTTTCAACATAAGAACAAACAAAACTGCAAGAAAATCAGAGAAACTTAACGCTCAACACTTAACAATTTGGACATTTACATTTTTTTTTTATTCCAAAGTTCTCTAATTGATTGGTGTTGCTTTAGTTGCTGGTCAGTGACGTCTAATAGCGGTGTGTTAGCATTTTAAATAGCGCGTGCGCACGCACAACACACAACATACACAAACGCGCAACCAAAACACATACACAAAACACAGCAACAACACACACACACAACACACACACACACACACACACACACACACACACACACACACACACACCACACCACACACACACACACACACACACACACACACACACACACACACACACATACACACACACTCTCTCTCTCAACACACCACACACACACACCCACACACACACACACACACACACCTCTCTCTCTCTCTCTCTCTCAAACACACACACGCACACACACATACACACACACTCTCTCTCTCTCAAACACACACACGCACACTCTCTCACACACACACACACACACACACACACACACACACACACACACACACACACACACACACACACAACAACACACACACACACACGCACACACACAACCCATACATCCGACACAAGGCCCTACACACTTCCGCTCTCTATCTCACATACAGTCAGGACATGATAAAACCCTCCGTAGAAAGACCTCAGACCAGTTAGGAGATCCTAGTTCATTCTTACCTGTACACCGTTCTGTGGGCAAAAGACAGAACCAGGTTCGATCGTCACGGGTCAAAAATATGTGCAGAGTATAGTGGCTGATCCTGGTTGTTCGCACCAAATGCACACGCCAAACATCCTGTAGTGCGCTTGATAGCCCATAGAAACGTGACAACACCATTATGTACACCCACCAAAGACGGAGGATGCAGACCGCGCAGAAACACAACCTCTGCACAGTGTGGGCTAAACAATCTGTTCAAACCTTGGTCTAAAAGCACTTCGCAGAACACACACACACACACACACGCACGCACGCACGCACGCACGCACGCACGCACGCACACACACACACACACACACACACACACACACACGTTCTTGTCTAACAATCCCCAGATCTGAAGATCATGATATGGGCTGGACTCATCATTTGGTTTGGACTGGTCGTTTGCCAATAAGTGGTTTGCTGTGAACATTTTCGCTTCATGTGTAATACCTTGGCAGGAGGACACATGTCGTGAGTAACATGAACTGAGACAGCAAGACCAAAAAGAAAAGAAAGGAGTGAGAGGGAGAGAGACAGAGGCGGACTCGCGAAAACATAGGACTTTTGCCATGATATTGATTAGAACAGTTAAGAGGAAGATTGCTGTCACTGTAACGTGGCCATAACCCAAAAAATCAGCCAAAACTGGATGCGTATTTATTATATAAATAAGGTTAGCTGACTAGGAACATACATCAAATAGCATGTATTCATTTATGTGCACATTATGTGAAATGACCTTTTAACGAGAGTAAATGAATAGAAATTGACCATGCAGTGAAAATTTAGGAGTGCTCATCTTTAGACAAGACCTTTCCATAGTCAGTCATTCATTATGCCACTTATCCATGGATACTTGGCTATTTGTTCTTTTAATATCAATCCTCATCTCGTTTGTTTTTTTCTGAGATAACAAGGTTGTTTGCCCAGCAACCCATTAAGACTGTTCTTTTCTCTCAGAAAACGTTGAAATTTTAAAATCGTCAGAATATATCCAGTAAGAAATTATATTCATATTTACAAATACCAATTTAAGAAACCCGTGGTCTAAATCAATCCAATATTTTTAAACAGCCTGTGCATGAATAACCGAGACATATTTACTATGAATGTTTCTGCTCACAAACACAGATGCCATTGGTCTACAAAGTCAGTTGCGCGCAATCATTGCACACGCACACGCTTGTACACACACATACACACACACACACACACACACACACACACAGCGTGTTGGTTCAGACAGTTCCTCCTTACTATGTGTTAAGGGACAGGAGTAGAGTGATCTTCAATTAAGTTCGTCTACTAAACAATACCGATCAGTTCCGTAAGTTACGAACCACGCTGTTATTTCTATCGCCGAGGCTGATCGCAAAGGAGAAAGGAAAAGAAATAGAGGGAGAGGTGAAGACATCGATCTTTAAAATTGGTCTAGACACACGCCATGTTGGTGGAATTCATCCCAGTGTCTTCCAGACAAGTCAGGCGTACTGCTCAAGCTTTGCTGCTTCATCATTTTTGCTTCTAGTGACAAGCATTTTCTATATCTCCTGTCGTTACCTCCACCCCAACTCCATCTATGTAAGTCCCAGCTTCTTTCTATCTCTCTTTGTTTTCCTCTAGACCTTGCCTCGGCCTTATGCCCTCCTTTCTTCTTCATCCATTCCTGTACCCAATACCTTACCACCCCATCTTCTGTCTCCTTTCACATTCCAAACCATGACTTCTTTCATCCAAGCTTCTCTTTCCCCTTCCCTATATTTCCCCATTGCCCGCCGTCTTATTCCAGCGGCACAACTGTTCACGTCAAGTGCGATAAATGGTGTGACCTAATACTGTATGGTCATAATCTCTCATCACAATTTTGTTCCAGCTTGTCACGCTGTGAGTCCTTTGCCAGCCATGTTCAATATAGGGTAATCCCCTTGAGAACAACGCCAAGTATTGTTGCCGCTTGCCCCTCTCTGTTGTTCTTTCGGGTCATTGCACTCTCTGGGCTGATGGATTAGGTTTACTTTCCCCTTATCCACCCTGAAAATGAGTTTTGGGGCGGGAGATAACTAAACACGTACTGCTTTTGATGGAGGAGGCAAGGAAGTCATGAGAGCAGACATTTTTAAGTGAGCCTATTCAAATCAAAACACGCTTAGTCTGTGTGTCCATACTGCTAGTACTGTTTGTCTTCTGCTCATGAAAAATAACTGAGGTATAATGATGAAATAGTTGCGGGATATCTATGGCCACGGTGAATATAGGATTGTGGTTGAGCTCACACTCTCACTTTGTAAGAAGCGGGAGGACATGAGGATTATACTTGCAAGGGACTGTCATGACTACATGACATAACATGGAGTATGAGGATTGTGCTATACTGGTGAATGAGGTGATTCTTCTTCTGCAATATGTATATTTTTGCTTCTGCCATGCTGAATAGGTGACGATGGGAGAAGAGGAACAGATCCACCCACAGCTAAAGATTAGTTCATCTACTTAGGGAGCACTGTCAGAGACGTCGGAGAAGCAGACAGCGATATCAAGGGCCTTCTCAACTAGGCCGGTATACATTCGGAATGCTGAACAGTGCATGCTAGCTCCCCACTCCCGCCCCCTTTCCACTGCACACCAATAACAAGCTGAGACTAAAGCACAGCTGTGTTCTTTCCACCCTATTCTTTGTTTTAGAATGCTGGAGAATGAGCTTACCAAACTGTCAACCGTTTACTCAAGTAACCTAAAAAAAATGATAAAAAATCCAATCCTCGGGCTGAACAAAGCTTGAGCCTAGAACCAAGCGCCCGATGAAGTCAAGAGAATATGTACATAATCATCACGAGAAGATGACGGAGATGGACCGGAAATGTCATCCAAGAAGAACAGAATAACACTGGACACTAGGAGGAAGACGCAACAGGGGAAGACTCAAAAATGTCTGCCATCAAATAGCAGAGAGAGAGAGAGCTCAGGGCCCTGAAGCACACGACTGGTACTGTATGGAAGCTGTAATAAGAATAAGCAGGAGCAGTGGACCTTTGTGGCTGCCCCTATAGTCGATGGCGTTATGAGCAGTAAAGTAGACGAGGAAGGAAGTGAAAAGTTTGAAGTGTTTTGTAGAATAGCCCTTGAGACTTATGAGATTTAATCAGTTGTAAGTAGTTATAAATGCAGTGATTGCTGTAGTCTGCACAGAGAATGGCTGAGGGCTTGCGCAAGGAGGCAAATGTATGACAGGTGCACGTAAGGATAGACAACACACGCGCAGTGTAGAGTCCGTAAGTTAGGTACAACACCAGCACCTCTCAAGCTGTATGGATTTTTTGACATAACAATCTGTCATGTTTTGATTTAAATCCCGTTTGCATGGTAAATGTGATGTAGCGCACATGGAATCACTCACCAACTGTGACATCTCTTTGAGCAATCTAAATCTGATATAAAATTTGGTTGATTTACTTGTTTTTCCTTGTTTTGTTTGTTTTTGTCCCTCAGTGCGTATATCAGCATGCATGTATGCAGTTGCGGTTGAGAGTCAGTGCGAGCACACACACTCACTGTCAGCAATATTTTGTTAGTTGATATTTAGATGACTAGTGATTCAACATTTCTGATCTTGTGGGAACAGTAGTATTGTTAATCACTGGTCATTGTCTATGCCAGGTAAGCCCAGGAAAGTATGCAGACATACATGACAACAGGAAACAGAAGAGCTGACGTGCAGGGAATCTAATGTAGGTAGTTTTCTCCACGGTCATATCTGTGGATGTGTGGTTTCATCGGTGATTGAATTGTCAAAAGAGTGTTCAGTCTGCCCATAATGTTTTAGATTATTTTTTAACTTACCTTGACGTGACAGTTTTTACAGGATTGTCGTAATGTTCTGTGTTTGCTTTTCAAATGTACCAAAATATCTGTTGAAAAGACATTGGTCATCACTGTTCTAAGAATCTATCTTACATTACCATTACGTCAAACGGGGTGTGGATATATTGTAAAAGAAACAGATCCCAGAACAGAACCTTGAAGTACACCACACACAAGGGGACATGGAGTAGACAGACTACCGTTTGCAATGACAGATCGGAAATTCTCACTGACATAATAGCCTAACCACCTAAAGGCGGTGCCCTAAATTCTAAATGTAATTTTGAATTTCTTAAACAAAAAGGAATGTTTTTCGTATCAAATACTTCACTAAAGTCGAGCAGAGCAACACGAGAGACTTGTGTCTCATCTACTTGTAATACTATATTATCTTACCGATGTCGGGACAGACAGAAGAAGCCATTCAGCATTTATCCCAGCAGACAGAGCTCAAAAGGAAAAAAATGGGGGAAATGCCCAAACTGTTTTAACAACTTATACAAAACTACCATACCAAAAAAATATAGGAAAACAATGAATGGGCAGAAGGTAAAATTGATGCAAAAGTCAAACTATGATTGAGCAAATAACCTGCAACCCCTAAGAAGTTATTTATACATGAATGGCTTGGTAACCAAGAACAAATTTGGATTGACCTTCACCTTCAAACAAAATAGACGGACAATACACGCAGAAAATGCTGCATATAGTTAGTATCACTACTTCCAGTCTAACAGTGGAAAATGAGGCAGTCACGCATATGCTTTAAAATGGTAAACTGCACTAGGCTATGAGATGAAAGAGAGTCAAATCTTCACTGTAACTGATTCAATGAACCTACCTCAAAAGGTGGAGAGTGGAATAGGTATCCCGGACTGGCCTGAAACAATAGCAATGTAAGTCTACGACAGCTCACGTGAATTTACTGTCCTGGACACTGTGGTGTGAAAACGAACACGCCAACAAACTTGCAGGTAAAGCCAATACAACAAGTAGTCTACGCCAAGGAAGAACTGAAGTCTTAGACATCTAAAAATCATATGTTTGTGAACAAGATCTGATGATCATACCATTGATTGTCTTATTCAAAAACGAACAGCTAAAGGAAAAGAAGTTGACTAAAATCCACCCAAAAAGGAAACACGAGAGCCATCATTAATCAGAAAAACATTGGCAGTGCCTCAAAAATAAGGCTGCGCAGCATACTGTAAAGTCAAATACAAAGTTTCTGCGTTTTTCGTAAGACGAATGGACAGAATAATAGTGATATAAAGAAGAGAAGGATTATGTGTGCGTGCATTTGTGTATGTGTGTGGGCGTGTTTGTGTGTGTGTTTTGTTTTTGTGAATCAAGGATGGAGGTTGAGTAAAGGGAAATAACGTGATAGAGATAATAAATTGTGTTAGAAAGCAGAAAGGGGTTATGTGTTAGGTTGCCCACAGATGGGCTTCTATGACGTGAATCTGTGGGGCATTAGCACAGTGCACTCATTCCGTGGATGGAGAGGGAACATTTTGGGGAAATAACAGGCGAAGAAATATATTTCTCTACGATATAAACTAAGTTGTTTAAATGACGGATTAATACAAAGATAGACATAGAACTCATACGTTAAGTAGGAGCTCAAGACCATGCCAGCGAGTATGGCTCATGAGCAGGTTTACGATGTATGTCATGATCACTTTGGATCAAGTCCATCGCATGTTATTTGTAGTGTCAGTGCATATGGAATTTATTCTGAGTATGTGGCATGCATCATCACAGTTATCATCCTCGTACATCGTCATACTATTGTGCAAATGATCTTGCATTCTGCTGCAATTCATACCCTGTTATCATAATGACATTGCATGAAAATGTTTGTCACTGGCAGATTCACAGACTGTGGAGGGATTGATGGTGGTTTCACATTGGGCCATTTCGTTAAGTACAAATCTACGCATACAGAGTGGGGAGGGGGATTGAAAGGGCTTTTTCCCTTCTAGTTGTTACTGATACTCAGGAGAGATGACATCAAAGTCTACGAAATAAAGTAGTGCACCTTTGCTGAAGTCTGCCAGTTACCATAGAGTTTGGAACAGGCACTAGCACATGCTATAGGTCAAATGAATAATAGATACACGCCTTAAGCTTTGCTTGCTGTTGCTCTGTACATTATACCATGTATTATTCTATTACACTTTCATTGAATACAATCTGCTTAAAAAAAACATACTTGACAAGAACGTAAAATAAAATCTCTTACATTAAAGCCTGTATTGGTTAGTGAATAAATTGAATTCTCTCTCTCTCTCTCTCTCTCTCTCTCTCTCTCTCTCTCTCTCTCTCTCTCTCTCGCTCTCTCTCTCTCTCTCTCTTTCTCTCTTTCTCTCTCTCTCTCTCTCTCTCTGTCTCTCTCTCTCTCGCATCTCTCTTTTTCTCCCTCTGCATGTGGTTTCGATCTCTTGGTGTGTACCGTTTCGCCCGATCACTAGTACAGGGGGGACTAATTGATTCAACGGTTTCCACATCCCCGAGGAGCCCGGAAAAAGTTTGGTTTGAACCGTGATGCAGAAGAAGGACCTATCGATTATGTGTCAGGGAGGGAGGGAAGTACAGGAAGGATGGGGTGGCTTGGAGGTGCTTGCCTGAGCTGAGCAAACAGCTTTGTTGGGGCCCTCCATCAACCTTCCTCCAAACGACCCCTGTCTGTCTTTCTCTTTGTGTCTGTCGGTTTCTCTCTATTTTTGTCTGCCTGCCTGCTGGTCTGTCTCGTATTTTCACTCTTCACGAAAACCTCGAGCACAGCTAGAGCGACTTTCTAGCTGCTTTTTCCATCCGTCTGTACACTGATTTTTCCCAAAGAATTTATCATAAGCTGATTCCTTGTCTTCTTCTTCTTGCCAGCCTCCCAAACACAAGAAGGATGAAGGAATGAAGACGAATATGTATGTCCGTCTCTGTATTTGCCTTTCTGTTTGAGCAAACCTAGCCACAAATATTTCATGGCCGTGTGTGTGGATGTTGACAGAGTTCCAGACAAATGTCCAGTGTGAAGTTACAAATTTGCTGTATAACCTGGGGTCATGATCACAAAATCAGATGATGATCAGGCCATATTAACAATGTATTCTTTTCTGGTTCTCTGACACGTCTGTGCTGAAAATGCATTTGTGTCCAGTTTCAGTATCATCATAGAAAAAAGACAGTCAAAAAGACAGTCAGATCATACCGACCACATGTCTTCTCCACAGCCTTTTCTGTTCTGTAACTTACACGTCTGATTCAGTCTTTCAAACTTGAGACTCTTAGTATGGTGTGGTTTTTCAGTCAGTAGTCCTCTCTCATCTGTTCACCTGTTGTTGTCTTGGTTGTCTGTATGTCTGCCTATCTCTCAGTCCATCTGTCCGCTCGTCTGTACGCTCGTCTCTCTCACAGTCTATATAGTGGATTGTCTTTCTATAATCCATGTATCCAATATCTTGATGTCCTATCTGCCTGTGTGTATGTCTGTATCAGCCTGTCCATCCATCCATCCACTCTGTATGTACTTGATTTTCTGTCTGTTTATGTAGCTGGTTGTCTGTCCATCCATCCATCCACTCTGTGCCTTGATTTTCTGTCTGTTTATATAGCTGGTTGTCTGTCCATCCATCCAAATTTCTGTAGGTGCCTTCATTGTCTGTCCGTCTGTCTGTATCTTTGTTTATATAACTGTCCATTCATCCCTCCATCCCTCTGTCTGTGCCTTGGATTTCTGTTTGTCTGTTTACATAAGTGGATGTCAGCCCATCCATCCATTCTTCTCTCTGTACCTTAATAGTCTTTATTTTTATAGCTGGTTGTCTGTCCACCCATCCATCCTGTTTCTGCCTTGATTTTCTGTTTATATAGCTGGTTGTCTGTCCACCCATCCATCCTGTTTCTGCCTTGATTTTCTGTTTATATAGCTGGATGGACACTGGTTGTCTGTCCATCCATCCATCCTTCTGTTTCTGCCTTGATTTTCTGTTTATATAGCTGGTTGTCTGTCCGCTCATCCATCCATCTGTCTGAGTCTTGATTTTCTATCTGTTTTTTTATACAGTTGGTTGTCTGTCCGTCCATCCATCCCGTCTGTCTGTACCTTGGTTATCTATCTGTTTGTGTAGCTGGACGTCTGTCCATTCATCCATCTTTCTGTCCGTGCCTTGCTTGTTTGTGCACCTGGTTTGTCCACCCATCCATCATTCTGTGTGTGCATTGATTGTCTGTCTACCTCTGTTTATATAGTTGGCTGTCTATCCATCCAACCATCCTTCTATCTGTGCCTTGATTGTCTATCTGTCTGTCTGTTTATGTAGCTAATTGTCTGTCTGTTTGTCCGTCCACTCTGTCCGTGCCTTGATTGTCTATCTGTCTGTCTGTTTATGTAGCTAATTGTCTGGTTGTCTGTCTGTCTGTCTGTTTGTCCGTCCACTCTGTCCGTGCCTTAATTGTCTGTCTGTGTGTTTGTTTATGTAGCTAATTGTCTGGTTGTCTGTCTGTCTGTCTGTCCGTCCACTCTGTCCGTGCCTTGATTGTCTATCTGTCTGTTTATTTAGCTAATTGTCTGGTTGTCTGTCTGTTTGTCCGTCCACTCTGTCCGTGCCTTGATTGTCTATCTGTCTGTCTGTTTATGTAACTGGTTGTCTGTTTGTCCGTCCATTCTGTCCGTGCCGTGATTGTCTGTCTGTCTCTTTGTTCATATAGCTGACTGTCCATCCATCCGTCCCACTGTCTGAGTTTCATTTGTGTGTTCTTCGTCCGTCCATCGTTCTATCTGTTTAGGGGAAATAAAGACCAAAAAAAGTGCATTTCGTGGTCATTTTATTTCCTTGCCTTGCTGGTCTGTGAGGACAAAGATATTCCCCAACATCAGGTGGGCAGCTTGACTGCCAACCCCACCTCCCTCAGGTCAACTCATCAGTATAAACAGTTTACACAGAGAGGCATGCGTACAGGCACACGTGCACATACATACACGCACGCACGCGCGCCACACACACACACACACACACACACACACACACACACACACACACACACACACACACACACACACACACACGCAATAGAAGGCTTTACTGAAAACTTCACCTCCCTCATTGCATATATTGTAGTGCAGGCAAGTCACCAACGCACGCACAAACGCACACATATATATACACACACAACAGGACATGTGCAGACAAGTACGTACATGCACATACGTACGTTTCTCCACACACTTCTCCACTTAACATTAAGTTTTGTCTTCTTGGTTAAAAACTAAAAAGCATGGAATTGTTTCAGTTCGTGCCTATGTAATTTATTATATGATGCTGTGTAACGATTACGTTAAATATATATATGTTGAGTGCATATGTATGATGAAATCATCACATGAATTGTTTGTGCATATTAAGCAATGGCCCTCTATGAATGTCTACATTTTCATGGTGTTATGTTTTTATTTTTACCATTGTTTTGTTTGGAACGCCTTAAGGCAGTTATTGTTATCATTATTGATATCTGAGGAGAACGGTAGATGCGATGTAACTGATTGAGAGAGTCTGTTTGCTTGTCAGCATTTGTCTCTCTTTCTGCCTGTCTGTGCCCAATGCGCTAAAATGTAATACAATTCTATCAGCTGAGACTGAACAGGAGATGGGAATCTACCTGGAAACAGTTTTCGGGGTTTGGGGGATATTGGATTTTCTGAAGTTGGCATGCGGTAAGACAGTCTGTTCAGTATGTCATTGTGTGTCCGACCATATTTACACAGAAGATGGAAATAATCATTCATCGTCCTTTTAGTCAGCTAAAGTATTTATCAAGTGTGCATCAGTTTTGTGTGTTGACATTTTGTTGTGACATTTTACCAGTTTGATTCTCTTTCTCGTTCTCTCTCTCTCTCTCTCTCTCTCTCTCTCTCTCTCTCTCTCTCTCTCTCTCTCTCTCTCTCTCTCTCTCTCTCTCTCTCTTCTCTCTTCTCTCTCTTTCTCTCTCTCTCTCTCTCTCTCATTCTCTTATCGCTCTATCTCATTCTCTTTTGCTCTCTGATTTTTTCACTTTATCTCTTTCTCTCTCCTTCTCTTCCTTTTGATCTCCAACTCAGATGCGCGCTTGCGTGCGCGCGCACACCACACACACACACACACCACACACACACATACACACGAACGCACGTATGCATACATATACACACATCTAGCACCTTCTCTGGTTCTGTCCTGTCTTTGTAGCTTCTCTCTCTCTCTCTCTCTCTCTCTCTCTCTCTCTCTCTCTCTCTGTCGCTCTCTCTCTATCTATCTATGTGTTTATCTGTCTGTCTGTCTGTCTGTCTGTGTCTTGCAAATATCTTGGCTAAATAATGCATAAAGAGGAATGGATTCACGAGACAGTGTCGCAGACAAACAGAAAGCAGCCGTTAACGAGATTGGGGTCGAAGCACCCAAGTGAACCGTTGTTGAAAACATGAAACCATCCCCTCAATGCACGACCTTTCCTAAACAGATTAGACGGTTTTGAAAAAACTGATCCCTGGTTGTTCAACACACTAATACCACGACGACCACCTCCAGCTCTTTTTTCTGTTTTAAGAAAACAAAAGGAGGGCTCCTGATAAATAAGTTTAACATGCAGAAGTGCAACAGAAGTCTTCGAGTGCAGTCCATTCATAGAACCAGTAATTTGGACTGTGTGATTTTGACTGACACTTCTTAGTTTGACAGTTTGTAATTTAAGCATGATTGTCTTGCTGTAGAGTGGGTGGTCTTACAATGTTTTATGTCAGGTTCTTGTGTGGCACAATGTCTACCTGATCAGATGTGATTAAGTGTCAGTTACGTCATGGAAGCAGTTATGACAACTTTTCGTTTACCAACACTGTGTCTGTGTTTCTTAGGGCGATTTATGTGAGGATATATTATGGTAAGAAATACAGAAGACATACTCATGTCTCCAGTGTCAAATAATTGGATCTCCTTAGCACCATTTTTTTCATGACAACTGTTTCACATTTGGAGATTTTTCTTCCCATTTCCTGTCATGGTGACCTGATTCATCTTTTTCTGCTTCTTGTATGCATGGAATATCAAGATGTTTGGTATTAGTGTTCTTGGAGTATGTCACTTGGGGGACATTTTAGTGTTTTGTTTGGTTTCAGCGTTCTTGGAGTATGCCACTATAGCAATCTTTTAGTAATATGTTTGATATCAGTGTTCTTGGAGTATGTGACTGGAGGGACATTTTAGTGGTATGTTTGGTATCAATGTTCTTAGAATGTTTCACTGTAGGGACTCTGGTGGTTTCTTCATCAAGAGAGATATTCACCCATTCTGGTTCCATGGCCTTACAATTATTATTGTCAGCATGGGCATTGCAGGTAATCGTCTGTCTGTTCTGTCAGAACAGGAATTATTAAACACTACCAAAACAGACCAAGCAGAGATACATGGTCTTGTATTGTGAGTGATCTTATTGCAGAGGCATTAATAGCACCTATGGATTGACTACAAGACAATTAATCTATCGGTACCTCTAAATGATGGACATAGTGTAGTAAAGCAGAGTGGAGGAAGATCCGTCCACAAAAAAGTGAGGTTTGAACCACCATCAATACAATATGATTTTTTTCATCTGCATGTAAAAGAACGAACAAGAAAAGAAAAATGCTGTGCATTCAGCAGTGAAGTAGGTTCTAGAAAACAAGAACGAAGCATTTTCTGGTGAAGGAGAGGATACAAATTGGGGGACATGAATGGATTAATGAAAGCATCAGCCAGCTAAAATTTCTTGTCACTGAAAAAGAACTGAACACACGAAAAAAAATGCGATGAGACGTTCCTGTTTGATGATGATGGACAGTCTGTCCCATTTTCTCCCCAGCTCTTCCATCAGGCAGAAAGATGCCATCTGTCTTAGGCTCATGATACCCATCACAACTTCCCTTGCCCATATTTCGCTTGTCTTCCTTTCACATAAATCGACAACCAGAGTTTTCCCTTTGCTCATAGTTCAACTTTGCACGTCACATAAATCGTCAAACCCTGATCTGCTGTACAGGATTAAACTTGTTAATTCAGACAGTCTTGACGCTCACTAATCGTAGTTTATACAAGTCATCATTGTTCAAACCTCGCCGAATATCATTCCAGTGCATGAGACAGAACACATTGTAAAGATGTGTTTTACCAGTGTCAAACAACATGTGAGTATTTGAACAAGCTGCAATACAATTGTGTATTACGTTAGGTGAAATCATTTTTTATTTATCGAAATATGAATTAGGCTGTGTTTGTCTTTGAATTTAACGCTTTTTTCTTTTTAATAATGAAACAGCATGATTTGCTGGATGAGTAAACAAAAGGAAGAAATGTTCTTCCATTATCTGTTTTAACATTCTCAATTTTCTTGAAGAGAAAAATTACAAGAAGATTCATTTCCCCATTTACAAATGTGACATTTTGTGAAATTGGATGGAAAAACGTGCCTTTAATTCAAGGCATGAAATCAAAAACGGTCATACGTTATAATTTTGGCGTAAACTTGTTTTATTTTTCAACATTTCCTGAAGGCAGTTCGTATTATCCATTAGTGTGGTTTGTTTTCAGGACAAAAAATAACACATTAATGCTTCGTGTTTACACACAGATGCCCAGTGTTTACCGTTAAATTTGGCACGTGGTCAACAGAAAAAGAGCGTTGGTGATAAAATCTATTTCTCTGTTAGGTTGATGAACTATTGGCCAAATGGAAATGCAGCTTTTGGTGTAGGCCTATTGTGACCATTGGTTAAATGACTTAAATTGTCAGATGGGCTTAAGACTTGTACCTTGTTTTGTGCACATGCTGAGTAGCTTTGCAAGTATGTGCATAGAATTATATAAATACCACAACAATAACAAGAGTAGCAGTAACGGTGGCAGTAATCTATTGAAATACATTGTTTTCTTCATTTCAGTCAGTTGGCGCAATGCAACAGTATGGGACAAGAGTCCAAAAATAAGAAGTTGTTTGTGCGTGGGCATGGTTCAGTTTTCCACGTTGTATAATCCCAAAATGTTATGATGTAGGTCTTTCACTTATTTACACATGGATCGTGCACAGTATCTAAAACAAAGGGTATCAGAACTGTTTATGTTCCAGTGAGACCGGTATATCTGCGTTGCCATGATTAAAAATAAGAACTAAACAAAAACAAAGGCAGCTGAGTCCAGATATCGACTTGAGAAGTATTTCGACACACTTTGCGAACTATTCTGAAATTGCTCTGTGCCGTCTGTCAGTGTACTACAACCTTATTGTGAAAGAAGTCGGTGAACTGCTTCATACTTTACTGGTAAAAATGTACACGAAACTGGAATCTGCAGTTCTTAAAACAGGAATTTGCCATACTTGGACTATGCCATACGAACCAAATCGACTAAGAACCATGCTTTTCATAATTCATGGAGAGCGGACTGGTAAAGCGAATAAGCTTTTATCTTTGCCTCAGTATGTCTTTGTAAGATATGAATAGTTCCTGTGCTGTTGGTACAGGAAAAAGCTGGCGATGGCGGAAGAGTGGTGTTGAAGAAATGTGTTGACGATCAGAAGCAGAATTCTGTGTCCTTGCAGGCGTAGAAATAAATATCTGTCGCTAAACCTCCTTGGCCTATCATCCATTAACCTTTTGGAGTGTTTGTCTGCAGACCCCATCAAAACACTCCAGTTTGTTTTTTTCCAGGAGGAAGCATTGGTCGGGATATTTCAGAGGAAGAAGGAAGAGGACAAGTGGGAGAGATAGATAGGGAGGGAGAGACATGACAATCGGGACGGGGGGGGGGGGGAGGGTTGTGTGTGCATTGCACATGTGGTTTATTACTATTTAAGTACCGAGCAGCAACTTTGATCAAAAGGCTCTATGAGAGCATTGTCAAGGGGAACATTTGCATACGAGTGTGTGTGTGTGGGTGTGTGCGCGCGCGCGTGCGTGCGTGCGTGTGTGCGCGCGTGCATGTGTGTGTGCACTTGTGTATGTGCGCCTGTGTATGTATGTGCATGTGCGCGTGCGTGTGTGTGTAAGAGAGAGAGAGAGAGCGTGTGTGTGTGCGTTTTGATCTTCAAGAGCAAGTTGCAGCTTGCATGGATGTGATATTAATACTCTCTCCAAGGATAGTTCAGAAGAAGAGAGAGAGAGGAGAGGGGACAGAGAGCATTAATGGTGTGTTTGGATGGGTTAGCATAATTTATCGACCCAGAATTTCACGCACATTTCCAGTAACTCTCTGTCTGTCTGTCTGTTTGTCTGTCTGTCTGTCTGTTTGTCTGTCTGTGTACATACGGACACATACACACGCGCGCGCGCACATACACACACACACACGCTCACACGCACGAACATACACACACGCGCACGTGCGCGCACACACACACACACCATTAGGAATAAACAAGGAAGTGCACTTGTAGAAACATGGAAATAGTTCAAAGAGGCATTTTTGTCCACGCTTTCATTTAATGAGAAGTATCAGAGTGGTGCCTGACCGTTTGAATAAGTTTAAGAATATACATATTTGGCAACAAAAAACAATAACTCGTTTTGGACTAATAATGACAGGTATAGAAAAAGGGTGCCAGCAAGCAAAATACTTTGATCATATCAGTGGCAGGAGACATCACGTTTAATGACGAGGAGGAGGAGGATAGATCAAAGAAAAACATATCCAAAGGATCTGCAAATTAGTAATTATTTGGATGATACAGTGAGTAAACGCTTATTCTATAACCTGTCAATCAAAATTTTAAAAAAAAATGGTATAACTACGTGTCTTCCTTTCTCATAAATCACCAGTTAGAGCTTCCTTTGTTGATATTTTAGCTGTTTTCAATTCATGCAAATTGTCAAAACCTGATCTTGACAGGTCTGAAGTCGTTAATATAGACAGTCTTGATGTTCACTGATCCTAGTTTGTAAAAATCTTCGAAGACAGTCTGCTTTTGGTGGAATCACTTTTCAGAGCATAAAACACGACATAGTTTTTAATGCTATCTTTTATCAAAATCAGATATCCTGTGAATATTCTAAATGACGTAATAATCATGTATTACATCAAAGATGATCGACCTGTGAGTATTCTAAATGAGTTGTAACAATCATGTATTACATCAAAGATGATCAACCGGTGAGTATTCTAAATGAGTTGTAATAATCATGTATTACATCAAAGATGATCAACCTGTGGGTATTCTAAATGATTTGTAATAATCATGTATTACATCAAAGATGATCAACCTGGTGAGTATTCTAAATGATTTGTAATAATCATGTATTACATCAAGGATGATCAACCTGTGGGTATTCTTAATGAGTATGAGTTGTAATAATCATGTATTACATCAAGGAGATCAGCCTGTGAGTATTCTAAATGATTTGTAATAATCATGTATTACATCAAGGATGATCAACCTGTGGGTATTCTAATGAGTATGAGTTGTAATAATCATGTATTACATCAAGGAGGATCAGCCTGTGAGTGTTCTAAATGAGTTGTAATAATCATGTATTACATCAAGGAGGATCAGCCTGTGAGTGTTCTAAATGAATTGTAATAATCATGTATTACATCAAGGAGGATCAGCCTGTGAGTGTTCTAAATGAGTTGTAATAATCATGTATTACATCAAGGAGGATCAGCCTGTGAGTGTTCTAAATGAGTTGTAATAATCATGTATTACATCAAGGAGGATCAGCCTGTGAGTATTCTAAATGAATTGTAATAATCATGTATTACATCAAGGAGGATCAGCCTGTGAGTGTTCTAAATGAGTTGTAATAATCATGTATTACATCAAGGAGGATCAGCCTGTGAGTGTTCTAAATGAGTTGTAATAATCATGTATTACATCAAGGAGGATCAGCCTGTGAGTATTCTAAATGAATTGTAAAAATCATGTATTACATCATGGAGGATCAGCCTGTGAGTGTTCTAAATGAGTTGTAATAATCATGTACTACATCAAAGAGGATCAGCCTGTGAGTATTCTAAATGAGTTGTAATGATCATGTATTATATTGAAGAGGATCCACACTCATCTTAACATCAAGCAATCCTGATCATCTTTAGGGAGCGTCGTATGAGGTATTTTACAAACACTGAATTCCAGCAGCCACTGTTGAATATTATTGAAGCTGTCTGACAGACAGTATTGCACAGCGGATTCTCTGTGATGATGACACTGACTGCTCCATTTATTATACTCCTGGCACTGGGAGACTGACAGAATAAACCTGGGTGTGGTCAGTTTTGGAGAATCACAATGAGCTCTGTGGGGTTAATGCCGTGGAGGTTGTACATGAGACGGGACAACTGCAATAACAACTATAGTAAAAGTAGCAACAACATCGACAACAACAACAAATATATGTTACTAGATACAGAGACAATATGGAAGAACGAGAGAAAAGGAAACTCACTTATGTTTTAGAGAAATAAAAAGATTAGCAAGTGAATATCATCAACAAATCAGTGTGTTTATATGTCTCATTTAGAACATAAACACTGAATGAGACAAAAGTATTCCAGTGATTACCATAAAATTATCAGAATGTTTTAGGACGTTTAATATGCCTGTAATGCCTTCAGATGCAAACAAACAAAACACACACACACACACACACACACACACACACACACACACACACACACACACACACACACACACACACACACACACACACACACACACACACACACAACACAAACACACAAACGATTTTTAAGTCAGATTTTGTTTGTATTTTCCGTTCAGTTGTTTATTCCCATCTTCTTGTAATTTCCTATATTTCTAGTACATCAGTTGACAAACGAATGCGATTTTTCAAAATCAAAATATTACACACTGTGTGATGTTCAGTTACAGACTTATTCTTAATGGATTTTTTTTACCTTTTTGGCAGCAAATCAGCAATGTCTTTCCACCAGTAAGTAAAACGATTGATCCATTTTCTTTCGCTGTTTTAAGAATCTCAATTTTCCTGGCACAAAAAAATCTCGTTTCCCTTTCTTCAAATCTGACAAGTTTTCTGCGTCTAATTGGAAAAAAAACTTTCTTTCAATCTATGGTGTGAAATTGAAGACGCTCGCACGCAATGGCATTGGTGTAATGTTTCGTTTTATTTTTAAATGTTCTCAGAACGTAATCAGCATCTTTCTAGTGCTGTTTTGTCTGCTTTCAGAGCCAGTAGTAGAGTTTTTGTGTTTAGTGTCTTGCGTACCCACATGGTCAGTGTTTAATTTTAAATTCAATGTTTAGTAAATGGAAAAAAGCGCAATTGTGATTACATTGATTTCCCTGCAAGGTCAATGAATTGGTAACCAAAAATAAAAACAACTTTAGAAAACAAATCTTGTGGTCACACAATTTTGCCAATTTCCCAAACATGCTATTTTCTTATTGCTCTGTCAAAAATTGAACATTATCTGGGAATTTTTCAGATGTGTTTGAGATTTGCCCCTATTTATGTGCAGATGCTAAATGCTTTATGATATGTCCATGATTTCATGACAGAATGGTAAACAGAATAGCAATTACATCAGTTGGGACAACAACGTCTGGATTATTGGAAGATGTTGTCCTGTTTTCTGCATTTTAGGTGAATCACTCAGTTCAGTATCAAAGGTAATAAATACAGTCCTTTAGATGCTTTTAAATGGGTTGAGATCAACTTTTGAGAATACAAAGCCGAAAATGTAAACAGGCATTCATGTAGGTTGTTCATTTATTTGCATATGAATTCGTGCATAATACTTTAATAAAGGCATTCTGAGTAAACAGTCGATAGGAAATTGCAACGTTGTATGCTTCAGTAAGATTATAATTGTTCACAGTTACAAAAACGAAAGTAGTTGAAATCAGATATTTATACGATTAGGATGATTTCAACAAACCTTGTGAATTGCTCTGATGTTCCATTATGATGTCTTCTGTGTACCGTAAATCCTGTTTCTGGAACGAGAGAGCAAAACATCTTTACCCATTATCATCAAAATGTGGAATTGGAACTTGGATTTTGTTTAAGACTTGCCTGTCATGCTTAAACAGTTATATACATGTTCCACCCAAATGAAAAAAAAGGGACTTACCACCTTTTTTATCGTTATTCAAATATCACAGACTGTCAGTGCCAGTAGGTTTTCCCATCGCCTCAACAATTTCTGTGACGTGTACAGTTCCTGTGCTACTGGTAAAAGAGACGGGAAGGGGATAGGGGATGGTTTTGATCAGATGTGTTGGTGATTGGAAGCAGAAGCCCTGACCTTGTAGCGATTCGAATTATTTTCTGTGGTTAACCATTGCATACCACTCCATTATCTTTCAGAGTGCAACGCCCTTTGCCTGGAGGCCACATCAAAACACTCTTTTCCTGTTGTCCAAAATGAAGTTTTGGCTATGATGTGGAGTAAGAGAGAGGGGTAGAGAGGAAAGAGGGAGAGAGAAGTGGAAGGTGTGTGTGTGTGCACGCGCGCGCGCGTGTGTGTGTGCACGCGCGCGTGTGCGTGCGTGTGTGTGTGTGTGTGTGTGCACGTTCAGTTGATTAATCTCTGCAAACAATCAGGTGTGTGCTGAATGGCCGCATTAAAACATGCTCATGGGGATCCATTACAAAGAATGAGGGTGTGTGTGTCTGTGTGCGTGTGTCTGTGTGTGCGCGCGCGTGCGTGTGTGTGTATGTGTGTGTATCTCTGTCTGTCTGTCTGTATATCTGTGTGTATGTGTGTTTGTCAATATTTGTGTGCCTGTTTGTGTGGCATGCAGCAGTAACCATAAGGCACCTCAACTCTTTAATCTTTGACCCTGCTCTACTGCAAAAGAAAGACGTGGCAGTTCAAAAAATGATAGTTCATCTGCTTTAATTTTCAGCATGCAGGTCAGTGTCATCAGTTAATGTGTGCATGGTGACTTGATTCAGCTCTACACTTACATCTGTTTTATTTTCTGGCGATAGACAGTGAACTGTTGAAGTGTAGGTCTCTCTTTACCCCTGAGAGTGCTGTTCCGGGTGACGGAAGGTATCTTGACTGATGGGTAAACATTGCCATGGTCCCAAGATATAGTGTACGGAAACTGGTCCTTGATGCTATAAATATTGCTTTGACTATCAGGATTGTTAACAATTTATGCCTAACACAGCTAGCTGACAAGGGTAGTGAGAGTATTTTTAAGTACAAGAGTGGTTCCCTGGCCGCCAGCAGAAGAGAAAGTTTTCCATTTGACAGCAGTTCAATGGAGGATAGCGAAATAAAATCTTCATTATCCTGTGCTGTTTATTGATGAAACTACACTGCTTTCCTGTCTGAAAGAATTGCAAGCAAGATAACATGCATCTGCTACAGTAGTGTCACTAGCACTGCCCCTGTTTATCTCTCTTGTCTGGTTACTCTGTGTACTCTCTCTTGCTCCCTCCGTTCTTCCTTTGACTGACGACTTCGATAGCAAAACTGCTTCAAACGTAAATGTCATTGCTTCCGTTCCTTCTCTATGTATAGCCCCCAGCTGTGGAATTCCTTCCCAAGTAATATTACACATTCTGCTTCTGTTTCCTCTTTCAAATCCCACCTCAAAACTTTATCTCTTCTGCTTTTGTTTCCTCTTTCAAATCCCACCTCAAAATTTATCTCTTCAGATAACATTTGAATGTCCAGAATCTTTCTAACGTTTTGTAGTATGTTCCCATGTCCATCGTATGATTTCGATCAGGTCTGTGACTATGAGTGCGTGTGAGAATGTGCTTTTGTGAGTGGCTAGAATCATAGGTAAGGCGCTATATAAATGCAAGTTATTATTATTCATCGTTCTTCCTGGAGTCAATCATTGCAGGAAATGATAGAGAGCTTTTACATCCCTTGCTCAGACAACAATGTTCTATTTGTTTTGCTCAAACTAGTAGGAGTTCAAGAAACACTTTGCAAACTTTCCCATTCGCTTGTTTGTCTGTCCGTTTGTTCATTAGTTTGTTTGTTTGTTTGTTTCCATCGTAATGCAATGTAAGTTCCCTTCTAAAAGTCATCGAGTAATAAAGGTAGCAGAGAACTTGTTGTTCAGTAGCTATGTACATGTAAATGTATAAGTGAGTACAGTTAGCAACGAAAAGTAGGAAAACATAATATTCTACATGTGAAAGATCCCATGGAGCTGGCAAAGCCATCGATTTTACTAGTTTTGGGTTTTGTTTTGTTTGTTTTATTTTGTATCTTTTTGTTTCTGGTTTTTGTTTTTGTTGTTGTTGTTGTTTAAGGTATTTTTCGTTTCAAATATGAATACTTGTTCCAAATAGGGAGAAAATGAAATTCCGTAATGTTTGCAAAACAGGAAGACTTGAATCACCGTGAGAAGGTTTACCATTTTATGGAAACTTTTTACTCGTGAAAAGTTCCAGTATTTTGTTGTCTTTTTCTGCATTTGTATGTTCGTGTTGGAATCACTTTCCACACTTTAGAGAACTGTTCCCCCTCTCAAAACAAATAGAGTCAATTTTTTTGCATTCCACAATTGACTGACTGGTCGATGTTAGTCTCTTCTGTTCTTCTGTCTTCGTCCATGGAGTTCATAACATCTGGGACAGGACTACAATAACGTTGTTATCATCGCCACGTCTGAATTTGGTAAGAGCAGAACATGTCTTTTAGGATTGTTTGAGCCAAGTATGGATAAACAGTTCCTACTAACCTACACGCTTTGGTATCATTAGTGACAGAAAATTAAAAACATCAAACAAGAACAAAAATGACAAAAACACAATAAAAACTCTAGACTCAGAATGATTATTCCACATCTCCCATCCATTCCCATCACCTCCATAAAACGTGATAATGAGAATAACATTAAAATGGGGAGTTCAGAAAGGACATGTTTCATCTCAATCATCTCACCACACAGAATAGTGTTGAGATAATGACATGAGAAGAAGAAAAGCTGTGAACAGTAATGAAAATTTTAGCATACAAACAAAATGATATTCAGAATGATGAATGGTTTTAGCATACAAATAATAAACCGAGTAGCACCGCAGTGATGAATAAAAGAGAGTGAGGTGACTTTAACAAAATCATCACGTCTTGATCTGGAACCTGTCATTTATGTCATGGCTTCTGTCAAAGTTTGCATTTCTCCCAAGGATGTTGTCGGATAGCATTTCGCTGCCTTTTGGTCCCAGGCGAGGCCACCTTGGCAATTTCTTACCCTCACGTCTCCTCCAGCTCTCAAGCTGAGCGCCGTGCGTGTCAACAGAACGAAGCTTGCGGCAAATTTCCTGGTCTTCTCTGGGGAAATTTTAGAACAGCACTATGATTACGGGCTGCACGCAATGATGAAAACCAAGTTATGATCCCGACACATCAATAATCCTGCTCAAAGGTGCGACATTTGGGATCTGTTTCAGCTCACCACAATTCTCCCAGTCAGTCACCAGTTTTGGGGTTTTGCAGTTTTTACCGTACAAGAAAGTTATTGTCAAAGAGAGAAGGGAAACTTAAAATCAAAACAGCATGATCAGTCTTCAGACATCTACCCCCTTTCTATGAAATTTGGAGATTGTTCAAGGGGAATTCACCAGACGCGTACAATTCCATACACAGACTAACCCGACCTTCCAGCAGCTATCCTGCAGACTTCCCGACTCTCTGCAAAACTGTATGCATTGGCAAGGTCTTAAAATGGATGTGAGAGAGGCCTTTGAAATACTAAACTGACATCACCAGAATTACTGAAGCATTAAGCAAACCAAAGAAGAGGTTAGTTTTTATGTTTTGGAGTGGGACTGAACTCTAAGACATCCAAGCTTGAGCCCAGGGCTCTGTCAAAAGAACCGACCCGCCCACGAAAAAAACAACAAAAAAACATGTGGACGGCCAAGCATCGAACCCACGACCCTGCATTACAACATGACAATATCTAACCAACTGAGCTAATGGATCTCTCTCTCTCTCTCTCTCTCTCTCTCTCTCTCTCTCTTCTCTGTGTGTGGTGTGTGTGTGTGTGTGTGTGTGTGTGTGTGTGTTGTGTGTAAAATATATATATATATATGTGTGTGTGTGTATGTGTGTATATACATATATGTGTGTACGTGCGTGCGTGCGTGCGTGTGTGTGTGTGTGTGTGTGTGTATGTACAAAATACCAAGTACATTGTACATACAGATTAATGTCTAATACTGGTCTGTTCTCATCCGCCATAGCGAGGAGCTAGACACACATGACAACAGCCCTTTCTGAGGACAGTCATGTAAACTGACTGATTGACTGCTGTCTCCTTAGAGTAAACTGTTACTACCGACCTTGATCAAATCCTCTACCTCCAGTCCCCTTCCTAATGCCACTATCCTCCAGACCTGAAGATCATGATCCGGGCTGTACTGAGTGAGGCCAGTGGTAGACACAGAGACGTCACGATACGCATAACTTGGTTTGGACATAATGGCATTTGCCATGGAGTGGTTTCCTGTAAACAGTTTAGCTTGAAATTAAAGGTCTAGGTACACTTACTGTAAGAAACGTGAACTGAGAAAGCCAGGAGCAAAGAAAAAGAGAAGGTTAGACAGACACATCAGAGAGAGAGAGAGAGAGAGCATACACACAAGAAAATAGAACTGTTGTCAGAATGTTGTTGTTTTTTTAAAAGAAAAACTGTATTCCCCATACTATTCCATTATCTAAAAGCAGGTATGTGAATATATGTATGTTAACAAAAATATCAATCAAACGAACCTTATCCATAATCAAAGATTTTAACTTAAGTTGGAGACATATTCACTAAATAGTCTAAGTTTTCTCTAAATGCTATTACCATGTTCAGAAAATTCCATACACACTTACAGTATGATCGAAACAGATCGAAAGTAGTCATGGCAATTAATAATGGTCAGTGGCCCATATCACGTTGAAATCACCAATAAAGGGTTAGCCAAGTAAGAATGGGAGAGTAACTGAACAGATTTTGTGGAAAGATGTGATCAAAATGTAGTGCGTGCACGTCTGCAAAGAAAATTCGCAGGGTCAAGTAAACATCATGCCACTGATCCAAGTGTGCTTAGGTGTTTGGTTTTTTGTTGTTGTTGTTTGTTTATTTGTTTGTTTGTTTTTAACTTTCCTTATTTTTTTCCTTTCGTTGTTGTGGTCAGTAATTATCTCAGATACATTTATTTCTAAGAGTACAGTGGTGTGCTCTCACACCCAGCTATCAGACTGTTTTCTGTTTCTATAATGGTTTGAAGTTTTAAAAAATGTTCATGATGTATTGATTCGATATTGTAATTTGATGACGACACAATGAAAATTGCCGTTTTAAAACAAATTCCGATCCGATCATCAAAACTATGGAAAGCGTATAAACAAAGAAACCACAAGAGCGCGTGTATGCAGTTGCAAGCAGAGTAAAAACAGGCCTGAGCCATTAACAACACAGTTATCACATTGTGATACAAGTGCTTTCTAAAGCAAGCGGTAATTTTTGCTTGCAGCCTTGCCTATTGGAAGATATCCTCCAATCAGGATCCTGTCTGCATACACTGCTCTTCCATCACCATGCTTTTCTGTAGCATTCAACAGAAGACTAGGTCTTGTTCATCTTTACCCCGAAGAATTACAAGATTTGTACCACATTACTCTTGGAATTATTGAAGGATGATTGAAGAATTGATTATAAGCTTTTTATGGACATGTGGAAATTACATTACCGTCTAATGATTTATACTGTACAATAGAGATTAGTTTCCCTGCAGGAAACGAAGAAAACCACTGTTCATCGTCTTTGTTGATCTGACGAAGGCATTTGACACTGTGAGCCGGAAATCACTCTATAAGGTACTGGGAAAAAATCGGTTGTCCACCTGTTCTTTTGCAGTTTGTCATTTCTTTTCACGAGGACATGAATGCGTGCATTCAGTTCGATGGAGATACATCAGAGCCGTTCAGGGTGAGGAGTGGTGTTAAACAGGGTTGTGTCCTGGCACCCACTCTCTTTGCCATTTATTTTGCTGTTCTCCTGCACTATGCTTTTGGTGGGAACGAGGATGGAGTTTACCTCAAAACCAGGTTCGACGGATCTCTTTTCAATCTGAAAAGACTGAACTCGAAACGACTGACGACTGATATGTTGATCAGGAAGTTGCTTTTCGCTGATGATGCTGCGATAGCGGCTCACAGTGAAATCGAGCTTCAAAGACTAGTTGATCGTTTAGCAGAAGCATGCCATCTCTTCGGGTTAACAATCAGCGTCAAGAAAACTGAGGCAATTGAACAAGGGACAAACTCACCACCAGAGATAAAACTCGGTGGTGAATCTCTGAAACAGTAGATGAGTTTGTTTACTTGGGATCCACCATAACATCGACTCTATCTTTGGATGAGGAATTGACAAGCAGAATAGGAAAAGCTACACCCGCATTCAAGAAATTTATTTAAAAAAGCATGGGAAAATGATAAGCTTAGAATAAAAACCAAGACTCTAATTTACCAACCTTGCGTCCTCTCAACACTCCTTTACGGGAGTGAGACGTGGACCTTGTATGCTAGTCAGGCAGGAGGTTGAATAGTTTTCATATCAGGTGTTTACGAAAAATTTTAAGAATTAAATGGCAAGATAGAGTCCCGGATACAGAAGTGCTCAAAAGAGCTGGCATTCAGTCACTATATCCCACCCTGCGGTCTCGGCGTCTCAGGTGGCTTGGTCAAGTTGCGTGCATGGATAACTCCAGAATCCCCAAGCAGATACTGTATGGCGAACTGTCTGAGGGCACGCGTAACGTTGGATGACCCAAGCTTCGCTTAAAGGACCAGCGTAAAACGTCCATTACAGAATTTTCTATCAATGTTGCGAACTGGATACTTGCCCAGGATTGAGTGGGGTGGAGAGCTGCTGTTTTCGCGAAAGCAAAGAGCTATAAAGAGGACAGAGTCGAGCGCGCTGTAGAGGCTCGACAAAGACGCAAATGCCCCACGGTGGAGAACTCCACAGCATACTACTACTGTAGTCATTGTCAGAAACCGTGCCGATCGCGCAGTGGTTGTTTTAGCCATGAGTGTCGCTGTGTTTTAAGATAACTAATTTTCCGCTGCCGACCGTCGGCATCATCGAAAAAAGGCCACGGTTTCCCTCCACCTGTTCCCTTGACTAAAAGCTCAAGATAATCCATGACAGCTTTCAGCGTGTTATTTAATGAATCTGACGAAGTTGGTCCGTTGACCTTATTCAGAATTAAACTTTTTCTTTACTTTTCTTTATTTTATTCATACGCATACACCTTGAGTCACTATGAATCAGTCATACATACACGTACTCAGAGAGAGAGGGAGACAGACAGATAACAGACAGACAGAGAGGCACAGCACACCTGTACACACACACACATACACATACACAACACACACACACACACACACACACACACACACACACACACACACACACACACACACACACACACACACACACACACACACACACCGTCTAATATCACTTATAGTGAAAAAACGTTAAATCAAAGAACGAACGAACGAACACACACACACACACGGAACATAGTGATTCAAATATACCTTCATCTCTATGTATGGGAGGGGGCATAAAAGTAGCGTGATCTTCATTAAAATGTCCCTGGAAAAAAATTGCTCACCAGTTCCATGAGTTATGATTGCTGTCATTTCTATCGCCGAAGCTGATCAGAGAGGAGAAATAAAGGAAAAAGGGGAGGCGGAAGGGAGAGTTAAGACATCAATCTTTAAAATTAGTCTAGACACACGCCATGTCGGTAAAATTCATAACAATATCTTCCAGACAAATCAAGCGTACTGTGCGAGCTTTGCTGTTTCATTGTTTTTTGCTCACATCGACAGGCATTTTTCTACAACCCTCGTTGCCGTAACAGACCTCTCCGTCCCCCTCTTTCGAGAAACCTGCTTCCCCTGCCATCTGTTCCCATACATCAATACCAGGCCTCAGCCTTATCTTCTCCTTCCTTCTCCAACATCCTTTGCTCAAACTTGTCAGGCTGTGCATCCTTTGCCAGTCATTTTCAGTATAGAGTAATCCCCCATGAGAACAACGCCAAGTCTCGTTGCTACTTTACACTCTCTGTCGCTCTTCCGGTTATTTTTTTCTTTTTTCTTTTTCTTTTTTTTTTTTAACTCTTTCAGCAGGAGTAGCTTTGATTCCCCCTTTTCCCCCAGAAGAAAGGAGTTTAAGGCCAAATTGAAATTACTGAACTTTTGGACGAAGTGGAAGAGAAGTCATGAGGACGGACATAAAATGAATCTGTCAGATTGAAACATGCTTAGTCTGGGTTTCACACAGCTGGTACTGTTCTTGTTCTGCTCATTGGAGACGGAGAAGATCTGACGGTGGAATAGTTGTAGGATATCTATGGTTACAGGAAATGCAGGTTTTGTTGCACTGATAGCTTCAGTCACATGATCCATTTGTAACAAAAAGAAGAACTGGGGATTTATTTTTGAAGGGGTTGGCATGGTTTAGAGATGTACTGTCTCTGATTAACATAAAGCTTCGGGATTGTACTAAATTATCAGTGGGGTGATTCTTCACTGCCAATACATTTTTGTCCTCTCTCTGATGCCACTTTTTGGGTCACAAATTCTGGGATTTTTTTTCACAGTGTTATAATGATAATGACAATAGTAATGATAATCATGATGCTATGGAGTTCCACTTTAGATTGACTCTTTGGGGTGACAAAACTGTACTCTACGCTTATTTTCAAAGTATCCTAGTTTTAACCGGGCCCGAGAGACATAGACACCTGCAGTGTTGGTTAGGTGATTTGAGTAACGTTCTTATTCATACATCCATGAAATGGATGAAATTAGACTGTATGGTCTTCTCAGTCCGGCAATGAGCCCATAGCAAGGTCAGCTCTGGCTAGGAGCCAGTCAGGCTGAAAAATCCTGCAATGATTTTGACAATGGGGTTCTAACCCACAATCTTGCAATCGGTAATCCGTTGCGCTAACCACTGCACCACGGCAATGCATTATCTTTTTGTCTCTTGTCACTGCCAGCTGTGAACCAGAGGCCTGGTTGGAGTATTGTTAGAGTTCCAGCTTCCAATCTGGTTGCATAAATTTGCATGGGTACAAGTCATATCCAGGACAACTTTAGCGTGTATGCAGTATCCAGTCCACCCAGCTGTGAACGGGTATCAAACCTTCGTCTAGATCTGGAAAGGAAAAGAAGCGAGGGAAAGGAAGTATTGTGCTAACCCAATAAAAGTTGACGTCTCTTCCACTTCACTCCCCTTCACTCCCCTGTTTTTCTGCCATGGTAAAATAAGGTGGAGTTTGAATTGAGTTTATCAAGATGGTGTCTTTGTGTTTGGAGTGAATTCCAACTGTGCCGACGCCATGGATGCCGCGCAGTGGAAAAGAGCCAAAATGATCATGGCCTAAGCTATAAGCCTGTGCGCAAGCCCTATGGGCTGGCAAGGTCTTGAGGTCCTACCTAGCATTTGGGTTTTATATCTGTCTTTTCTTATGTTTATCTTTGTCTGTCTGTCATTGCAGCAACATGGGCAACATTATTAAAAACAAAAGAGCAGGAGAGGATGAAGGACTTACGTAAAGTTTAAAGTGCTTCCTTGAGGTTTAACGAAGTTTAATCAGTTGTAAGTGATGGCGAAGACAGTGATGGTTGCAGTGTACTTGAAAAATGGAGCTGGCACTGACGGGGAAGTGTAGACAGATGCGCATAAGGCTACACAACACACTGCATTACCCAGCCCGTAAGTTAGATACAGCAGTATAGTCAGCACACATATATACAGCCAAAGTAAAGTACGGAAGTATAAATAACAGTTAGGCACAGTAATATAGACAACAGACATGCGTTAGGCACAGTAATATAGACAACAGACATAAAATAGGTACAGTAATATAGACAACATACAATACATAGCCTTTAAGGCGCAGTACTATAAGCAACAGCCATAAGTTAGGTGTGTGTTTGCGCGCGCGCACGCGCATGTGTGTGTATGTGTGTGTGTGCGTGCGTATTAATGTGTGTGCCTGTGTACATGTACATGCAATTGTGATTGAGTGGCTATCACTCACACACACTCATACATCTGTTTAGTTTTAGTTTAGTTTACTTTGAAATGAATAGTGATTCGAAATTTCTGATACTGTGTAAAGAACAGAATTGTCAGATTTGGTCGTTTTCTAGTGCAAAACTTGTCCAGCAAAGTGTGTTGACAACAGGAACAAAAGAAATCTACCTTAGGTAACTCCCGTCACTGTCATGTTTGTGGTCATGTGGTTTCCTTAGTGGTTGTCTTGTCAGAATGTTTTCAGGCTGTCCAACATTTCTGCAGTGCATCATTTTAACATGATCATTTTAAACAGAATTATTACCGGTGTGCAAAAAAGTCTGTTCAAGATACATTGATCACGACTGTGGTAATTGTCTATTATATATCCCCTTGATTATGCTGTTTAAAATGTGTCTGTGAAATATGCTTCATGGCCTTTGCTGGGATGTCAGAGACCACACCATAAAGTGTCAACAATCTTGTAAATGCATCTCTGAAAATAGTGTTTGAATTCTTTCACCCATCGTTCAGATGGTTGTATCTCTTAGATCCTCCTGACGCCAGAATATACTGTGTCAGTAAGGTACGACGCTATTATGATAGTACAGTCTCAGACCAAAAGGAATTGACTTAGCATCATCATCATATCGTTGACCATCGTAGCATTGTAAAAATTTCTCGGATTTTGTGGGTATCTGTATTTTTTGTTTTAATTGTACCTTTACTTTGACATTTTTTGGCGTTGGTAGGTTCATTGAGACTGTGAAGGGATGTTATGGTCCTCTTCATATTGGGCGATTTCCTTAAGTTCAAATTCATAATTGTGAGGGAAAGAGTTAACAAGGCTTGACCTTGTTACTTGTCTTTTTACCAGCAGTGACTGATACTCAAGGACAGATTACGCCAAATATATAGAAAGTGCCTCTTCGCTGAAGTCTTCCGTTACTAGAACCACACATTTCAGAAAAACAGTCACCAAGACACGAAAAGTTTTACACAAGGCTTGTATAAATAGTCATAAATTGAGTTTTGTCTCTGTCTCTCTCTGTCTATGTCTCTCTCTCTCTCTGTCTGTCTCTCTCTCTGTCTGTCTGTCTCTGTCTCTCTCCCTGTGTCTCTCTGTCTCTGTCTCTCTGTCTCTCCCCCCCCCCCCCCCCCCACTACCGTGTAGTTTGTGTAGTTTCCAATCCTTGGTGTGTACCGTTTTGCCCTATCACTAGCACGGGGGGACTAATTGATTCAGCGGTTTCCCGATTTCTAGGGAGCTCAGAAAAAAGTTTGGTTTGAACCGCAATGCAGAAAAAGACCTATCGATTATGTGTCAGGGAGGGAGGGGAGTACAGGAAGGATGGGGTGACTTGGAGGTGCTTGCCTGAGCTGAGCAAACAGCTTTGTTGGGGCCCTCCATCAGCCTTCCTCCAAACGACCCCTGTCTGTCTTTCTCTTTGTGTCTCTTTGTTTGTCTCTGTGTTCTGTTTCTTTGTCTGTCTGTGTGTCTGCCTGTCTGCTATCTTGTTCATTCCCTCTCCATCGTTATGTCAAGCATAGACATAGCAGTTCTGAGCTGCTCAGTCCATCCAACATCACAATTGATATTTGTCATAAACTGGTTCTTCATCTTCTTGTCAACCTTCCAAACAGAAAAAGGGAAAAGGAATTATTATAAATGTACTTCAGTACGTCTTTCTGTGTGTCTGTTCTTTTGAATACAAGTAGCCACAAAGATTTCTTGATTGTTTGTGCGTGGATGTTAACACAATTCTGTTTAACGAAGTCCCTAAATGTGTCAAACGATCACGTAAACATCACATGGTCAAACTGTATTAACAGTCTTTCTTTTTCTGACACTGTGCATCTGTTCCACACGTGTGAGTTTTTTTTAATGCAATGATAACAAAAGATGATTGTCAGGCTATGCTAACAGTTTGCTATTATGCATGTCTTGGGTAACCGACGTTAGGCACATCTCATTCAGTCTACGAAGTTGAAATTTCTCGGAATCCATACGTTTAATGACTACAATACATACAAACGAGTGTACGGTGTCATCTCCATAATTCACATATACAAACAAATGTATGGTCTCGGTGTTTTTTTAATCTCATTTTAAAAGAAAAGAGACTGTTCCACATCAACTGGATGAAATCTGTGTGTGCCGGTTTGACTTTATGGTGAGAAGGTAAGGCAGCCAGTGAGAGTAATGGGATCCATCATATAGCTTGCCACAGGCTAGCTCCTTGTATACCACTTCATTCTTCATCGACCTTACGATCGTGGAATAACCAGAGAACAAATGTTTAGGAGTGTGGAGCTCAGCTAAGCTCATCAGGTAGTCGCATAGACAAACAGAAGCAGTAGTAGTAGTAATCTTGGTGTGATAATTTTGTATTCCATGATTCAGTAAGGTAAATCCATGTCTCAAGGCTTTCGAGATTTGCTGCCTATCAAGTTTTTCCCATCGAAACAAAAAGAAAACATTTTATTCGTTTGTTGGAAGAAAAATGCAGAAAAAAGTAAACCTATCCTTTTTCGTGGGTAGAAATGCTACATGATGGCACTGGTATGGTAAGACCTAAACATTTGTATTCATTCACTTAGTAAGATTAGTCTGACAGATGTAAGTCCGTAAGGTCCAGGTTCACTTAGTCAGTCATATGATGAAGACACATGTTCAGACCTATCTTGACTCATTCAGCCAGTCAGATAAGTACTAGGACATACGATAATACCTTGAGCCCCACAGTCATTCAGCCATTCAGATAAGTAGGATGGAAAGGAAACGCTCATAAATCAATACAAACAAATCCTGAGAAATTGACAGCAAACATTATTTGAAATCGGTATCGCTATTTTTGTTTCGTCTTCCTTGTAGTCAGTATTTCAGTTTCACTTCCGTATGGCATAAGAGATAATAAGCCAAACTAGATGGAACAATTGAAAATAGTTGTTGCAGTGCTCTCTGTCTCTATCTCTGTCTTTTCCACTGTCTGTCTGTGTCTGTCTCTGTCTCTCTCTGTCTCTGTCTCTCTCTCCCTCCCTCCCTCTCTCTCTCTCTCTCTCTCTCTCTCTCTCTGTCTAAAAGACACACAAGCGTGCGCGCGCTCACGAGGGTGCCCTTTACTTCTTGTGGGAGAGAAATAGAGAAAGAGAGAGAGCAGTAGAGAGAGAGTGAGTAAGAGAAAGAGAGCACTCAGCTCACCATGAAATGCTATGTAGACTAATTATAAAGAACTACAGAGGCGGCCGTTATTCTGTCGTCTCCTTCCTTCTATCTATCTATCTATCTATCTATCTATCTATCTATTTATCTATCTATCGATTTATCTATCTGTCTGTCTATATGTCTATCTATCTATCCATCTATCTATCTGTCTCTCTATCTGTCCATCCATCTATCTATCCATCTGTTCATCTATCTATCTATCTATATATCTGTCTGTCTGTCTATCTATCTGTCTACCCATCTGTCTGTCTGTTTGTCTGTCGATGTATGTATCTGTCTTTCTTTCAATCGATCTATCTGCCTCTTTGTCTATGTAGGTGGATGTCTGGTCATCCATCTGTACATCGACTTCTGATAATCTGCCCATTCATTTGTCCGTCCTTCTACCCATTTACATGTCTATGCAAAATACAGTTGACGACGTATTGCGTACATTATGCATTCAGCAGGCCCTCATATAGGCCCCATAATTGATGATCAATTTGTTTTCTTGCCTTGCTGGTCTGTGGATACAAAGTGACGACATTAAATATTGATAACCTCAAATGGACGCCTTGACTGCCGCATGGTGTCCCCCACCTCCCTCATAGACACACTGCACTGCACACAATTCATTCACACACACCTGCAATCACATACACGGACACACACAATCACACACGCACGCACGCACGCATAAATACACACACACACACACACATGTACACATAAACACACGTACGCTTCCCTCCCAGTGCCCTATTACGTAGTTCCATCGTCCTGGTTTATAACAAGCAGGGATTTGCCTGAGTTCGTGTCTGTTCTGTGTGGGGGAGGATAGGAAGTAATTGTGTAAAAGAGTCTGTGTATCTGCTTGCTTGCCTGTCCATATTTTTCTTTTCTGGCTGTCCACTGGCTTCTTCTTCGTGTTCTTCATCTGCCTCGATTTCATGAAGGGTCATTGGGGCGCTGTAGAAAAGAACTGTTTACCAGACTCCTCCAGCTCTGTTTGTGTGCAGTAGCCTGGATCTTTGCGAATAGACTCTCCGTCCATTCCGCAATGTCAGTCCATCGTTTTTTTCTGTCTTCCCTTCCATCTTCCTCCCTTAGCAGTTCCCTGGAGGATTGATTTAGCAAGGCCGCTGGATCTTGTTTCATGGCAATACCAAAGTAGTTTTCTCTTCTGAAGTGATGTCAGCGTATGTTCATATGGCCCAGGGTGTTGCTTGATGGTTTGCCACATTTGTTCGTTGGTGACATGATCAGTGCATGTGATGTTTAATATTTTGCGATATCATTCCTTTCCATGTCGTGTATTCGTCTTTCAAAATCCGCTGTGAGAGTTTATCATGCATACAGGAATATACCAATGCACGTAAGAGCCTGATCTTGTGTTTCACTGATATGTTCTTGTCCTGCCATATAGGTTTGAGCCTGGACAGTGCTGATGTTGTCTTTGCTTGGATCCCTCTTTGCTGATGATGAATCCCAGGTAAATGAATTGTTGAACAGTCCTTTACTTCAGTCCATGGGCGGTTGTATTAGTAGTGATGGTGATGTTGTAATTGGCTGTCCACTTAGTCATTACGGCGCTGATTTCCATGCCGTACGAGCTCGTATCTGGGCGATTTTTCATGTAGTCCTTTAACAAACTTGGCGAGTTCTTGTTCACTGCCTGCCTGCCAGGCCGTCAGTGTCATCTGCGAAGCGAAGGTTCATGATGATTCGTCCTTCAGTACTGATGTGCTGACATGATCTTCAACTGTGTCAGTTATGATGCGTTCCAGGAATATGTTGAACAGCTTTGTGGGGGGGGGGGGGGCAGAAGTCAGCTCTGACGAACTCCAGCTGAAGTATAGAACCACTGTCCAGTATCACACTGTGTGTGTACGGCACTGGTCACTCTGGTTATAGTTGCTGGATGTTGTTTCTTGAATCTGTGAAGACATAATAGAACTCGCTCAGGTGTTGAATGTGTGGGGTTTTGTTTTGGTTTGTTTGTTTTGTTTTTTGTTTTTATATTTGCAAAGGGTGCGCAGGTTAAACATTTATTTGATACTACTTCTGCCTTTACAGAATTCGGCCTGTACTTCAGCAGTGATATCTGCTTGTTGCTGTAATCTATTCAACATGATTTTGAGCATTACATTGCTGGCATAACTGATTAAACTGATAGTTCAGTTTTCTTGGCAGTGTTGGAGATTTTTCTTTTGGGGGGATGGGTGACAATTAGTGATTTTGTCCTAGGCGTGGAACACTCGCCTTTGTACCAGATGTTGTCGCAGTTGGCAGTTATGATGTTAGTTACTGCCTCTTTGCCATGTATCAAAAGTTCCTTAGGGATATTGCCAGTGTCTGCAGCGACTTCACTGCTGCTACAGCTTTTTCACGGAGAATTGAGAAGTCTTCTTCGTTTGATGATTTTTTTTACCGTTAGCACACTTGGATCTCCTTGGTTCTGGTTGTTGTACAGTTTAGAGCAGTACTCAGTCCATCTTTTCTTGATTTGTTCCTGTGTGAGGTAGTTGCCATCTTTATCCTGAATGGTTCTGGCTCTACTTCTCTTTTGTATGGTCAAGTCTTGTACAGTCTTAAGATGTTTTTGTTACTGGAATAATCCACTGAAATGAGTCACAAATCTGTTGACTCAAAGTTTCCGAAAAGTTGACTCGATTTTATGGAAGGTTTTGGAGGGGAGGGGGGTTTTGAATTTTGTTGAGCTGACATGTTATCTTAAGAAAGTCAACGAAAATTAGTCTGTCTGACCATTTGCATAGAAGTTGTATTCAAATGATTTTCTTTTAGTCAGTGGAAGTGTTTTTTCAGGTGTTCATGAGATTTTGTGTATATCTTTTGCTTTGATGTTTTTGTAATTAATGACGAAGTTGTCGTTATTTTTCATCTGGATAATGCTGCATCCATTCTCATACACTCAAATTGTTAGACCTGTCTCTATGGAATTTGACAAATCTATTAAAAACTACACCGTACGTCCACCGCATCGCCAAATAAAATTAGTCAGTAGTCAGAAACTTGTACATTGAAATACACGGGTTTTTGACATTTGGCTTCTTTCTCTTTTTTCCCCTCTATAACAATACCCGCTCATTGTGTGTGTGTGTGTCTGTCTGTCTGTCTGTCTGTCTGTCTGTTGTGTGTGTGTGTGTCTGTCTGTCTGTGTCTGTATGTCTGTGTGCGAGCGTGTGTGTGTGTGTACGTGTGTGTGATATATTTAACATTAACACAATATTATAATACAATGGTTTAATAGTAATGGACACCTGGCATAAACACAACCTGTTTTAGGACTGATAACACAAAGTACAGGAAAATAATGTTTACTAATCTAAATATTTGCACAGTAACACAGTGGCAAACAAAACCCATGCCCATTTTAAACTTGCATTAAGTTTTTTTAATCCATCAACATAATCATATTCATGACGATTATAATTATGACAAAAAAGCAACGAAATTTTCAGTCGCAAATGGATCATTTTCCCTCTGTCGTCCATACCCTTCAAATCGGAAACATATCAATAATGACAAAAGTGTTAAAAACAAAGGGTTCAGAGAGGACGTGTTTCCTCTCATCCATCTCAGCGTTCAGAATAGTGTCAAGCTAATGACCTGACAAGAAGAAAAAGTGAAAAGAAATGAAGGTTTTAGCATTCCAATAACCTGTTGAATATCACCAGAGAGATGAATAATAGAGAGCAAGGTGGCTTTTAAAAAAACGGTGCCTCACCACGATCTGAAAACCTGTCATTTATGTACAGCGATGACAAAGTATTCATTTTTCTTGCGGAAACTGTCAGATAGCATTTCGCTGTCTTTTGGTCCCAGGCGAATCCAACCGGCCACTGTTTTGCGCAACTATACCCTCCAACTCTCAAGTTAAGGGTCATGCATGTCATCAGGACGAAGCTTGCAGCAAATTTCCTGATCTTCTCAAGGGAAATTTTTGGTACATGCTTATGGTCTGCGTGCAGTGATAAAGACCACGTTAGGATTCCTACTCATCACTAAACCCACTCAGAACCAAGTTATTATCTCGACTCACCAGTAAGTCTTCTCAAAAGGTGCGTACAGTACAACAACTTGGATCTCTTTCATCACAACCCTCCCAGATGGTCAGCGAGAGTTTTGTTTGCTTGTTTGTTTGTCTGTTTATTTGTTTACATTTTCAAGGTTTTTTTTACTGATAGTGAAGTTGAAGTTGAACCAAAAGACAAGCGTCAAAAACAAAATAAAACAGTCAAGCCTATAAATTAAATTTTCATTCTTTGCGGTAATAGGACACTTTTTGAATTAGTCTTGCAAATGATTTTCACAGTTGAGCATCATACTTTCATGTACATGTTTTGCGAATTTGTTGATATGCCCAAAAAATTTTCAGGCTTCTTATTTTTTTTCCTTTGCAGTGTACAAAGTTTCTATTTTTTTGAAATTTGATATCGAACGTTGATTTGCATCTTAAGAAATAATGTAGTCTGCTAAAGAAGGAACGAAAACAAAAATACAATTAAGCATGTAAAGGTTAAAATATCGAGTGACCCGTCACAGATGACATAATTAATATCAGCAACAAAGACAAACCAAACATCATCATTGCCGGCAACAAATGCTACATAGAATGCAAAGAATAGTCACAACTGATCAAACTGCAGTGGAGGAGTCTAATGTTTCAGAAGCAAACAACCAATCTTCCTGAAATTTGACAAAACTATCTTGAAATTTTAACACATTTTTTTCTAATTTAAGCCTGTTTTTCAACTTCATTATATGTGTTTGCTAAAATTTAGATCTGTGAAGAATCCACGACTCAGTATCTCTTTGTTGAGCACTTTTGCTTCTTTGTAGTTTTGTAATCGTGGTTGTTTTGTTTACCAGTCTATTTGTAATCTATCGTCGGCCGGGGCTGTGAATTAGTTCTGATTTAAGGTCACACAGGAACCAGAAACAACACGGAAAAAAAAGACTAAGAACGCGAATTTGATACTACCAGACAAGACAGGCGCAAATTTTCGGCCAACTGGCCTTTGTTAAACGTAAGACCACAAACAAACAAACACCAGATACAAAAATTAGGAGAAAAAGACTGAAACTATCCTGCTAATCTGTCCAGTGTTTTGGATAAAGATCACATAAGAACACCGGGCAAACCCTTCTGAAACATGTTTTAAGGCCCAGACAATCACATGAACACAAACATGTGAATCACTAGTTGATCCAAAGCATTGTTCCTGTGGAATGAGGAAGGAAGAATAGAAAGCAAATAAGTAAAAGTTGGGAAGGAAAGAGTTACATAGACCTTTGACACTTTAAATAGATTATGGCTGTCACAGCGCAATGCTTCTCTTTCCCCAAATGTCAGAAGTGGGTGTGATTATAAACATGCAACTTTCTCTCTCTCTCTCTCCTCTCTCTCTCTCTCTCCTCTCTCTCTCTCTCTCTCTCTCTCTCTCTCTCTTCTCTCTCTCTCTCTCTCTCTCTCTCTCTCTCTCTCTCTCTCCTCTCTCTCTCTCTCTCTCTCTCTCCTCTCTCTCTCTCTCTGTTTCCTTCTCTTGCACTGGCGGCAGAATTCATGGGGCTCTGATTACTCAAAATTTTTAGAGACTGATGTCTTAATGTAAAAGTTATGATAAGATGGTCAAATCCCTATAGTATCTTCCTTTCATCCTTTCATAGAAGATTCTTCTATTTGAAACCAGAACATGACAATACAAAAATCTGCAACGATAATTCAATATAAAAACAGTCAAACGTACCTAGAATATGCGCCAGGGGTGGGCACTTTTCACACAACAAAACTCACAAAAACTGCGCAAGTTTACAAAAGCTGATTTTTGACCTATTCACACGCGTGCGCACACACACACACACACACATATATATATACATATATATATATATATATATATATATATATATATATGTGTGTGTATATAGACATATATATATATGTATATATATATTATAATGGCTCTGCCAGTCTGATTAGACAATGGATGCGCCTGGTCAATTATATATCATATGGACGTGAAGGTACATTTACACATCTGCCACGAATACAATAAAGAAATAGAACAAATGCACACACAACATGTCTTTAGTAAATCTTATCACAAAAATGATTTCTCCGTCTATGATTTGATTTCATCTCGGAGAAAGTTCTTGGCAAGGTGTATGTTCAAAGTAGTAGGCTCACACAGCTGGTCAGTGCTGTCTTATAGCAGTCTGTTCTCATCCACCATTGCCAGGGACTAGACACACGTAACGGCCCTCTCTGAAGACAAGTCAGGGAAACTGACTGATTGACTGCTGTCTCCTCAGAGGAGCTATTACTACGACCTTTGATCAAAACCTCTGTCATTCCCCTCCCTCTTTAACCCTCTGACTCCCGCACCCTATCCAGCAACTGCAAAAACTTAACCCTTTGATTCCCTCACCAGGAAGCTGTTGGATAGGGTGAGGGAATCAAAGGGTGAAGTTTTTGCTTTGCTGGCATGGTTGACAATGCAAGATGCTGGGGTGTGGGAGTCAAAGGGTTAATGCTACCGAGTTGAATATCATTACTTCAGCTACCGTAGGGATGGCCAGTGGTAGACACAGAGACGTCACGATAACGTAGTTTGGACATGATGTTCTTTGCCATGGAGTGGTTTGCTGTGAACGATTTACCTTCACATCAGAAGGTTTTCCGGACGAACACATACTATGAGAAACGTAAAGTGAAAAAGCTAGAGGAAGGAAAAAGAGAGGAATGGTGACAGGGAAGGCGAGGAGGGGATGGGACATAAAAGAGAGGTTAAACAGATAGATGCAGGGCACACGGGGTATATGCAAGAAATAAGATAAGATATGACTAGCCGCTTTGGTGCAGTGGATATCGCAATGGACTAACGACTGGAAGGTTGTGGGTTCGAATCCCAACAGCCCTGTTAAAGTCATTGAGGGATTTTTGGCCCTGGTCAGAAATGAGCGAGCTATGGGCTTGTTGGGAAGACTGGACTACACGGTAGAGTTTCATCCACTTCACGGATGCGTCACTGAAGTGTTACTCAAATTTTCTGATCAAGACTGCAGGTGTCTGTATCTCTCGGGCCTGGTTAATACCAGGATATATTATGAAAGGAAGCGCAAAGACAGCACTGTCACGCAGTCTCAGTCCGGAATGGAACTCCAGTAGTATCGTGATTATCATCCCCACACTGTCATGCAAAATTTTAGCATTGTGAAAAACTGTCCCATACTCTGTGGTCGGCAAAAGGCGCATAGCACAGAAATAGGACGACAAAAACTAACGATAATATTAAGACATGAAAAAAAAAATATCAGCGTAGGCTACGGTAGTAGAGGATTAAAATGAGGTCTGCATTCACCACAACGTATCCATAACCAAGGATCTGCGCTTAAGTTGGTGATATACCCATTAAATAAATTTGATTTGCTGAGTAAAAACAATGTACGGAAGACTTTATGTGAAATAACATCTTTTCATGAGAAGTGAACGCATAAAACTAATTCCGTAGCCAAAATCTAAATACTTGCTGTCTAAAAAAGCGCTATACATACTCAACATTACATTACATATCCACATTTGCTGTGGTATTTATTCTTTCTGTAATCAGCATTTATGTCAGTTTTATTTTTGCCTCCTGAATTACAATGTTGTTTTTCTTGGTATCTTTCAGGCTGTACTTTGTGTGATTAATGGTCGGAAAGTTTAAAGAACAACAACACTATATTCATTACTGATTCATTGTTGTAATTTGATATCAGCACACGCGAAATAGCCATTGAAAACAGACTGAGCTCATCGAAAACATTAAGAAAATAACCAAACAAACAAACCACGAGGATTCTGGTGTAAGGTTGCAATCTGATGGAAAACAAGGTTGAGCCACTGACAACATGATTAGCACATGGTAATGCAAGTGTTCTCTACAATAAACGATAATTTCATGCCTCTCGCGAGCAGTCCTGCTCATAGATGATTCATCGCAACCAAGACAATGAATGTGTGCTCTGCACTTCCATCATCACGTTCTTCAACAGAACAGTAATCCTTGTTGCTCACCTTTAACCCTTTGACTCCCGCACCCTATCCACCACCATCCTGCATTGTCAACCGTGTTAGTAAAGCAAAAACAACCCTTTGAATCCCTCGCCCTATCCACCAGCTTCCTGGAGGAAGCTGGTGGATAGGGCGAGGCAGGAAGTGGTGGATAGGGCGAGGGATTCAAAGGGTTAAGTTTTTGCTGTCGGTGGATAGGGTTCGGAAGTCAAAGGGTTAAGCTGTAGAGTTACTACTTGATGTTCAGTGGGATAGTGCAAATGTCACCTTTCAGACAAGTCAAGGATTTAAGGACTGCTCATATGGATTTGTGGACACTACACCATAATTTACTGGTTTGCCTGAGGACATTAAAGATGTTTCACCAGCATCCTGCATTGTCAACCGTGTCAGTAATGCAAAAACAACTCTTTGAATCCCTCGCCCTATCCACCAGCTTCCTGCAGGCTGAGGCTGCGTCTATGCTAGCTGAATGGGTAGTGCAAACTGTGTTGGATTTGAGAAATTCTACATGGGAGATAACTCCGTGACTCTCAAGAGTTATGTTGCTTAGTTGATATTTAAAATTCTCCCTGCTTCCCTCTTATTTCCTTTGGTGTTATAATAGGTAGAGTTCCTCAAGGGAGGAGTTTTATTTCGTGGTTTACCATGAGTTGTAATTTTCTGTCAGCGTTGTGATACTGAAACTAGCCACTTAATAAGAAACTGCACACATACTACGTTGTTTTAGGTTGTATGAACATTATGTATTAACGTGATTTTATGTCCTTACTCATATTAGCTGCCGGTTGTTGGTCTTTTGCCATTTGACAGTTTTTATATGGTTTCACTGACCTGACAGTGTAGGAACTGTTTGTAACAAGAATACGAAATGTCTGATTCATTCACAGTGAAAAATGGGGATACTTCTGCAATAACCAAGTGAGAAACGATATATCGAAAATAGGGGGATCTCATATTGATTGTGATTTTCTTTTCCAGCTGCCAGTTCCCCGGCAGAATGACATGAGAAAGAGTGTCATCAATCCGTTAGATCGTGTCACACATCCTAATCCAAACAATCCAAAGATAGTGTTATAATCCAAGGTCGTCCGTGAACGTTAGAGACCTCACTGTTCTAAAAAAAAATATGGTTTCACTTCTTTCATTTCCTGCTGTACCTGCCCCAAAGCTAGAAAGATCGTGTACCTATTCACTGCTGAATAGACTGGAATCCACACAACAACACACACACACACACACACACACACACACACACACACACACACACACACACACACACACACACACACACACACACACACATACATCACATACAAATACACACGCGCGCGCGCGCGCACGTACACACCACCAACAACAACAACACAAAACACACACACACACACACACACACACACACACACACACACACACACACACACACACACACAACACACACACACACATACACAACACACACACATACACAACACACACACACATGCACTCATGCACACACACCACCAGCCACTCATGCACACACACACACACAAACAGAGAGAGAGAGAAATTAAATCTTAATAATTACAGTTTCAAGCGAACTTTGTTCTAACCCCAATCTGGTAAAAGTTTATCCACAAAGAGAGACATCTTTACCTCGAAGCTCTTTGCTCATCTACACAATATAAGTGAGAGGTTATAAAAGATTCGAATGAATCAAAAAGGAACACACACACACACACACACACACACACACACACACACACACACACACACACACACACACACACACACCACACACACACACACACACACACTACCACATACACGCGCACACACAACACATACACAACACACGCACACACACGTTCAGTAACTTGAATGTATACATGCCGACAAGCACGCACTGCATATACACAGTGATTGAAATATACGCATGCGCACAAACTCACACACATGCGCACACACTTACACGTACACACACGCTCACACAAACACACACGCAGAATATTGAAATGCACACACGTGCACAAACACACTCATACGTGCACACACACATACGTACACACACAAACACACACAAAGACGTATATATTCACACATGTGCACACACACATACACGCACAAGCACATACAGTAGTTGAAATATACACAACATACACGCGCGTACACACACACACACACACACACACACACACACACACACACACACACACACCTATACACACAACACACACACACACACACTCCACATCCACACGCATACGCACACACACACACAAAAAAACACACCTCATACAATCACGCAAACACACACACACACACACACACACATAGTAGAAATATGCACATGGGCGCAATCACACACCTTTACACCACACACACATGCACGCACGTGCACGCAGGATACTTACACATACATACACACACAAACACGTACACAGTCACATAAACGCATGTACACACACATTGATTGAGATATACATGTGCGCTCGAACACACTTACACACCACACTCACACATACATTCATACACGCACGCAAACACACACACATGTGCACACACACGCGCACGCACACAACACACACATGCGCACATACGCACAAACAAACACACACACTCTCTCTCTCTCTGTTCTCTCTGCTCTCTCTCTCTCTTTCTCACACACACACACACACACACACACACACACAACACACACACACACACACACACACACACACACACACACACACACACACACACACACAATTGATTGAAATATACCCTCATTACTATGTATAGTTGGGGATAGAAGCAGGGAGAGCTTCATTAAAGTGTGTCTGTGGAAAAAAAATTACCACCAGTTCCATGAGTTACGAACCATGCTGTCATTTCTGTCGCCGAGGCTGATCACAGAGAAGAAAGGAAAAGAAATAAGAGGGAGAGGTGAAGACATCGATCTTTGAAATTAGTCTAGACACACGCCATGTTGGTAGAATTCGTGGCAGTGTCTCCCAGACAAGTCAGGCGTACTGCTGAAGCTTCGCTGCTTCATCATTTTTTGCATCCAGTGACAGGCATTTTCTGTAGTTCCCATTGCCGTCACCACTTCCACCACATCACCTATATACATCCTGTTTCCCCCCTCCATATTTCACATATTTCATCTCAGGACTGTGCCCCGTCCTCACTTCTCCTCATTTATCTTCGTCTTTTCCTATTCCCTACAACCTTGACATATCCCCACCCTACTCCATTTTCTCCATGTTTCCCACATTCTAAGATCGTACATCATCCGTTCTCATCCCAGCTTTTTATCCCCCCCCCCCCCCCCCTCAATTCACTGGTCTTCTCCATTTTTTTCTAGCTATAGGATCGTTTACGTCACGTGCGATAGATGGTGTGACCTAAGACATCATGACCATAATCTCACGTCACAGCTTTGCTCAAACTTGTTAGGGTATGTGTTACTTTGCCAGTCATTTTCAATAATTATAGGGTGATCCCCGTGAGAACAGTGCCAAGACTTCTTGCCAGCTCACCCTCTCTCTAGCTTTTCCAGATCTTTCCGGTCTTTGGGCTAATGGATTAGGTTTTCTTCTCCTTTTTCCTTTAGGAAAGAAGTTTGCGGCTAGAGATGAATTGAGATTACAAAATTCACACGAAAATGGACGAAGGTGGAGGGAGAGTCGTAAGGTTTATATATTTCTAGAGTATTCTATTTAAATCAAAACACGCTATGTCTGGACGACGGTACAGCTGGTACTGTTTTTATTCTGCTTATTAAAGACAATAATTATGCATATGATAGGGGAATAGTTGTGAGATATTTGTGTTCCCAGGGAATGCAGGGTGTGGTTGTGCTGATGTTTTGAATCGTACTTTGTGTTTGTTACAAAAAGTAGTTGGAGATCTATTCTTACATTATGGATCACGGCATTGAATATCTTGTTTGTGCTAAAATGGTGAATGGGTTCTCGTAATAGTTCTTATGATGGTGTGTTTGTTTGTGTCTTGCTTCTGTCAAAGTAAATATGTGAAAGTGGGACAGGAGGAAGAGTCATCAAGTTTTTTATTGTGTTGTAGAATAACCCTTGAGGCTTGATGAGGTGTAACTGGTTGTAGGTGAATGAGAAGACAGGGAGAGTCGCTTTGATTCACACCACTAATAGAAAACTGTAGGATAAATCCATGTAGTTTCATTTTTCTCGAAGCATATTACACTCAGGTTGAATCCCATACACATCAAAGCCACAAATACCATGTGGTGGAAAAGGTTCAAAATGATCTTGGCATAAACTACACGCCTGTGCATAATGATCTTGGCATAAACTATAAGCCTGTGCATAAACTGTGTACGCTGGTAAGATCTTGAGAAAGCATTATTGGTGCCTGTAAGGATGGACAATATCACACAGCTTGGAGCACAAGTCAGGTAAAATCATGATATACACAAGCATGTCTGGCTTACATACAGGTCTATGGCATCTGCATCCGTTCCTTGGATGTCTATGATAAATGCAAGATGGACAAGATTTACTGTTTAGAATCAGTAAGCTTGGTTCATTTCATCAGACGGCAGATGCACATCAGAAATAGCCGGCAGAATCGGCCAAGCCAAAACAGCATTCAAGAAGATGACAAGCATTCTTACCAACAAATGCCTATCAGTTAACATCAGGAAAGAGTTCTTCAATGTTATATAGAACCAGTACTGTTGTACGGATGTGAGGCGTAAACAGTCAACAAGCAAAGCCAGAACAAGATTGAGGCAGCCGAGATGTGGTTTCTAGACGAATGTTGAGAGTTCCATGGACAGCAAAGAAAACAAACGAGACAGTCTTGATGGAAGCAGACACAAGTAGATCATTCATAAGGAAGATTAGGAAAAGACAGGCAACATTTATAGGCCATTTTATGAGGAAGGGGGATTGGAACACCTGGTCACAACGGGAAAGCTGAGGGAAAGAGAGCACCAGGTAGACCCAGGGAGAAAATGCTAGATGGACTCGCAGAGTGGCTGAGGACGAGGAGGGTGGAGGAGATGCTTGGGGCAACAAGATGTAGAGACAGATGGAAGTCCATGATCGCCAACGCCATGCGGCAGGGCACCTGATGATGATGAAGCTTGGTTGAGCAATCTAAACCAGATACACGCTTTCTTTCTTTCTTAAATTTGTTTTATTTTTTGTTTCCTTGCGCCCAACAATGTGTCTGTGTCTGTGCACGCATGTCTGTAATTATTCCTGAGCGCCCATGTCGTAACAGTTTCATTTGTTTGTATGCTGTTTTAGTTTAAGATGAATAGCGACTCAACATTTCCAATATTTTGGGAAGAGAAATCTGTGAGTGCTGGCCTTTTTCTGATGCAAGACTTGCCCATCAAAGTGTGCAGATGTCTATACGTGACAACAGGAACAAAAGAGTTGACGTGCAGAAACTCTGATTTAGGCGGCTCCCTCACGGTTATGTCTATGGTGTATGTGGTTTTCAAGGTGATGGAATTGTCAATGTTTACAAAAATGTACTGTAACTCAAAGCGTGGCTGTTAAACACCGTTATGTTTTCCGAAAAGTATTAAGTATGTATATCATGGCCTCAGCTGGAAAGTCCTGGACAATGCAAAACAGCGCCAACCACCTGACCGATTTTTCTTTAAGGTGTTTTTTCAAGTTGTGCAGCAGATGACTCATGAGCCAATATCTCATGTTTGGTTGATGTAAAGTGTTCGAATCTTCTAATCAATGCCACAGGTGTCTATCTCTTTGGCCTGGTTAACTGTAAGTGTAAAGCCTAACCTCTCATGCTAATCTCAAACCAAAAAAGAAGTTCACAGCGTCGTCATCACTATCATTATCGTCGTCATATCGACATCGTTAATCATCATACCTGTATGGAAATTGTCTCAGGTTCTGTGGTTATTCACGCCTTATGTTGTTACTGGCCATGTCAAGATCTTTGACAACTTAAGGTTCACAGAGAATCTAGTGGGGTGTTAAGTTGATCTACACGTCAGGTGGGTTTCCTTAATTCAGTTCCGCGATTGTGTATTTAAGGAAGATTAGGAAAAGACAAGCAACATTTATAGGCCATTTTATGAGGAAGGGGGATTTGGAGCACCTGGTCACAACGGGAAAGCTGGAGGGAAAGAGAGCACCGGTAGACCCAGGGAGAGAATGCTGGACGGACTTGCAGAGTGGCTGGGGATGAGGAGGGTGGAGGAGATGCTGGGGGCAACGAGAGATAGAGATGGTTGGAGGTCCATGGTCGCCAACGCCATGCGGCAGGGCACCTGATGATGATGTGATGATGATTGTGTATTGGGGGAGGGGGGAAGCGAGAGGGAGTAGGCAGTTTTTAAGACTTGACCTTCTTAGATATTTTTCTTGCCACAGTTGTATAGTCGGTGATGTTCAAGAACGGATGACGTCAAGAGCTTTGAAATGTAAGGGTGCATGTTTACTGAAGTCTGCCGTTACCAAACAGTCTCCAAGATATGCCCTCGCTCAAATCATACATAACATGACTGTTAGATAAAAACCTTTACTGTACACTAAAGTTTGTACATGTTTTCCAGTGAATTGATCTCTCTCTCTTTCTCTCTCTGTCTCTCTCTTTTCTCTCTCTCTCTCTCTCTCTCTCTCTCTCTCTCTCTCTCTCTCATATCTCTGTGCATGTGGTTTCGATCTCTTGGTGTGCACCGTTTCGCCCGATCACTAGTACAGGGGGGACTAATTGATTCAGCGGTTTCCACATCCCCGAGGAGCCCGGAAAAGTTTGGTTTGAACCGTGATGCAGAAGAAGGACCTATCGATTATGTGTCAGGGAGGGAGGGAAGTACAGGAAGGATGGGGTGGCTTGGAGGTGCTTGCCTGAGCTGAGCAAACAGCTTTGTTGGGGCCCCCCATCAACCTTCGTCCAAACGACCCCTTTCTCTTTGTGTCTGTCGGTTTCTCTCTATTTTTGTCTGCTCTGCCTGCCTGCCTGTCCTGTGTCTGTCTGTCTGTAAGTATGTATGTATGCATGTTGTATGTTGTATGATGTATGTAATGTACATTTGTACGTATGTACGTACGTAGGTAGTATGTATGTATGTAATGTATATGTCTGTGTCTGTCTGTCTGTCTCTCTTTTCCTCCTCCTTATCATCTGAAGTGCAGCTATACATTACGTACGTACGTACGTATGTATGTACGTACTACGTATGTATTATGTATAACGTATGTAGTATGAAGTATGTATGTATGTATGTATGTATAATGCACGTACATATGTCTCTGTCTCCGTGTCTGTGTGGCTGGCTGTCTCTCGCTCTTTTCCTCCCCCTTATCATCTCAAGCGCAGCTATACATACATACACACACACATCATACATACATACATACAACATACTACAATACAACATACATAAACATACATAATACATACGTATAACATACACACATACGTACTACTACATACATAACATACATACATACTACATACATAATACTACGTACATCCATCCATACATATCATACATACACACATACATACATACATACATACATCATACATACATCCATACATACATACATACATACATACATACATACATACATACATACATACATACATACATACATACACACACATACATCATGCATTATGTATGTATGTAATGTACGTATGTATGTCTCTGTCTCTGTCTGTTTGTCTGTCTGTCTCTCACTCTTTGTCTGTCTCACTGTTTTCCTCTCCCTTATCACCTCAAGTGCAGCTATAGCCGCTTCGAGTTGCTCTCCCCATCCGCACGCATATTGATATTTCCCACAGAATTTATCATAAGCTGATTCCTCCTTTTCTTCTTGTCAGCCTTCCAAACACAAAAAGAAAGGAGGAATGGAGATATGCGTCCATCAGCCTGTCTCTCTGTCTGTTTGCCTTCTGTTTGAGCAAGCATAGCCACAAAGATTTCTCGGTCATTTGTGTATGGATGTTGATACAGTTCCGGGTGAATGTTCACTTTGAAGTTTCCAATTTTGTCATTTTATCCAGTTTCAAGACCACATAACCAGAAGAAAATTATCAGGTCATATCCTGGCTCTGCAAGATGTCTGTGCTAAACAAGTAGTTTTGTTTGATTTGGTTTAGATATCATCATAAAAATAAAACAGTCATGCCGTATTAGCAGTCTGCCTTTTCCAACATCTTTCTGTTTTGTAACTGGCTTTATACATACATGTATCTCGTTCTGAATATACAAAGATGAGACTCCTGGGCATGCCATATGTTGAGCTGAACTGATCACACACACACACACACACACACACACACACACACACACACACACACACACACACACACACACACACACACACACACACACACACACCATGTGCATCGTCTTGCCTCTTTTGTAATTCTCCTTATAATTATAGAAAATGGAGGAATTATTTCATGCTGACTGGAGGAACGCTCTATGTATGTCTGTTTTTGGCGTAGATAAAACAGCAAATGAGATTATGGAACCTTACCTCATATAGCCAGCCTTTGGATAGCAAACAGGAACAGAACAAACACGAAAAAAAATAAGAACGCGTATTTAATACAAGACAAGACAGGCGCAAATTTTCGGCCAACTGGCCTTTGTCAAGCGTAGATTACAATCAAACAAACTCCAGGCACAAAAATTAAGAGAAAAAGACTGATACAATTATCAGCCGCTGCAGCAGCAGAGCAGCAGCATTCTTATGTTATTGTTATTGTTATTGTTATTGTTAATATTTGCAGTGACGAAGTGATGAAAAATATAGCCTTGCACTCCAGACTTGCTGTTCAGACTTCTCTCAATACACAGAATATTAGATAGACTTGTATGGAGGGAACAGTGCAGGGCGTACTTTTTTTCATGCGTGGAATTTCTACATGAAGGCACTGGTATTCACCAGTAAGACCAAAAACTCCAGATTCATTCACTTAGTAAGATCATAAGATCATTCGGAC
>CM060307.1:58456480-58461480 GCA_030674185.1 Monoplex corrugatus
AACAGATAAAAATGACATTTCAAATTGTCTTACGATAGAATACTCAAGTGTTCAGAAGATAACTACACAATTTCAACAACAAAAAAGACAAATTTTGCTAATTTCAGTTTATCCTTTTCTTTCCACAATGAGAACATTGATTTGACTGACAAGTATGTTTGTGGAATAAACTTTTGTCGGTCATCACGGAATTTGCAACATTCGAAAATAAAGTGAAACTCGTTGCCTAAGGCATTGTCGTTACAAAACTTACATATTCTGCTTTGTCTGTTTACCCCTTTGCTTCTACCTAATTCAATCTCAAGCTGGTGACAGCTTAATGTATAGCAGAGCCTGAAAATACAGACCCTGGAATAAAATGTTACTTGTTTATGACTCCGTGCCATCCACCCTTGTTCCCCCTCCATACAAGTAAACGAGTAACGAGTAAATTGTGACAAGTCCGGGAAAAATGTTAAATAGATAATAAATAGACAGAAAGTAATAAGTAAATAAATAAAGGTAGCATCGACGTCCGAGTGGGTGCAATTCTTGGAAATACCTATGCAAAGAGTGTCCTTAATCCACCACCCCCTCTCTATCTCTATCTCTCAGTAAATATATACATATATATACATTATATATGTGTATATGTATGCATATATATATATAGATACATATATATGCGTGTATGTATGTGTGTGTATACTTGTATACTTGTTGAGTATTGACAATACAGACCTGCTTGTATGTATGGATTGTAGAGTTTGATTTGATGATAATACCTAGCTGTGATATTTGTAATCTTATAAGCGGTATGGCATGATCGAAAACATACTGTTGTCATATATGTATCTATATATTTGATGTATTTAAATGATTTCATCACACACACACACACACACACACACACACACACACACACACACACACACACACACACACACACACACACACATGCACGCACGCACGCACGCAGCGCGCGCACACACACAACACACAACACACCACTCTCTCTCTCTCTTCTCTCTCTCTCTCTCTCTCTCTCTCTCTCTCTCTCTCTCTCTCTCTCTCTCTCCTCTCTCTCTCTCTCTCTCTCTCTCTCCTCTCTCTCTCTCTCTCTCTTGAAAACATACATAGAGGTTTACGCACGCGAGCTCGAGCGCATTCGAATATTTACATTCGAGATCAAATGTCTTCTTTCTTTTTTGTATAGTCCAGTTTGTTCATTTTTAATTCCTTTGCATTGTTGTTTTCTGTTGTTTTTATTTGAGCACATTAGCACTGGCAGGTATATAAGCTGGCCTGTGTGCTAAAAATATCTGTACTATTAGAAAATAATGTTTCGTTTCATCCCCCCTCTCACTCTCTCTCTCTCTCTCTCTTTTCTCTCTCTCTCTCTCTCTGTCTCTCTCTTTCTGTGTGTGTGTGTGTCTGTGGTAAGTTTCAGTTCTCAAGATGACGTTTTCGCGCTCGGATTAAATTTTCGTATGCACTAACTTCACAGAGGCCAAGTGATAGGTCAGAGCCAAAATGATCATGGTATAACTGTAGCAGCGCATAAGCCTTGGGCGCAGCAAAATCTGCGGTTCTCTTTAGCATGTTTTCTATGTCTATCCTTATATGAGAGAGGAGGGAGAGAGAGAAGGAGAAGAGAAGAGAGAGACTGCACTAAATAACGCACCAACATTCACGTCATAGAAATTCATCTACAGGTAACCTAACATACAACGGCTTCTCGCTCTAACATCACTGATTCTCTAGCCCATATCTGCCTTTGATCCACAGAAAGAAAATGCACGACAGTTAACAAACAAACAAGCAACATCACATCGTACACATATATAACACGTTACCTCTTTCTCTTTAATGTTACACTTACCGTCTTTCTCCTGCTCTCCGTCCATGCGTCTTTCTTTTTTCTTTCGTTATTGTTTTCTTTTCTTCTCTCTGTCTTCTTGTCTCTGTCTCACTCTCTCTCTCTCTCCTCTCCTCTCTCTCTCTCTCTCTCTCCTCTCTTCTTCTCCTCTCTCTCACGGCCCCAATAGCTCATTTGTTTGAGCGTCGATTCATTCTATGGTTGTGGTTCGAATCCGGTGCGCTTACATTAAAACTGGCCTTCTCACTGTCCCATCTTAACATCATGTTGTTCTGGTGTGTCATATGATTAGATAGTCTCCCTCTCCCCCACTTCCCCGGATGGTTATCCCCGTCGCATATCACCTGAGGTGGGTGTCGACGTAAAACCTCAACTCAATCATCATCAATCTCTCTCTCTCTCTCTCTCTCCCTCTCTCTGAATTAAGAAAAGATCAGAACATTATATTCCAGAGTGCAGGAGTCTGCGCAGTGTTATTTTAGAAACAGGACCAATGTTTGTCTCATTGATGATGGCTCTTGTGTTTCCTTGCAAGGCAGAGTTTCGGACACTTCCTGTAGCAAAATCGGTTTAGTTGAGACGATCGATGGACGATGACCCGTATCATGTTTTGGAAGGTGTGGATTTAGGTGTCTGGAAACTTCAGATCTTCCAAGATGTAGATCTTACGTTGTACTGGCTTCACTTGTTTGTCAGGACCTTCACTTCCCTTTACATCAGAGTGTCCAGAACGTCCACGTAAGCCTTTGTATACTGATATTGTTCATTGCTTCTGTGTGTGTATGAAGTGTCTGTGTGTATTTGTGCGCGCGGACGTGCACGCACGCACGTATGCACACACATACGTACACGGAGAGATGCCGAGACAGAGACACAGAGACAGACAGACAGAGAAGCGTATGACTGTACTGCATTCACGACATAGGTAAGCCAACATACAACACACGACTTTAGCCAAGTTAGATTTAGGAAGTCTCCGATTACTGCATGTCTTAACAATAGGTGTAAGAAAAACACACATACACTGTGAATGTTGTTTAAAACCGGGATAGTATTGTATTTCCACATAAACGAGTTGTCAGATGTGTTCATCTGCCCACCTTGCCCATTACAGTAGATACCTGATCTTTATTGCCCAGCCAACTCCATTCTACGGTAAATTGCATTTGATCGTATTTGGGTTGGACCTGGTTTCTTCTTTTGGTTGTTTTTGATGTTTGTCACAACGGAATTTTTCTGCGTGAAATGCAGACCGCTTTCTCTGTGGAAAACATGTTGTCATAAGGTCGGCGCCATCTTTTCTTCTTCTACCTCTTCTCCCTTCCTTACTTCCTTCCTTCCTTCCTTCCTTCCTTCCTTCCTTCCTTCCTTTTTTTTTCTTATTCTTTTTTCTCTCTGTCTCTCTTTGCCTCTCTCCCTCCTCCTCCCTCTCTCTCATATATATACATATGCATGTACATATACATATATATATATATTACCTGCTTGTTTACATTTCACTTCCACTAAAAAGCTACACAGCCTTGGTAAACTGACCCACAAAATTCACACATCAACTACCTAACTCAAGTTCCATCCACAAAACAGTTAAACAGTTTCTTACTGTCTCTGGTATCATCAATGTTTCGAGAGCATAATTCTGACTTCATGAGGTAACTGTCTCTTATAGAACAGATCTGCAGTCAAAACAATAACCCATTACAAAACAAAACAAAATTTGATGTTGAATTTTTTGTTCAAGAGTGAATCATTGAACTTGGACATTTCCAAATGCGCTTCAATCAAGTCTGCTGGTGATAATCAGGCAGACTCCTGGAGCCTGCACAAACACACTTTGCACTGGCAAGATCTTAAGATGTAAGCATGGATGGAGGGAGGGGGAAACCTATGAAACGTTTACTAAGCTCACACTGTTAAATGACTGGAACATTAAGATGACAGCAACAAGTCGGTGTTACGTTGGGGGCTGAGATTGAATCAGAAACATTAGCCCTGAAGTCCACGGCTCAATCATTTGAGTGGTAAACCTATACAAAATAAGAGAATAAACAAATAAGCCCATCCGAGTTTACACATGACAGTTATTTTCGCAGCAGCCAGTTGCGTTTACTGAGATAGACGTTTTCTACATAATAGACATTTTGTACATAATACAAGAAACATAAATCTGGCAAGTTGTTGATTTTTTCCTGACCGTAATACATACTAACGGAAATGCTTTTTAGACCTTTCTGCTTTTTTTTAAACTGGCGGAAGAGGCGTGCAAAAATCGTTCTAACCTTCTAATAAATCTTACTGAAAACCTTATTTTAGCGACGGATGCTTTTTGCCTGCTGTATTAAATCATGATTATTGTATGTTTTTTTTATGTTATTGTGAGAGTGGTATGTGTGTTAGAGCCAAGTGGATCATTTCATGATTTCCAGACTTGGATTGATAAAGAAGTATTATGTTTTATTGCACTGCAGTACACTGTATTGTAAAGAGAACTATCGTTTTCAAAGTTCAGTCGAACAGTTAAGTTCAGGTTCATATTGCTTATAGCCCAGCCGACTTCAAGAGCCATATCAGGGCTAACACCACGTAGCTAAACAGTCTACCAAACATTGAAGTGTTGGTTTAACTGAGCAAAGTCCATTTGCTGTCAAGCCACAAGTACTGTGTCAGTAAAAGAAATCCGTTCGTGTAGTTTGATCTTTTAACTGTTTTCTCCAGACATTTTAAATGGCCATAGCCAATTTCCAGATCGTAACTACCACTATCAAACAACGCCGGAAAAGAAGGTTAAGTCTGGCTTAACTGTGTGATCATTATTTGTCCGAGATGTTGGCTTAGTCTTGTTAAAAAAAAATTTTTTATTTTTTTTACGGTTTATGCAGAAAGTCCTTGTGTTTTCGTCAGCAGCTGTGTTATTTCACGAAAACGACCCTCTCTGCACGTGCACTCCTTAGCTCTTTGCCTGTCCTATTTCCACCATGCCTCACGCACAGGAGGAGGAGGGAAAAATATGAAGGAGCAGGAAGACGAAAGAAGAACAAGAGGGAGAAAAAGAGGAGAAAGGTGAAGAATAATACGAAAACAACATAACAACCTTATTTGCCGTGGGGAGTGGGTGGGTAGGCGGGTGGGACTGGCCAGCAAC
>CM060307.1:58466480-58518980 GCA_030674185.1 Monoplex corrugatus
GGCTGTTGTTGTTGACTTGCTGTTTTGTTGCTTGTTTGCTTGTGTGTGTGTGTGTGTGTGTGTGTGTGTGTGTGTGTGTGTGTGTGTGTGTGTGTGTGTGTGTGTGTGTGTGTGTGATATTAATGTTCAAGTTGGGAAAGTAAAACAGCTGACTTGAGACTAGTGGTAACGACGGACTCTCTCTTCGACCCGACGGACGAATGGGCATACTGTTCTTTAGCACTTAATGGAGGCCTTCATATTTGATAGAAGACTTTTTTCCACTTCAAAATACTTCAGAATACTTTATTGCTCAAGAACATTAAAAATAGGTCGCAGTGGACAAATCTTGGAGGCACATGTTTTTTCACAAGCACTGCTTTAGGAGGAATCCTGCGACCCTGGGTTCTCCCTCGGAGAATTCTTCTTCTGTATTATACCTCTGGATCATCAGGGTATGTACAGACGAATTGAAGAAATTGTCCACAGGAAAAATACATGCACGTCAACTGATTGCTTAAAATCGAAAGATGTACGCTTATCATGGAAAAAGACAAAATACTAGACAGATGGGGAGAGTACATTAAAGACCTTTTTGAAGATGACAGAAAGAAGAACACATTATAAAAAAAGAACGTTGAAGGACCACCCATAATGAAAGATGAAGTTTGAGCAGCATTGAAAAAGATGAAACCAGGAAAAGCTCCAGGACCAGACAACATTACTACAGAGATGATTGAAGCCCTGGAGGAATTTGGTATTGAAAAAATACCAGTCCTCCTAAATGAAATTTATGACATTGGAAAAATCCCCAAAGATATGTCAAAATCAATTTTCATTGCACTTCCAAAGAAGACAGGGGCTATAGAATGCGAACTCCATCGCACAGTCAGCTTGATGAGTCATGTAACAAAAATCCTATTAAGAATAATCATGATGAAGACAAGGAATAGAATCAAAAGAGAAATAGCAGAAGAACACTGTGGATTTGTGAAAGGGAATGCCATATACATCCTAAGAACTATCATAGAGAGGTCAATCGAGATAAATAAAGATTTATGTTTATGCTTTGTTGACTATACCAAGGCTTTCGATCGGGTAAGACATGAAGAACTGATCAACCAACTAGAAAGACTCAATATTGATGGAAAAGATCTACGAATAATCAGATATATGTATTGGGAACAAACAACTGCAATGAAAATAGAGAACGATATAAGCTCTTTTCAAAACATCAAAAGAGAAGTCAGACAAGGTTGCGTTTTGTCACCATATCTGTTTTCACTTTATAGAGGAAACATCATGACAAACCTAGAGGAAGACCCTGGATTAAAGGTTGGAGGAAAAATGATAAACAACATTCGATACGCAGATGACACCGTGCTAATTACAGAAAATAAAAGGGACCTACAAAACCTTGTGAATGTACTAGAAATAGAAAGCAAAGGTAAGGAGTTGGAACTAAACAGCAGGAAGACTGAAGTCATGGTGATCAGTTAAAAAAAAAAAGATGAAATCCCCTCATGCAAAATAACAGCAAACGGCACAACCTTAAGACAGGTTGATAAGTTTAAATCCCTGGGAACGATCATTTCACCAGAAGGCAGATGCACATCAGAAATAGCAGCAGAATCGGCCGAGCCAAAACAGCATTCAAGAAGATGAAAAGCATTCTTACCAACAAATGCCTATCAATTAACATCAGGAAGAGAGTTCTTGAATGTTATATAGAATCAGTACTATTATATGGTTGTGAGGCGTGGACAGCCGACAAGCAAAGCCAGAACAAGATTGAGGCAGCCGAAATGTGGTTTCTAAGAAGAATGTTGAGAGTTCCATGGACAGCAATGAAAACAAACGAGACAGTCTTGATGGAGGCAGACACAAGAAGATCATTCATGCAGAAGATTAGGAAAAGACAGGCGACATTTATAGGTCATTTTATGAGGAAAGGGGAATTGGAGCACCTGGTCACAACAGGAAAGCTGGAGGGAAAAAGAGCACCGGGTAGACCCAGGGAGAAGATATTGGACGGACTTGCAGAGTGGCTGAAGACAAAGAGGGTGGAAGAGGTGCTTGAGGCAACAAGCGATAGAGACAAATGGAAGTCCATAATCGCCAACGCCATGTGGCAAGGCACCTGATGATGATGATGATACCTCTCGACAGTACGCTCTGTTGCGGTCTTCCCAGTGGAGGTGTTGATCCCGCAGTTCTCGAGGATAGCCTTCAGGGCGTCCTTGTGCTGCCTTTTTGATTTTCCTCGGTCACGGGTGTCCTTGTATCAGCTCTTCATGTGGTTGTCTTCTAGACAGACAACGGGTCCTGTTCAACGAAGCTGACATTTGATGAGAAGACACTATATATGGCAAGACACACTTCTGCAGGACTGGAATGTTTGACACTCGATCATACCACATGTCTTTTTGCAGATTTTGGCCATACATCCTTGGCTGGTGGGGTTCCAACAATAAAAACGATAACATAGATAGTTCTGTTACGATACGGTAGACAGAACATAGTTCTATTACGGTACGATAGACAGAATATAGTTCTATAACGGCACGGTAGACAGAACATACAGTGACAATGAATGGTATGTTTGTGTTTGTATTACAGGCAAGAGTTCCTGCAGAAGTCAGACCACATTGGAGCCAGCAGTCAGTTACTGTGGTACATGGTGCTGGCCATACTTGCTGTCTGGTTCCTCGTCTTCCTTCTCACCGTCAAGGGCTCTGCTGGACTGGCCAAGGTCATTGGGATTCTGTGGTGTAGTGTGGTGTGGTGTGGTGTGGTGTAGTGTGGCGTACTTTTATGTAGTGTGGTTTGATGTGATGTAGTGTGGTGTGATGTGGTGTGGTGTAATGTAGTGTAGTGTGGTGTAATGTAGTTTGGTGTGATGTAGTGTGGTGTGGTGTAATGTAGTGTGGTGTCATTTTTTTCCTTTTGGGTTTCTTTTTTATCTTTTGATTTCTTTTTCGTTCAGATTCCATTCTGTCTCTCATTACTTTTTATTTTCAAATGTTCTTTTTGCACATGCGTTAAAGATATGTGTTGTCTTGTTTGTCTAACATGATTAGTTATGCAATACAGATTGTTTACAGTCCGTGGATTAAACGATTTTGCTTTTTCATATCTGTCTCTCTCTCTGTTTCTCTCTCTGTCTGTGTGTCTCTCGTCTCTCTCTCTGTCTCTTTGTCTCCCTTCCTCCCTCCCTCTCTCTCTCTCTCTCTCTGTCTCTCTCTCTCTCTGTCTCTCTCTCTCTTTCTCTTGTTATGTGTCTATCTTTATTCCAAAAAAAAAATCAAGATCCGTTGAATCAATCGGTTTTGTGGATCTGTTTTCCAGTTTACGAGGCAGCATTTTTTTTCTTGTACAGAAGGTTCTTTTTTTTTTTACACCACTGAAATTGGATGCACCTACTTTGGAGGCCACAAACTTCCAACACACACAGCTTTCTCAGCATGTGCTTATTGAATTTTTATGGGTAAACTTTTGCCACACTCTGATGGGTTCCTTGCATGTTGGACCTGGTAAGCAGTAAGAATATTTAATTAAGTCTAGTTTGTTTTCAGTTTGACAACTAAAAGACAACGTCTGAAAATGCAAATGTTTGATTTGTACCTTTGTCTCCTTTCAGTCAAGTTCTTTCTTTGAAGTAACACCGTATACTGTTGGGTATTTTATCTTCTCCTTAACGATGGTTTTTGGTTTTACTTAAAAGTATCTATCTTTCTTCTCTCTCATTTTTCGTCCCCACTAGAAGAAACAGTAGTCAACCAGTTATGCCAATTTCACAAAGAAGGAGCAGTAGTCAATCAGTTATGCCAGTTTCACAAAGAAGGAGCAGCAGTCAATCAGTTATGCCAATTTCACAAAGAAGGAGCAGTAGTCAATCAGTTATGCCAATTTCACAAAGAAGGAGCAGCAGTCAATCAGTTATGCCAGTTTCACAAAGAAGGAGCAGTAGTCAATCAGTTATGCCAGTTTCACAAAGAAGGAGCAGTAGTCAATCAGTTATGCCAATTTCACACAGAAGGAGCAGTAGTCAATCAGTTATGCCAGTTTCACAAAGAAGGAGCAGTAGTCAATCAGTTATGCCAGTTTCACAAAGAAGGAGCAGTAGTCAATCAGTTATGCCAGTTTCACAAAGAAGGAGCAGCGGTCAATCAGTTATGCCAGTTTCACAAAGAAGGAGCAGTAGTCAATCAGTTATGACAATTTCACAAAGAAGAGTCAGTTTTCAATCAGTTATGCCAGTTTCACAAAGAAGGAGCAGTAGTCAATCAGTTATGCCAGTTCCACAAAGAAGAGTCAGTTTTCAATCAGTTATGCCAGTTTCACAAAGAAGGGTCAGTATTCAATCAGTTATGCCAGTTTCACAAAGAAAGAGCAGCTATCAGTTATGCCTGTTTCACAAAGAAGGAGCAGTATTCAATCAGTTATGCCAATTTCACAAAGAAGGAACAGTATTCAATCAGTTATGCCAGTTTCACAAAGAAGGGTCAGTATTCAATTAGTTATGCCAGTTTCACAAAGAAAGAGCGGCTATCAGTCATGCCTGTTTCACAAAGAAGGAGCAGTATTCAATCAGTTATGCCAGTTTCACAAAGAAGAGTCAGTTTTCAATCAGTTATGCCAGTTTCACAAAGAAGGGTCAGTATTCAATTAGTTATGCCAGTTTCGCAAATAAAGAGCGGCTATCAGTCATGCCTGTTTCACAAAGAAGGAGCAGTATTCAATCAGTTATGCCAATTTCACAAAGAAGGAACAGTATTCAATCAGTTATGCCAGTTTCACAAAGAAGGGTCAGTATTCAATCAGTTATGTCAGTTTCACAAAGAAGGGCCGGTTTCACAAAGAAGGAGCAGTAGTCAATCAGTTATGCCAATTTCACAAAGAAGGGTCAGTATTCAATCAGTTATGTCAGTTTCACAAAGAAGGGCCAGTTTCACAAAGAAGGAGCAGTAGTCAATCAGTTATGCCAATTTCACAAAGAAGGAGCAGTAGTCAATCAGTTATGACAATTTCACAAAGAAGGAGCAGTAGTCAATCAGTTATGACAATTTCACAAAGAAGGAGCAGTAGTCAATCAGTTATGCCAATTTCACAAAGAAGGAGCAGTAGTCAATCAGTTATGACAATTTCACAAAGAAGGAGCAGTAGTCAATCAGTTATGACAATTTCACAAAGAAGGAGCAGTAGTCAATCAGTTATGACAATTTCACAAAGAAGGAGCAGCAGTCAATCAGTTATGACAATTTCACAAAGAAGGAGCAGTAGTCAATTAGTTATGACAATTTCACAAAGAAGAAGCGGCAGTCAATCAATTATAACAATTTCAAAAAGAAGGAGCAGCGGTCAATCAGTTATGCCAGTTTCACAAAGAAGGAGCAGCGGTCAATCAGTTATGCCAATTTCACAAAGAAGGAGCAGGTGTCAATCAGTTATGCCAATTTCACAAAGAAGGAGCAGCAGTCAATCAGTTATGCCAGTGTCGTCACAAAGAAGGAGCAGTAGTCAATCAGTTATGACAATTTCACAAAGAAGGAGCAGCGGTCAATCAGTTATGCCAATTTCACAAAGAAGGAGCAGCAGTCAATCAGTTATGCCAGTGTCGTCACAAAGAAGGAGCAGTAGTCAATCAGTTATGACAATTTCACAAAGAAGGAGCAGCAGTCAATCAGTTATGCCAGTGTCGTCACAAAGAAGGAGCAGCAGTCAATCAGTTATGCCAGTGTCGTCACAAAGAAGGAGCAGTAGTCAATCAGTTATGCCAGTGTCACAAAGGAGCAGCGGTCAATCAGTTATGTCATTTTCACAAAGAAGGAGCAGCAGTCAATCAGTTATGCCATTTTCACAAAGAAAGAGCAACAGTCAATCAGTTATGCCAGTTTCACAAAGAAGGAGCAGTAGTCAATCAGTTATGCCAGTTTCACAAAGAATGACCAGCAGTCAACCAGTTATGCCAATTTCACAAAGAAGGAGCAGTAGTCAATCAGTTATGCCAGTTTCACAAAGAAGGAGCAGTAGTCAATCAGTTATGCCATTTTCACAAAGAAGGAGCAGCAGTCAATCAGTTATGCCAGTGTCGTCACAAAGAAGGAGCAGTAGTCAATCAGTTATGCCAGTTTCACAAAGAAGGAGCAGCAGTCAATCAGTTATGCCAGTTTCACAAAGAAGGAGCAGCAGTCAATCAGTTATGCCAGTGTCACAAAGAATGAGCAGCAGTCAATCAGTTATGCCAGTTTCACAAAGGATCATGCATACAGTCGGGGGACTTACAATATTTGATTGCTGACCGGGATGGACCTCTTGCATACTGTTTGCTGGTAACATCCTTTGTTTTAAAAATAATTAAGGGACTAATGAAAATTAGTTTTGTCTGATCTGATGAAGTGAGTTAAGATTTTAGCGTAAAGTGTATAATGAATATTAGTTTTGTCTGATCTGATGAAGTGAGTTAAGATTTTAGCGTAAAGTGTATAATGAATATTAGTTTTGTCTGATCTGATGAAGTGAGTTAAGATTTTAGAGAAAGATAATGCGGTCCATAATTGCGTTGTGTAACAGAGCCGTCTGATGTAAGAGAAACTGGACGACAAATGTTTTCATTAGTGCGTCCATCACCTCTCTGATGTAAGGATACTAGCTGTAAGCCAGTGGTGTGGGGGAATCCAGTATCAAGAGATTTGTGGTAAATAAGAGAAGGGCAGTGTTAGCCAGATTGTTGAAAACGGTGTTGGAATGCTGGGTGCCTCACAGCTTTCAGTTATTGCTGTAGCTTAGCTGTGTAAAGCTCGTTGGTGGTTTTTGGTAGCGGGATGACTGGTAACACTGGCAGTCTTAAAGTTGGATAAAGTTTTAATGGAGGGTCCAGCACACGCCGACTTGAACTTTTAAAGAGGACATATCTCCTGGACTGGCTGGCTTGACTGTAGCCCGCTAACCTTAAGTGTGGCAACGCCAGAGGGGTCCTGGTCTCTAGCTGTGGTGAAGTATCAGAATGGTTTGATGTTGGTGTTCCAGTCCCTATTGGCTGATGCCGTTCTGTGCTGACACTCCACAGTCCACTTCTGGAGTGCTTATAGTACTTCTTTTCCACAGTACTTATACTGCATCTGTTCCACAGTACTTGTCTTATGTCTGTTCCACAGTACGTTTTGTTTCATGTTTGTTCCACAGTACTTGTTTTATGTCTGTTCCACAGTACTTGTTTTATGTTTGTTCCACAGTACTTGTTTTATGTCTGTTCCACAGTACTTGTTTTATGTTTGTTCCACAGTACTTGTTTTATGTCTGTTCCACAGTACTTGTTTTATGTCTGTTCCACAGTACTTGTTTTATGTCTGTTCCACAGTACTTGTTTTATGTCTGTTCCACAGTACTTGTTTTATGTCTGTTCCACAGTACTTGTTTTATGTCTGTTCCACAGTACTTGTTTTATGTCTGTTCCACAGTACTTGTTTTATGTCTGTTCCACAGTACTTGTTTTATGTCTGTTCCACAGTACTTGTCTTATGTCTGTTCCACAGTACTTGTCTTATGTCTGTTCCACAGTACTTGTCTTATGTCTGTTCCACAGTACTTGTTTTATGTCTGTTCCACAGTACTTGTTTTATGTCTGTTCCACAGCACTTGTTTTATGTCTGTTCCACAGCACTTGTTTTATGTTGTTCCACAGTGCTTATACTACGTCTGTTCACAGTACTTATACTACGTCTGTTCCACAGTTTCCTACGATCGTATACTACGTTTGTTCCACAGTACTTATACTACGTCTGTTCCACAGTACTTATACTACGTCTGTTCCACAGTATTATACTACGTCTGTTCTACAGTACTTGTACTACGTCTGTTCTACAGTACCTTTTACTACGTCTGTTCTACAGTACTTATACTACGTCTATTCCACAGTACCTATACTACGTCTGTTCCGTTCTACAATACTTATACTATGTTCCACAGTACTTATAGTACGTCTGTTCTACAGTACTTATACTACGTCTGTTCTACAGTACTTATACTACGTCTGTTCTACAGTACTTATACTATGTTCCACAGTACTTATAGTACGTCTGTTCTACAGTACTTATACTACATCTGTTCTACAGTACTTATACTACGTCTGTTCCACAGTACTTTTACTTTGTCTGTTCCACAGTACTTATACTACATCTGTTCTACAGTACTTATACTACATCTGTTCCACAGTACTTATTACTTTGTCTGTTCCACAGTACTTATACTACATCTGTTCCACAGTACTTATACTTTGTCTGTTCTACAGTACTTATACTACATCTGTTCCACAGTACTTATACTACGTCTGTTCTACAGTACTTATACTACGTCTGTTCTACAGTACTTATACTATGTCTATTCCACAGTACTATACTACGTCTGTTCTACAGTACTTATACTACGTCTGTTCCACAGTACTTATACTATGTTCCACAGTACTTATACTACATCTGTTCCACAGTACTTATACTTTGTCTGTTCCACAGTACTTATACTACATCTGTTCCACAGTACTTATACTTTGTCTGTTCTACAGTACTTATACTACATCTGTTCCACAGTACTTATACTACGTCTGTTCTACAGTACTTATACTACGTCTGTTCTACAGTACTTATACTACGTCTATTCCACAGTACCTATACTACGTCTGTTCTACAGTACTTATACTACGTCTGTTCCACAGTACTTATACTATGTTCCACAGTACTTATACTACATCTGTTCCACAGTACTTATACTTGTCTGTTCCACAGTACTTATACTACATCTGTTCCACAGTACTTTACTTTGTCTGTTCCCAGTACTTATACTACGTCTGTTCCACAGTACTTATACTATGTCTGTTCCACAGTACTTATACTACGTTGTTCCACAGTACTTATACTACGTCTGTTCCACAGTACTTATACTACGTCTGTTCCACAGTACTTATACTACGTCTGTTCCACAGTACTTATACTACGTCTGTTCCACAGTACTTATACTATGTTCCACAGTACTTATACTATGTTCCACAGTACTTATTACTTGTCTGTTCCACAGTACTTATATTACGTCTGTTCCACAGTACTTATACTACGTCTGTTCCACAGTACTTATACTACGTCTGTTCCACAGTACTTATACTATGTTCCACAGTACTTATACTACGTCTGTTCCACAGTACTTATACTACGTTGTTCCACAGTACTATACTACGTCTGTTCCACAGTACTTATACTACGTCTGTTCCACAGTACCTTACTACGTTGTTCCACAGTACTTATACTATGTTCCACAGTACTTATACTACGTCTGTTCCACAGTACTTATACTACGTCTGTTCCACATTTACCTATACTACGTCTGTTCCACAGTACTTATACTACGTCTGTTCCACAGTACTTATACTACGTCTGTTCCACAGTACTTATACTACGTCTGTTCCACAGTACTTATACTACGTCTGTTCCACAGTACTTATACTACGTCTGTTCCACAGTACTTATACTACGTCTGTTCCACAGTACTTATACTACGTCTGTTCCACAGTACTTATACTATGTTCCACAGTACTTATACTACGTCTGTTCCACAGTACTTATACTACGTCTGTTCCACATTACCTATACTTTGTCTGTTCCACAGTACTTATACTACGTCTGTTCCACAGTACTTATACTACGTCTGTTCCACAGTACTTATACTACGTCTGTTCCACAGTACTTATACTACGTCTGTTCCACAGTACTTATACTACGTCTGTTCACAGTACTTTACTACGTCTGTTCCACAGTATTTATACTACATTTGTTCCACAGTACGTATAGTACGTCTGTTCCACAGTACTTGTAGTACGTCTCTTTCACGGCACTTATACAATGTCTGTTTTGAAATACTTTTGGTAGTTTCTGTACAAGGACCAGTCTTTTGGGAGCAATGTCTGTTAAGCCCGTATGCGTGTGTGGTTCATTGTTGTATGTTTTGTCTGTCAAGTCCATTTTTTGTGTGTGGGTGTATGCGTGGTTCATCGTTGTCTGTCTCTAGTCTGTGTATGTCATGTCCATTGTTTGTGTAATTTATTATTGCCCGTCTCCAGTCTGTCTGTGTCGGTTAGGTCCATTGTTTGTGTATGTGGAGCTGTCGGACCAAGTTCAATGGCTGTCTAGTTGTCGGGATCGTTAAAGTCTGAACATCTGTCTGGATTTGTCTGCCTGGTGTGAGTGATGTCTGGGGTGAACGTTGTTATCGATCAGGTGGAGATAGAGGAGGCTGAGGGGTAAGCTGTCTGGCCTTTTGGTACATAGGCATTCTCTCCGTCCAAGATGTAACACCCGCCAGCAGTGTTCCTCATCAGATCTGTCAGTATCAGTTCTACCGCCCTCTAACAGGCCATAGGCATCTTTTTGGCACCATCCAGATATACCTCTGGCGCTGTACATCCGAAAGTGACCTTCAGTGGCACTACACAGTTATCGTATGCGTAGCACACTGCCATTCCATCTCCGCATTTCAGCCGCTCCACAGATGCTGGTGTTCTTGTCGTCTTCAGAAGAAAACCATAAGCTTCTTCAAACAAAGAAAAGAACGCAAACGTAGAACTTGTGCTGTCAATAATATGTTTTACAGAGAACTATGTAAGGACACTTCACAAAACACATGTTTAGTTTGTCGGCAGGAGTACTTAGCGCATACCAAAATCATCAGTTTTGTTTGCGGATACGTGGATTGACAAAGGCCAGTGTGGCCGACATTTTTTCCCCCTTTTTTAATGTCCCGTCTCCAGCACCGCTCTGCGTCACGGCCCCACACGCTCGTTTCAACTGTCAAACAGACGTCCAAATTTGATACAGTGTTGAGGTGGCATAAGAACAGGGCATAATGGGCGACAGAATCTGGGACAATTTGTAACAATGCCATGATAATACATGAGAACTGGGATAGAAATGATTGTGTTCTGGACTTTGGTTCTGGTTTGAGACCGCGTGCCAAAGCGGTACTCTTTGCTTTTTTTGTAACATATCAGCCAGGCCCAGTTGATACAGATACTGGCCGTGTTGGTCAGAAATTTATTGAACAGCGTCCTCTCTGTTGTATCCATAAAGTGGATGAGACTCGACTGTGTGGACCCTGTCTTCACAATACGCCCACAGTGCACTCAATTCTGTACAGGAGATGTTCACATCGAAACACTCTGCAGTGGTCATGATTTGTGAGATTGGAAACTACTACCCCCCAGTTATAAGACTGTTGCGTTAAAAAAGTGTTGGACACTTTTTGTATGCGTGAGTTTAGAAGGAAATGCGCTGATTAATTTGGTCCTCCTGCTTAGTGTTTGGTTCTAGCTCTGTATGTTTTGGAGTGCTGATTAACCTAGAGATTTTGTTTCCTGTTGCCCTCAAACAGGAAGATTAATGATTAAACCTTTCTGTCAGTCCATAGTCTGTGTAAGTACATCTGTATTTCTATAATGCTCTATGCAGAATAATTAGCAACTATGCAATTGTTGACTTCGTGCATTCGTTGCTTTTAACAGGTATGTGTCTCGTAGGTGTGAATCTTCAGAATATAACATGAAAATGTCGGTCCCGATACAGTTTTTATTGCTGGCTGCGTTGTAAACAGCATGGCTAAAATTGAAATCATTGGACCAGGGCACTTCTATTTGTCTATTATATTTCATCCAATTCTGTACTGCTTTTCTGTACGAACTTCTTAACCGTTTCGATACTGATAATATTCTGACTGTTTGTTTAGTTTTGTTGCTTGTGATACCACGGACAGACCCCGTACTTTAGCACAGAAGTTGAGACAGTAATATTGTAACTGAAGAAGATGACAGATGATAATACATTGATATTTCGTAATCAGAAACTACGTGACAAGTCTGTATCGTCTTTAATGTAAAGCGGATATGTATGGGTATCAAGTACCATGGGCATTGCAAGCATCTGCTGTTTTATTTGTCATATTTGCATTTGGTTACAAACGTGATCCCAGATCCGCTGGTATGAGTGTGAACGCTTGGGAAGAATCAGCTACAAACTTCTGAGCGTGGCAAAAGGATGTAAATGCAGGCATCGCCACTGCAGAGGAAAAAGAAACTCGACTGTGGTCGGACAGATGAGGAAGAAGGAATGCTGCGACAGCTACAATCCGACCCTCCAGACACAGCCATCAGCTGTCATGTGTGGCAGCTGTGCCAAGGACTGCCACTCAATATCGGCTTGTTCACCTACAGCCGATGCTGTTCCACATCCAGCTGAATCCTCAATTGAGCGCATCCATTGTCTAAACAGGCAGATGGAGCCATCATCATCATCATCGTCGTCGTCATCATCATCATCATTGTTCATCATCATCATCCTGACTGTTGGTTAGCCTGTGTTTAGCATACTCGGTTTGGCATCAGCACTGTGCGTTATTTTTATTTGTGCGAATCCGGTTTTCCATCAAAACCATAGCACACTCAGAGAGACTGATGAGAAAGTAGATAGACAAGGACAGATCGCTAGTTTTTAAATGGTTCCATGTGGATTAAATCCTGGGCCTCTGGGTGTATGAACCACTAGTCACTATTATCTGTTTATATTATCTGTTTATGTTCTTCGCTGAAAGAAACATATCGCTGGTTTTTAAATGGTTCCATGCGGATTCAGTTCCTGAGTCTGGGCGTATGAACCACTAGTCGTTATTTTCAGCTTTGTATCTTCTGCTTGTTTGTGTTCTTCGCTGAAGAACAGTACAGTTTTACTGAGCATGTGACGACATGGTTGAAAGACGTGCAGTTGCTTTGTGGGAGTAGTGTGGTATTTGTTTTTCATCCAAGAATCCATTTAAAGCATCGTTTTTCGTCATATTTCACTGTGGTACATAGGTGAGTGGCTGGTACCTACATAGAGTGTTTATTTTCCCATCTCCGAAAATTGCATTAAATCATGTATCGTGGTGTGTTCGTAGAGTAGTGTAGTGAAGTGTAATGTAGTGTAGTCTGGTATGCTAGGGTTTTTGTGTTTTTCGTTAATCGGTCGGTTGGTTGGTTTCGATTTTTTTGGGGGGGGGGGGGTGTTGTTTTTTTGTTTTGTTTTTTTGGGGGGTGTTGTTATTTGTTTTTGTTTGGCTTTTTGTATGTTTGACTGGTTAATTGGTTGGTTGGTTTGGGGGGGGGGGGGGCGTTCTTTGTCTTGTTTTGTTTCGGTCATGAATTTTTGTCGATTTGTTTTTGATTATATATTTTTCATCTCAGATTTCAGGTTACTCTCCTCGGGGAGAGCACCATAGAGCAAATCCGCCTAGTTCTCTCTTCTGGTTTTTGTAATAAGGAAATTTGTACATTGAACAGAATTCATTGTCTTTTTCTTTCATCATGACTGTTGGCAGATCGTGTGTATCCTGACGCCCTCTATGGCTGTGATCATCTGCATCGTTCTGATCTACGCCTATGCCGCCATCCCTGAGGCTTCAGATGCCCTCTACCGCTTCTTCTCCGGCAACTTGCTGACCCGCCAGGAACACGGCATTGCCTATGTGCAGATGCAGCTGGGTGATGCTAAAGTATGGGACATTTCTAGTGTCTCTAGTCTTGTTGGTTGGTTGGTTGGTTGGTTGGTTGGTGGGTTGGTTGGGTTGGTTGATTGGTTGGTTGGTTGGTTTGGTTGGTTGGTTGGTTGGTTGGTTGGTTGGTTGGTTGGTTGGTTGGTTGGTTGGTTTGGTTGGTTGGTTGGTTGGTTGGTTGGTTGGTTGGTTTTCAAAGATGCGATGCATAGAAGTCACAGTTGTGTTGAAGTTGACATCCATTGCAGGTGGGAGATGCTGACTATGTGACGTGCGCAGTATCAGTATCAGTAATCCTCAACAGGGTCAGGTACCCATTCACAGCTGGATGGACTGGGGGTCAGACTCGTGCAGTCAGGTTGGAGGGCGGGAACTTTACCTCCATGACAAGACTGAACACAAACTCAATTGCCGGGATCCGAACAGCTGATAGAATCAAATGAAAATCATCGACTTTGCCGGGATCCGAAAGACGGTTGAGTTTAGCTGCAAATATCGATTAAGCAGAGCGAGTGGGTTCTAGATGAAACCATAGATTCTGCCGGTAAGATTTAATGGAGTATAGCCAAAATCATTGAGTTGGCGGAAGTGGTTCTTTCATTTCAAGTGAAATTAACCTTGTTCTGCGCTGCCTACATGGTCGTAGAAATCTAGAATCGGGCGTTTGTTCGAGAAGGATTTATCCCACTCAGACAGTTCCATATGCGCTGCACCTAAATTTGCCAGCAGTTATCTGACGGACTTTTTGAGCTTGAAATCGGGAAGAAAATGGGACTAATAAAACACTGATACCACCACGGAGCGTTAAGATAGACAGCAAGCAAGCCAACTTTTATGTGCGGGTGGGGACTGACTTAGAGACATGAGATCTTGAGTGCACGGCTGTATCAAAAGAGCCAGCCAGCTCGTGTTGTAGGGATAATCATCACTCGCGAAAACGACCATAGACGACAGCACTTCCCTTCCAGAAATGGAGATAAATGTTCAGAAGATGGCGTGTTGCAACCCATTAGGCAAGGGTCATTTAGAAGTGTCAGCGCGAGTCCTTCCATTCTGCGGAGTGCATTTGTAGAACTATTATGCAAATAGGTGTACCGAATGACGCCTGCGGGAGGACCTAAACAAACTAGTATAGTGTTTTATTGTGTTTCTCTTGGGTCAGATACTGTGTATGGTGGGACATGCTTAGGTGGTTTGGGTAACACGCTGATAACGCAGAGGTCGTAGATTCAACTCTCGGACGTGCCATCAGTTTCTGTTTAATTAACCCTTTGATTCCTACACCCTATCCACCAACTGCAAAAACTTAACCTTTTGACGCCTTCACCCTATCTACCAGCTTCCTACAGGAAGCTGGTGGATAGGATGAAGGCGTCAAAGGGTTGAATTTTTGCTTTATTACCATGGTTGACTCTACAGGATGCTGGTAGACAGGGTGCAGGAGTCAGAGGGTTAATAGCCCGTTGGTTCAGTTGGTTACTGCGCCGTAAAGGAGTCATGGGTTCGACACTCAGGCGAGCCATTTTTATACAAATAAAGATATAAGTAATTAGAACCCCAAAGTTAGGTAGAACCTCAGGACCTTACCAGTGCGTTGGGTTTATGCTTAGCGCATGGCTAATGTCTTGATCAAAAATGGATCGTTTACCATCACATGGCATCTGCGGCGTCGCTGCATATGAAATTTATTCCGAGCACGGACACGTTGTCTTGTAAAGACTGAAAATATAAAGTGTAGTATTGTGTAGTGCTGTGTTGTCCTGTGTTCTGTACTTTTAGCAGGCTGGCTGGCTGTGCTGATAAAGCTAGGGACTCAAGACCTGATTCTCAAGTTCAATCCCAGCCCGTAACATTAAAACCTGGCATGTTCGCTATCCATCTTGATGCATCAATCATTTTGGTGGTGTCAGCTTAGTGTATGATAGGTCCTTTTTCCCCTTCCCATCGTAAGACCTTACCAATGCATCGCGTTCTGCGCAGGTTTAGATAATCTGCCAGATAATTAGAGCCTTATTGGGGCTAATACCATGTGAAAAACAAGAAAGAAGGAAGGAAAAGGCAAATGGAAGAGGGGAGCGAAAAGATAACAAATGAAGCAGCGTACTGCAACAACTACGGATACAAAAAAACTGGCTAACTATACATGTAACTACGAGCAGAGAGTGTATCGAATAATAGGGCCAAAAGATAACAAATGAAAAGGCGTACTACAACTAGTTAAACAATAAACTAGTTAACTGTAACTATGAACAGAGAATGTAACGAAGTATCAACATTTAGCTATTGGACCTTTTGATAAGCTGACAAAAAAATTCGTACGTTAAAATTGTTGATCTGAATTGTTGGAAATCGTGTTCTTAGAAAGTAGCGGAATGTGTCGTTTTATTCGTAAGCAAGAAAGTAAATGACTAGTTGTTATTTTCTGTCCACAAAGACAGGCAATATTTCTGGTGAACTTTGTTTTGAAAGCATCGACTTTCCACCTTTACATAAGGGACTGTGGATATCTTCTAACATTAAACTGCTTACTTATAGTGCTAATAATAAAATGCATGCTATCAGTATTGTACTTTTTTTCTGATTATCTTGAAACAGCTTCCAAACATAGGCGCCCACTAAGTTATAAGGTTCATTCAAGGAGAGAGAAAATTGTATGTTCCTTGAGTCTTGTGAATCATTAAGTCCTTGTTTGGCAGCCCTGTTAACCATATCATGATGAAATGAACAATGAGATAGTCATCATCATCAGGTGCCCTGCCGCATGGCGTTGGCGACCATGGACTTCCAACCATCTCTATCTCTCGTTGCCCCCAGCATCTCCCCCACCCTCTTCATCCTCAGCCACTCTGCAAGTCTGTCCAGCATTCTCTCCCTGGGTCTACCCGGTGCTCTCTTTCCCTCCAGCTTTCCCGTTGTGACCAGGTGCTCCAAATCCCCCCTTTCCCCATAAAATGGCCTATAAATGTTGCTTGTCTTTTCCTATTCTTCCTTATCAGTGATCGACTTATGTCTGCCTCCATCAAGACTGTCTCGTTTGTTTTCTTTGCTGTCCATGGTACTCTCAACATTCTTCTGAGAAACCACATCTCGGCTGCCTCAATCCTGCTCTGGCTTTGCTTGCTGACTGTCCACGCCTCGCATCCGTACAACAGTATTGGTTCTATATAACATTCAAGGACTCTCTTCCTGATATTAATTGATAGGCATTTGTTGGTAAGAATGCTTGTCATCTTCTTGAATGCTGTTTTGGCTTGGCCGATTCTGCCAGCTATTTCCGATGTGCATCTGCCGTCTGATGAAATGACCGTTCCCAGGTATTTGAACTTATTAACCTGTGTCAAGGTTGTGCCATTTGCTGTTATTTTGCGTGAGGGGATTTCATGTTTTTTTACTGATCACCATGACTTCAGTCTTCCTGCTGTTTATTCCAACCCCTTACATTTGCTTTCTGTTTCTAGTATATTCACAAGGTTTTGTAGGTCCCTTTCATTTTCTGCAATTAGCACGGTGTCATCAGCGTACCGAATGTTGTTTATCATTTTCCCTCCAACCTTTAATCCAGGGTCTTCTTCTAGGTTTCTCATGATGTTTTCGCTATATAGTGAAAACAGATCTGGTGACAAAACACAACCCTGTCTGACTCCTCTTTTGATGTTTTGAAAAGAGCTTATATTGTTTTCTAGTCTCATTGCAGCTGTTTGTTCCCAGTACATATTCCTGATTATTCGTAGATCTTTTCCATCGACATTGAGTCTCTCCAGTTGGTTGATCAATTCTTCATGTCGTACCCGATCGAAAGCCTTGGTATAGTCAACAAAGCATAAATACAAATCCTTATTCATCTCAACTGACCTCTCTATGATAGTTCTTAGGATGTATATGGCATTAATAGTTCCTTTCCCCTCCACAAATCCACACTGTTCTTCTGCTATTTCTCTTTTGATTCTATTCCTTGTCCTCATCATGATTATTCTTAACAGGATTTTTGTTACATGACTCATCAAACTGATTGTGCGATGGAGTTCGCATTCTATAGCCCCTGTCTTCTTTGGAAGTGCAATGAAAATTGATTTTGACATATCTTTGGGATTTTTCCAGGTCATAACTTTCATTTAGGAGGACTGTTATTTTTTCTATGCCAAATTCCTCCAGGGCTTCAATCATCTCTGTAGTAATGTTGTCTGGTCCTGGGGCTTTTCCTGGTTTCATCTTTTTCAGTGCTGCTCTGACTTCATCTTTCATTATGGGTGGTCCTTCAAAGTTCTTTTTTATGATGTGTTCTTCGTTTCTGTCATCCTCAAAAAGGTCTTTAATGTACTTTCCCCATCTGTCTAATACCTTGTCTTTTTCCATGATAAGCGTGCCATCTTTTGATTTTAAGCAACCAGTTGATGTGCATGTATTTTTCCTGTGAACAATTTCTTCAATTCGTCTACATACCCTGAGGATCCATTTTGTGTCGTTCTTCTATCTCTTTGCATTTTGTGCTCAGCCAAGCTTCCTTAGCTTCATTGCACCTATACCTGATTTCTTTGTTTAAATGAGATAATATCCAACAGAAAATAAGATCAGTGCCGCTTAAGGATAAGAAGTGAATTAAATGGCTAATTTCTATTATCATTTCAGATCTTGTGTCTAATTTGATTAATTCAAGAGCTTGAAGCCCTGATTTAGGGTCAACGCAGAAAAGTATTTATAGTATAATCCTAGGATAACTTACAAAGTAATTCAAAGCCATCAGTATTGCGAAGAGTTCAGCCGTAAAAAAAACGATTTGTTAAGTCCTATATATGAAAGATTTCTCTATTTTAAGAGCAGATATTAAAAACGCAGAACCTGCTTTTTTTCTCAATCAATGATACATCTGTGTAAATTTTTGTATGATTTGGATAAAAGTGTTCAATATGACATTAAACTCGACTCGCTCATAAGTTCACGTTATCTTCTTTCTTTAAATCAGTTTGGTGTATGTCAGAGTTTGCTTTTATGAGTTCCAAACTGGATATTGGTGAAAACCTAGGTCTTATAGATATAGGATCAGCTTCTATGTGTGGTATGGTCTCATGTTTGTGGTGTGGTCTGGTCTGATGTTAATGGTATGGTTTGATGTGGTATGATCTAATGTTATTAGTGTGGTGTGGTGTGGTATTATCTAACGTTAGTGATATGGTGTGATGTGATATTGTCTAATTTTGTGATGTACATGTAGTTTGACATTTTCAGATGTTAGAGATGTGTTATCGTATGGTGTGGTGTGGTGTGGCTGTGTGTGTGTGTTATCGTGTAGTGCAATGTGGTGTGTCTGTGTGTGTGTTGTGATACACCTTGAGTCGTGACGGCGTGTTTTTTGAGTGGGTGTGCTAAATAAGGAGCATTGTTACGTAGCGTGCGCTTCTGAGTCTGGCTGCGTCTGGAAGACAGCAAGGTGTCTGTGGTTAATTAACTACTGTCCTTTGCTGTCTTCTCTGCCCTACTTTTGTTATGGCGTGCAAGGGTGGTATGTGCTGTGGGGTGTCATTTGGCTGAGTAGATTGATGTGGTAGATGGTGTTAATGCGGCCGTTCTCACCACCATGGATGGTTTCCACATAGCAAAGTCGCCAGCAAGTGATTACGTGGCAACTTTTCTTCTCACACATAGCGAGACAGTATGTGCTCCAAACTTTGGCGTGCTCTCTGTCTCTTACAGAAATTGCGTTGATAAACCCTTTGACTCCCGTACCCTACATACATACTTCCTGTCGGAAGCTGGTGGATAGGGTGGCGGAGTCGAAGGGTTAAGTTTTTGCTTTGCTAGCATGGTTGACAATGCAAGATGCTTGTGGACACGGTGCGGGAGTCATAGGGTTAAAGATGGAAAGTATTTGTGATTCTGAATCATTTCTAATCATAGGACTGACGTAATTCGTAGGGTAGTCTGCTATGATCACAAGGGTTGATTGTGTTCTGATATACATTTACGAGAGTGCGTTATGCTTTGCACCACACTTCTGAAGAGGTTGGTTGGTTGGTTGATTTGTTAATTGGTTGGTTGGTGCGTTGGTTGTTTGTTGGTTCACGTATTTTAGAGTTCGCTGCGAGTACGTCGTTGGTTGATTTGTGGGTTGGTGGGTCGGTGAGTTGGTCACGTATCTGACTATGGGCCAAAAGTGCTCTGCCGTATAATCATTCATGCATTTATGGTCATGTACGGTTAGTCAGTCATACTTCAAACAAGTCATGGTTTTATGCTACTCCATTCATGCTGTTTTGTCCCCATATATGTCATTGAATAAAGTTTTGTATAAACCAACATCAGAGAGAGAGAGGGGGGGGGGGGAGAAAGAAATTGAATTAGAGACAAACAGTTTATATATGTAGTTGATGGTGAAAAGTGATATAGTTGATCTTGATGTGTGTCTACAGATGTGGCTAGACGCCCTGGACCTCCATCTGTACGGACTGGGCCTGTGGGCAGGCATCCTTCCTTCTTTCGGCAGTCACCTCACTAACAGGAAAATTGTCATCAACGTGTAAGCAGCAGGAGTTTATTCTTACCATCATCATGATTATCGTTATTATCATTGTTACTTTGTTTAGTGGAGAATAAGGTGGGGGAGGGATATGGCTAATGTTTTATCATCTGTACTGTTTTGTCCTGTATGTGTGTGTGCGAGTTTGTAGTTGTGTGTATGAGTACTTTAAAATGCCGACTGGGTTTTTTTTTATGTTTAAACTGAAATTGAATGACAGTTATACGAGTACGTTTATACGTGATTCGCGGTAGTTGTCGTTTTGTGTGTGTGTGTGTGTGTGTGTGTGTGTGTGTGTGTGTGTGTGTGTGTGTGTGCGTGTGTGTGTACGTGTGCGTACGTGCGTGTGTTTTAGTGTATTCGTGTACCTGTCTGTCTGTCTGTCTTCATATTTGTCTGTTTTAAAGGGTTGATTACTCAGAAGGATGATAGGCAAATATGTCTGTCTGTCTGTCAGTCTGTCTGCTTGTCTGTTAAAAGAAGAATCAGTTGTTTAGTACCATAAGACTGTCTATATGTATCTCTGTCAGTAAATATGTAGAGCTGTGTGTGTAGTAAGTGCGCGCTTATGTATGTTCCTATGAATGTTTTTGTCCAGGAGGGATTCGTCGCACTTGGACAATTCCATATGCGCCCCCCCCCCCCCCCCCACACAAAAAAAACATTTGCTGGCAATTACCTAGCAGACTCCTTGAGACCGAGCAGAGCCATTTTAGCTGGTAGAGTTTTGAAAAGGGGGGGGGGGGGGGATGGAAATGAGTTACGGAGCACCGACACCACCGAAATGATTGATGGCTTAAAATGGACAGCGTGTAAGCCATTTTTTTATGTTGCGTGATGGATTGAACGCAAGACATGATATCTGGAGTCGTCTCATGTCCTCCGCTGCCCGAGAAATTGCAGGGAGATAGTAGATGTTTCTTCTCGTCGGCCTTTATACTGACACTTTTCCTGTGTGCTCGACAGTGTATCTTCTGTTCACTGACAGGTTTAGTGATTGCAGCTTCAGTTTTCGTTTCCCAAGACAGCGTCTCCACATAAATTCCATATGCATCGTCTTCATCACAAAGCATCAGTCGCTCCATCACATAGCATCGGTAGGTCCATCACATAGCATCAACAGCTCATCACATAGCATCAGTCGCTCAATCACATAGCATCAGTAGCTCCACATAGCCTCAGCAGTTCCATCACATAGCATCAGCAGCTCCATCACATAGCATCAGTAGCTCCATCACATAGCATCAGTCGCTCCATCACATCACATCGATAGCTCCATCACTAAGCATCAGTAGCTCCATCACACAGCATCAACAGCTCCATCACATAGCATCAACAGCTCCATCACATAGCATCAGTAGCTCCATCACATAGCATCAGCAGCTCCATCACATAGCCTCAGCTGCATCACATAGCGTCAGTCGCTCCATCACATAGCCTCAGCAGCTCCATCACATAGCATCGGTAGCTCCATCACATAGCATCAGTAGCTCCATCACATAGCATCAGTAGCTCCATCACATAGCATCAACAGCTCCATCACATAGGATCAGTCGCTTCATCACATAGCATCGGTAGCTCCATCACAGCATCAGTAGCTCCATCACATAGCATCAGTAGCTCCATCACATAGCATTGATAGGTCCATCACATAGCATCAGTAGCTCCATCACATAGCCTCAGCTACATCACATAGCGTCAGTCGCTCCATCATAGCATCAACAGCTCCATCACAGCGTCGGTAGTTCCATCACATAGCATCAGTAGCTCCATCACATAGCATCAGTAGCTCCATCACATAGCATCAGCAGCTCCATCACATAGCCTCAGCTGCATCACATAGCGTCAGTCGCTCCATCACATAGCATCGGTAGCTCCATCACATAGCATCAACAGCTTCATCACATAGCATCGGTAGCTCCATCACATAGCATCCACAGCTCCATCACATAGCGTCAGTCGCTCCATCACATAGCATCGATGGCTCCATCACATAGCATTAACAGCTCCATCATACAGCATCAACAGCTCTATCACATAGCATCGGTAGCTCCATCACATAGCATCGATAGCTCCATCACATAGCGTCGGTAGCTCCACATAGTCTCAGCAGCTCCATCACATAGCAACAGCAACTCCATCACATAGCATCAGTAGCTCCATCACATAGCATCAGTCGCTCCATCACATAGCATCAGTAGCTTCATCACATAGCATCAGTAGCTCCATCACATAGCATCAGTCGCTCCATCACATAGCATAGATAGCTCCATTATACAACATTAGTAGCTCCGTCATATAGCATCAGTAGCTCCATCACATAGCATCAGTGGCTCCATCACATAGCATCAACAGCTCCATCACATAGCATCAGTAGCTCCATCACATAGCATCAGTCGCTCCATCACATAGTATCAACAGCTCCATCATACAGCATTAGTAGCTCCGTCATATAGCATCAGTAGCTCCATCACATAGCATCAACAGCTCCATCACATAGCATCAACAGCTCCATCACATAGCATCAGTAGCTCCATTACATAGCATCAGTCGCTCCATCACATAGCATCAACAGCTCCATCACATAGCATCAGTAGCTCCATCACACAGCATCAACAGCTCCATCGCATAGCATCAGTAGCTGATGCCATGTGACGGATGAGATCCAAAATGATCATGACATCAGTCAAGCTTGCGCATAAGCTCCTGTGAGATCCAACATAGCGTATAAGTTTGATGTCTGTTTTTGTATCAGTCTATCATTGAGACGCCGTATGCTACATTGCAATGAAATATGTATCTCCATCTGCAATGTTCCAAAAAGAATTTATTCGTGGAAGTGGATGAAAACACAAAACACACTAGGCTCCCAATGTGAATTGTTTGCACCAGTACCACAACCAACGCCTTACACATCCAGATCAGAGAAACCCGACCCAGGACAAAACAACATACAACCCATGTCCGCTTACCAACACGATTTATTGTACCCATCACCTTCATTCTCTCAGCTCACCCTCCTGTCTTCCACCCTCACTTGACAGCAACAACAAGAACTATTACTCTGATCACCTAATGATTGAATGATTCATCTCAAGACAGCTTGTTTCAGTCAAATTCAAAATTCTATCGTCCATATATGTTGTGTTTTATAGAGCTGTGGGCGCCATGTTGCTGTTTTACGGGTGTCTGCCTCACCTGTTGCTGGTGGCCATCGCACCCTATGTGGACCCTTCCTACAACACCGGATGGTTCGGCCATGCTCATGGTGTCAAGGCCGGTAAGTGAGTCTCTGACCACTCGCTATATCCTGTCTGATAATGAGTACAAGGACGAAACTCACGCACAAAAAGAAGAAAACGGATTTGTAACAGTCTGAATATTTTTTTGGAAGTCAGTTTCTTTGGAAATTGAAATTATCAAATGAAACATCAGCAAGATTTTAACAGTCGAATTTCTTTGTTTGTTTTGTTTGGGTTTGTTTGGGTTTTAATTTGTTTGTTTGTGTTTGTTTGGGTTTTTAATTTGTTTGTTAGTTTGTTTGTTTGATATATTGAGCCCTTAGAAAATGTTGTTTTAAATAAGCAGACTGCAAGCTTTCAACTTGTTGCTGTTTCCTGCTATTAATGGTGATCATTTACAGAGAACATTTCTGCACTAAGCGTTGATACAAATGAGACCCAGGCTTTTCTTTATCTTTAGAAATGATCATTTTCATTCAGACCAATCGTCACCATAAACACCAAAAATGCCCCAGTTGTATGTTAGCAATGTATGCTGTGCTGAAACAAACAGAAGTAGACAACAGACGGAGTTAAAATCGTATGGACGTGATTTAGTAGGCCTCTTTTGTTTGATATATCGGATTATAACACGGATAGGATAGGGTTGTCTATTTTGATTGTTATTCTTTTTGTTTATGTATTTTGAAAAAAAAAATCATGATGTTGAATAAATGTGTGAACTGAATGGAATAATATTATGTTAATAATAATAATATTAATGATGATAATGATGATGATTATGATAGTAATAGCAATAATGAAATTGATAATATAATAATAACAACGACAATGATGATGATGATGATGATAATAATAATAATCATGTTGATGATGATGAAGAGGAGGAGGATGAAGGTACTAGTAGTAGTAGTTGTTGTTGTTGTATTCTGTGTTGTAGCCGTAGTAGTAGTAGTTACTGTAGATGTAGTAGCAGCAGCGATTTATAATGATAATAATACATAGAAGGGCTGTCCCAAACGACGCGTATCCTTGTGTTGTGTGACCAGTGTGGTTCATTGTGTGCAGGCCTGTCGTACCTCTTCATCTCCATCCCTCACACCTTCGCCAAGTATGGCTTGTCTCCCTTCATCGCCTTCCTCCTCTACCTCTCCTACGTTCTGTTGGGCCTCCATCATCTGGTGAGTGGTTTGAACACACGCGCGCGTGCTCACTTGCACGCACCTACACACGGAAAGGCAGAGAGTGTGCACGCACACTTGCACGCACTAGCACACAACAGACAGACAACACACACACGGACGCACGCTGGAGCATACAGTACACGCGCACACATACACACACGCGCATACACACACACACACGCACACACACGTGGGTGTGCGAGCACTCTGCATTCTTTCCACATTTTCCCATCCACCTACAAATCAAAAAATCAATACATACACACACACACACGCACACATCTCAATGCTACACAAAGGACAAATAAATGCTGTGCTTCACACAGTACAAATGAATATTGACTATGACGTTTATGTGTGAGGATAGTGGGAATTTTGTTTACAACTGGTTTATGGACTGCACTTTCCAAAAAACGAAAAAGGGTTTCGTGTATGGTTGGCTTCATGTCGCCAAGTAAGCAGTCGTGTTCCGTTTTGGGGAGCGAAGGGGTGGATGTGGTGGGTGTTTTCGTATTTCCATAAGCCCCCGAACACCTAACAAGATCTTTAACGTGCGTATTTGATGTTCTTCGTGCTACACATACGAAGGCGATTCAGGTACATGCAGTTGTGCGCGTGTGTGCCTGAAGATCATAAAAATCTCCGCCCTTTATCCAGCAGACGCTACCGGACAGACAAAAACTCAGATCTTTTGACTTGAAATACTATGTCCTGACTACTTGAAGTATTTGTGTGTATTGCAACGGTTATAGTCCTGATATGGCTCCACGTAGTCGGCTGGGCTTTAAACAAAAATAACAAAAGCAAACAAACAAGCAAAATACTACTTGTTGTCGCACATATTGAACGATGGAACAAAACAAAAAAATGACTTCTTGGTTATCGCACACATCGAGCAATGGAACAAACGAATATTATAACGACACCTTATGGCCGTCTTGGGATTGCTGGTGTGATGTGATAGATGTTGTTGTGTGTGAGTGTGGCGTCACTCGTTTTGGCAACACGCCCATTTGGCAGACAGAGAGATCAAAGAAAAAGAAAGAAAAAAAAAAGGCAACAAGAAACGGTCAAGCCCTGCTGGTTTCATGCCCTGTTCTTGTCCACTTTTAACCCTTTCGTTTCTTCATTTTATCCACAGGGTCCTTGCATACATGTATGCGACGCGTCCTTAACATTATCGTGATCATATGGGAAAGTATGGAAATTGATTTATTATCCCCACTGTTTTGCTTTCGAGCGTAGGTGAGTGTCTGTCTGTCTGTCTGTCTGTCTGTATATCTGTCTGAGTTGTGTATGTTTGTGCGTGTGTGTATGTGTGTGTGTATTACACACACGTATGTATATGTGCATATATACACAAACACGTGCACATGCACACATGCAAGGCTCGATCTAAATCAGTCCCTCACTTTCCTTCTTTGTACGCAGAACACAATCAACATCAAACACTGAAGGGGAAGAGTGAGCAGTAGGAAGGCATGGAGAATTGGGGCAAGGGGATAAGTGTGAGGTAGGGTAGGAGACTGGAGCTTCAGACAGCAATAACGGTAATGAAAGAATCGTAATCCCTCGTGGTCTGCGAGAGCACGTTCCATGGTCAGGTCAGTAAGGATATACAAGGTCTAGCTTCTGTCAGCGCCTTGCGGCACTTTCTCTGAAGAGTTAACACAGAACTGAGGAAGAAAGACCCAGGCATACTGGCACAAATGAAACACAGGATTGCACTGAAATTGTCCGGTAGTAAACATACACAGTTAGGGAAGGATGAAGTATTTTGAAAATCGAGTTTTGTTAATATCAAAAAACAGTAAGGAAAAGGAATGATGTTATAACGTCCAGCAGTAAACATACACAGTTAGGGAAGGATGAGCATATTATGGAAATCGAGTTTTGTTAATATAAAAAAGAAAGTGGAAAAACAGCAAAGGAAAAGAATGATGTAAAGGGCCAATGAATAAGAATACGTGTAGGACCTAAAATGAAAACAAACAAAAAGAAGATGATCCATGTACTTAAAAGATAAGTGACGTCTGGTATTAAAAAAGCAATGGAAGACCTTGGATTGCTGGAACTTGCAAGTGTGTTACGGGTGCATGTATGAAAGAGCAAAAGCTCATTGTTTTCGGTCTTTTGTCTCATACTAAACCATTGACAACCGATATAATGTGCTGACGTTTCTTTCTCTAAGTAAATGTTCATGAACAATTTATGAGACCAGTAGCAGATGTCGCGGTAATCCATTCAGATTATTTCATGAAGTCAGTAATGACATTCGTTGCTTTGGTTATCGAAAAAGGCCAGTTTCCCAGGAGATCAGAAATGGAATTCATATCATCCCTTCACAGCTACACCGACAGTGACTTTTCAGTTGACATGGGCTGTAGCGATTCTGTCGTCTCATCTTTGACCTTCAATATAACAGATAACAGACAGGGTTTCCGGCAAAATGACGTTATAGAAGGACATGTGGATTGAAATAATATCTAAGTGAAACATATCATAACCGTCATCATCAGTAAAATAATGTCTCCGTAGTCTAGCAACATGGCCAAGCTGTATGAGTTGTGTACGGTGCATGCACTGCCGTCGCCACCATACTCTTTTTTGGCGGACAGTGTTTTCCCAGTTGGTAATGTTGATGCCTCAGTTGATGAGATTGGCATTTAGAGCATGCTTGTATCACGCTAATGGTTTTTCCCTGGTCAAGGTGTCCTTGCTTCAGCTCTCCGTACTGATTATAAGGTAATTTCGGCACCGTGCAATATACAGCACAGTACAATGCTATACAGTATCAACCTAGCACTGTATTCATGAACGAGCTTGTAGGAAAGGGGATGTCTACATCTGGTGCAACATGCTTGTGTCCGGTAAATTTCACACAAAATATATATATATAGAGCAGTATAATGCAATGCAGTAGAAACGCAACACATCGACAGATCTATATATATAGATAGATATACATACATATAGATTACGCATACATAACTTATATATATCTGGAAACAGCCAGATAGCAAAAGATCATCAGAGGAGAAACCCCCGTCAAGCAAGTGTTTTGGCACTTAACTCCTGACACTCACAGAGGGCCTGGCCGCATCCAGGTCATGACTCCTGGATGCCTTGCTGCTATAGCCTTTTTTTTTTAAAGTAATTTGTGTCCACCTGGAATCGAACCCGTGCATCCGAGGTGGTCAAGCGTCATAAGGCAAAGTCACCCTTGCGACGGATGTCTTAAACCACTTAGCTATTGGTCAATAGCAACCTATAGGGGAATTTTAAGCCTTACGAAATTCATTTTTGTTCTTCCTGGTCCAGATCCAGCTGGAGCTCTTTTCCGCTGCTTTTACCATTGCCTTTAGGGCTTTGTTCCTCTCTGTCTCCTAGAAAGCGAAAGCTGAGGTCCTAAGCTGATGTGCCTATCAACCCCTTTGCTCTAACCTCTATGGCGAGGACTTTGGCTTAAAAGCCAGATGTCCTGAAGTTGCTGGCAAAACTGGCATACTTTTCAGTCTTGTAAATTTGGGTTTCCTCCATTCTTCTTTCATACGTACAGTATGCTCGATCAGAATCACTTGTTTGGATGAATGGGAGTGGAGAACTATGTCCAGTCTCATGCCAGTTTTGCTGATGATTTCTGGGTGTATCTTTTTTCATTGTGGGAGATCTGCTGTACACCCCCAGTAATCTGCTTCATTCAGCTGACCCCGCTTCCATGGTCTGGGTGTTACATCTTTTTCAGGCCACCTTTTCCTGCCTCCTGCCATGTATAAGATTGTTGGGTCTTCTGGTGGCAGGTTTTTCTTTTAGCGGTGCTGATCGCACTGTTGATCACTTGTGCGATCTCTTGAAGCACGTGATTGTGCCTCTGTGTTTACCTTTCTTGGGTTAGAGCTACCTTGCATGAGCTCAGGACTTGTTTCACTGTCTGTTTGCCCAGGCACAGCAGATAAGCAGGGTCATCTGATTTCCCCCACTTCACCAGATTAGCATTCGACAGCAGGAGGTCATACCCAGATCCGTGGCAAAAACTGATTCTGAGATGGGTCATATGCCACAAGTTATTCCAGTTTAGACATCTTTGGAGTGCATTTTCCCAAGTCGTTCTCTGCCCCTGTTGGACTTGACGAACTGCTTTCTGCAGTCTTATGGCGTCCTCTTCTTTCTTCACCTGTTGTATTATCATATCTCTTCGTGCCATCCTGTTGGCCTTTGACCACCATTCCATTTTTGTTGATCGCAGTCTCTGTCTATAAGTCTGTGTGTGCCCTATAATTTCTCTGGCAATAAGGTTTTCATTTGCTCCGACCAGTACCTTCTGTACTTTCCATTTTCTGCCAATCCTCAGCTTGGGCTGGATTGAACTAACAACCTTATCACCCAAGTCTTCAAACGTGCTATGAAGCCAGACCTTTCCTGCATTGTACTCCTCAACAATGGATTTTAGGGGTAGCTTCAGCTTTGCCAGGCAACAGTAGAGCGCAACGTCAGTAAAACTCGGTGGCACACTAAGCCATTTCCTTCTGTCTTTGTTGTTTTTGGCCTCCATTGATCTCACTGTGCTAGTGCAGATATCGTATGTCAACAGAGGCCAGAGGTGCTTTGGAATCAGCATGAACCGCAGGCACCACACGTTTTATTTGCCATAAGGCTATTGCGGTCTGTTACCTGCAAACGTTCTTCTGCCATTTGCTTGTTTTCTTTAAATATATGAATACAGCACAACAAAACAATACAACACGGAGTATATTTGTATACATAAACAGATGCTGCACATGCTGGCGATGTGATGCATCATTTGATACAACACAAAACAACACACAAAAATACGCCACAATACATAATGTATACATGTGTGTGTGTGTGTGTGTGTGTGTGTGTGTGTGTGTGTGTGTGTGTGTGTGTGTGTGTGTGTGTGTGTGTGTGTGTGTGTGTGTGTGTGTGTGTGTGCAGGCGCTGCACGTGCTGGTGGTGTGGGAGAACGTGTGGCCGGCACTGCCCCGCCCGCTCATGCTCTTCTTCCGCCGTCCCCATCTTCTGCTGGCCGTCTTCTGCTTCCTCTCCTTCCTCCTTACTGCCCCCTATGCCTCTGGCGTGAGTATCTGTCTCTGTCTCTGTCTCTCTCTATATATATATCTCTCTCTCTCCCTCTCTCTCTCTCTCTCTGTCCTCTGTCTTTCTCTCTCTCTCTCATTCTCTCTCTGTCCTCTGTCCTCTCTCTCTACGTCTCTGTCTGTCTCTCTTTCTCTCTGTCTGTCTCTCTCTTTCTCTCTCTGCCTCTGTCTCTCTCTCTCTGTCTCTCTCTCCCTCTGTTTCTCTCTGTCCTCTCTCCCCCCCCTCTCTCTCTCTCACCTGTTTTCGTCGTCTGTGATATGAAACTGTAGTGGACCTGATGTGTGTGTGTGTGTGTGTGTGTGTGTGTGTGTACACGCAGTGTGGAGCCTACCTGTACCAAGTGGTGCGCTTTTACGTGGATCGTCTGCTGTTCGCCCTCATCATCTTCACCATGGTCCCCCTTATCATCGGCTATGGTAGGCTGTCTGTCAGTGTGTCGGTCACTGTCGTCTGTCTCTTAGACTGTCCTCTCAATGTGTCTGATCTTGTTGTCTTGTCAGACTGAGTATCTGTTCATCTGTGCGTGTTTCTTGCTGTATGCATTCTGATGTGTGCGCGGGTGTGTATGTGTGATACATTCGCGCTTTAGTACCTTGTGTGTCTTGTAAAACATGTAGTGCGCAGTGGGTCCAAATGAGTTGTGACGATAATAGCCCTATGCAAGAATGATGATGATGATGGTGATGATGATGATGATTATTATCATTATTGTCATTATTATTATTGTTGTTGCTGTTGTTGTTATTGTTATTGCTGTTGTTATAATTATTGTAGCTACTATTAGGTATTCTCGGTGTTTCCTTAAGCCACCAAATGCTGACGTGGTTTATGGGATCTTTAACGTGCGTGTTTGATGTTTTCCGTTCGTACACACACGAAGGAGTTTAGACACAATCAATTTGACAGACACGCTGACCTGGGAGATATTAAAATTATCCACCCTTTACCCACTGGGCACCACCAGTTTTTTTACTGTTCTTTCTGCCCTTACTTATGATGTGTGTCTTGGATTTTCCTGTCTATCCTTAATTGTCATAAGTGTCTTTAATTGTCCTGAGTGTCCTTAATTGTCCTGAGTGTCCTTGATTGTTCAGTCTGCCCTGTCCTGAGTGTCCTTGCTTGTCCAGTCTGCCCTGATGTACCTCTATGTCATTAATTGTCCTGTGTGTCCTTGATTGTCCAGTCTGCCCTGTTCTGTCATTCTTTAATTTTCATGAATGAGCTTGCTTGTCCAATCTGCCCTGTCCTGTCTGTCCTTAATTGTCCTTGATTGTCCAGTTTGCCCTGTCCTGTCTGTCCTCAATTCTCCTGAGTGGCCTTAAATTTTGAATAAACTTTGCAACAACAAACTTTTCCAGCAAAATTAGACATTCGTGAGACAAATCATTTTCATTCAAACACACATACATACATGCACACGTGCTCTCATACACACGCACACACGCGCGCGCACACACACGCACACACACATACACACACACACGCAGCACGCTCTCATACGCATATACACTTACACACGCACACATGCACGCACGCTCACTCACGCACAGACATTAGCGAAAATAATTCCGTTTTGTTAACACACACATGCACACACACACACACACACACGTGCGCGTACGCACGCACGCACGCACACACACATTCACGAGCGCGCACAAAGCATTCGCGAAAAAAATTCCTTCAAACACACACAACACACACACACACACACACCACACACACACACACACACACACACACACACACACACACACACACACACTCTCTCTCTCTCTCTCTCTCTCTCTCTCTCTCTATTTAGGTAGAAGGGAAACCATGTTTTCCGCTTCTAGATCAATGAGCATAGCAGTGGCAATGACAGAAAAGAGAACGATGATCAAAGTTTCTTTACAAATCAATAGACAATACGGAAATTGGGTTCATTCGGTCATGGCCAGTCGTTCTTGCCATTTTGTGATCAGGTACGGCATCTTTCAATAGACATTCGTTTCTGATCACTCTCAAAAAGGGTGATGATGTGATTTCAGTCTGCCTTGGGTAATAACTTTTCTATCACCCTTTTTTCGTTGTTAACTGAGACCGCTTTGTAACAGACACGAGAGGGCGTCCCCCCCCCCCCCCATGTCCCCCCCCCTTTTTTTTTTAAATGAAATGGTCTATTTGAGAGAAGTGTGTGTGAGTGCGCGCGCACGTGCATGTGTGTATGTTTGTTTGCAGCGTGTGTGTTCATGTGTTTGTCCATCTGTGACAAAACTGTGTGAACAAAATGTTCTTAGTAGTTTCTGAATGAATCTTTTCCAAACTTGGATCAAAATTGTGGACTGTTGAAGAGTCGCCGAAGCATAAGTTGGGAAGATAAGGCTCCAATGTCAAGGTCACTTGGACTAAAACAGTTGCCAGGCACCTTTTTTTTTTTTCAGGAAAGCGCGTGCAGCATTTTCTCGGGAACTTTTGGAAATACTGAAATCTTTTCTGACTGTTCTGACATTCTGCCACTGTCTGTCGATGCACCGTACGTCAAGTTTAATTTCAGTCCAAGCTTATTCAAGGTCACAGAAACCTTGAAAAGTACGAGACTGGATTTTCTGATTATTTTTTTTTTTATAAAAAGGGAGGTGGTTTGTTTTGTTTGTTTTTTGTTTTTGTTTCATTTTTGTTAGAATGGCCTATCTTTTTAATTTTTAGCTAGTAGATTTATTTTAGTTATTTACGTCTTTTATTTGCAGGCTTTGGGTATGTGCTATTTGTAGACCCTTAATCCCAAATGATTTGCAGTGTTAGGGCATATGGAATATCCGAGCGCTACAATACCATCTTGAGGACATCGGAAACTAAAATGAATAGATAATCTTTTAGACAGTGAGGTTGGAAGCTTTGCTCTGGCGGTTTTCCTGTATGACCATTGCTGACTGGTTGTTGTTTCAGTGCGTCAGGAGGCCTTCCGTCTTCCCATTGAGCGGATCTGGATGAGTGTGTGGTATGGTATGGCCTCCGTCACCACTGCTGTGAGTAATTAGTACACTCGTCACTTTGTAGAGATCTTTTTTTTTAATGAGAATTGATTTGTCTCGATCCCTCTGTGTTTGTGTGTTTGTTTGGTGTTTGTTTTTGTGTGTGTATGTGCGTGTGTGTTTGTGCGCGTGTGTGTGTGTGTGTTTGTGTGTGTGTGTGTGTGTGTGTGTGTGTGTGTGTATGTGTGTTTAGTCCAGGCCTTCTGCCATTTGACTTTAGCCAGTCTCAAATCACCCAAACGATGTATACGAAGCAAGCAAGGAAGGGAGTGCACAGACACACACACATACGCACACACATACACATTCACAGTTCACACACACACACACACACACACACACACGCACGCGCGCACACACACACGTACAAACACGCACGCGCGCGCGCACACACACACACATTCACACACGCGCGCGCGCGCGCGCACACACACGCACACACATACACAAAAACACACACACACATAGCTGATCACATCAAAATATGCCTGGGTAAATGTATGGTAGTGGCTTGGCATGGGCTCTTGTTCCCAATGCTGCGAGTACACAACGTGCAGAAGTCCCAGGGAGAATGCTGGGGCGATGTTGTTTATGTGTCTGGAAAGTTTTGCTTTTCCCATTGGACGCCCAGACGATAAGTAAAATGTTGTACAATGGAGAATATGTACTCTGAAAATTAAACCTGTCGCTGAAATAGCGTGAGGTGTGTAAAAATGAAAGTTCTCTATTTTTTGTTTTCATTTATTTCGTTTTCGTCACAATCGAATTACAACATGAAATTCAGGCTGCTGTCCTCATTAAGAGCGCATCGCCGTAATATATGTGAACCCATTCTTTTATTCTTTTCTTTTCTGTATGCCTGTATTTCTTGTTTACTGATGAAAGTGGATTATTTTACAAACGTTTTACAGGGACAACTTCTCTGTTTGCATTGGGATCGTTAACATGTGCTTAGTGCATGTGGCACACGAGGCCTGGTTTTATTGTCTCATCCAATAAACACCTAGACCACCATTTCAGATCTAGTGAAGGAGGGTGGGGGAGTGAGACAAATCCCTTTCCCATTCGATTGGAACCTAGGTTTCTCTCGTCCCATTCGGCAGTTTAACCACCAGGTCACATACACTCACTACACACATACAGGAAACAAGAAACTAGGAGAGTGAAAGGGTAAAGAGCCGGTGTATACATATTTATGATTTATTTCCTGCATCTTATGACACAAAAGTCGAACAAAACTGTCGAATCAAGCAAACAATTAAAACAAGAACAATCAAACGAACTCATAAGACAACGAAACAAACTCGACAACACACAGACAACTAAATATGTCGTGTTCATACACATGTAATAACAGATTATATATGTATATAGAGATTATATGTAATACATATGTGTGTTGTGTGTGTGCGCTATGCATTCGTACACATTACATGTAATACATATTTGCGGCTGACATGTGTTTGAAACACAGCTAAAACTTTGTTGAACTTAATTAAATCAAACCAGTACTGATCATTTTATGTTGTTTTTAAGCGCTTCCAATTGTCTCGGATCCATGTATGCACATAATTTTTGCTTATGCTGCTGGCGGTATGTTGCTGGTCAGTCTGTGTACTCCTTTGGTGGGTGTGCATGCTGGGTGTTTTCATGTTTCCATACGCCTGCCTCTGGAATAGTTCACAAGATCTTTAACATGCATAGCTTATAGTCTGCTGACTAATGAATCCTATGGTGTGTGCATGCAGAGTCTGCTGATCTACAATTTTGCCGTGTACATCTACCCGGAGCGTGTGGTGAGCTATGACGAAAGGTGGGCGGAGGATGTGGGTTGGTGTGTGGCTGTCACCCCCCTCCTGCTGGGCGTGGTGCTGGGGGCTCTGCACGCCCTTATCAAGGGACACGGCAATCTTCTGGAGGTATGCAGATAGCTGGCTGGTTGGTTGGTGGGGGGGGGGGGGGGGGTCGATTGCTTAAATTTTGTTTTATTGTTCATGTTTTTCCTTTCCTGTTTTGGTTGTTATTGTTTGTTGAGCCCTGTAGCCTTGTTGCAAGTAATCTAAACCCTTTCCCTTCCCCCGTTTTCGTGCTCTCTCTCTCTTTGTCTCTGTCTATCTGTCTGTGTCTCTGTCTCTCTTTGTCTGTCTCTCTCTCTATCTATCTCTCTGTCTCTCTCTCTCTCTCTCTCTCTTCTTCTTCTTCTTCTTCTCTGTCTCTCTCTCCACCTTTACTCTCTCTCTCTTTCTCTCTTTTCTTCTTCTTCTTCTTCTTCTTCTTCTTCTTCTTCTCTCTCCCCCTTTACTCTCTCTCTCTCTCTCTGTCGCTTGCTTGCTCGGTCGTTCTTGTTTTATGAGGGACATTTTCCTTCATATAAACACTGAGGCACACACGCACAGAAATGAGCAAACGCACGCAGGAGCACACAAACACCCGCGCACATATAGACGATGAGAGAGAGGTTGGGGGGGGTTGTTTTTGTTTTTTTGTGGGGGGGGGGGGGGTGGCGCGAGAGAGAATAGCACACACAAGCAGATCTCGACGAGCAGTCTTTGAATGTAAACACAGACTATGACCTCGTACAACAACAAAAATAAAATAGATCAATGGCTGGCTGTCGTTAGTGCCACAGACAACCGACTTGAAGGTTGTGCTTTCGTATTCCATCAATCCTGTCAGAATTACTGTGGGATTTTTTGGTCCCAACCGACTCCTTCCCAGATTCGAGTGCTATGAGTTCATTGGGAAGACTGGAACCGCAGTCGAGTCTCATCCAGTTCACGGATGTATCACTGAGGTTGTTGCTCAAATCTCAGCGCTTAGATTTGATTTTATCAAGATTTTGCGCTATATAAATAAAATATATTGTTATTATTGTTATTGTTAAATCTCCTGACCAATACTGCAGGACTCTAGGATACATAATGACAACAAGCGTGGCGTACAACTGTGTTACGCAGTCTCAATCTTAGATGGAACCCCATAGCATCTGGTTGCCATCCCCATTGTCATCATCATTATAGCAGTGTAAAATTGTCTCAGCTTCTGTACCCATTAACCCTTTGACTCCTGCACCCTAACCACCAACTGCAACAACTTAACCCTTTGAATCCCTCACCCTATCCACCAGCTTCCTACAGGAAGCTGGTGGACAGGGTGAGGGAATCAAAAGGTTATGTTTTTGCTTTGCTAGCATGGTCGACAATGCAGGATGCTGGTGGACAGGGTGCAGGAGTCAAAAGGTTAAAGTGGCGCAGAAAATGGGACAAACAAGGTGAGCACAAATGGAGTGTGATGATCATTTACACAAATAGTTTTCTAAAGTGAGAAATAAGATAAAGTAAGATACCGTACAACTGATCCCTGTCCTTCTCTTTCTGTGTCTGGTGTCAGCGGTTCCTGGGTTCCCTGAAGATGGGCAAGGTGCCTGAACAGGATCACACGGAGGATTTTGACTCTGGAGAAACCGGAGACACGGCCCTGCAGGGGGCCCGCTCCCCCCGCCCCCATCGCCTGCCCCGCTCCCTCTCCCAGCCTCTCACCCCACCACCCAGGGTACCTTGCCCTCTGGCATGCCTCCGGGATACGGGGCCACGGAGAAGGCGGAGGTGGAGGTGATCATGAACAGCAGCAAGTCGTGTGACGGGGACATCGCCCGGGTGTGAGAGAGGCCGGCCCCTGACTGAATTCAGTCCCTTTACAGTCACCCCCTTCTTGGGATGAAAGACAAACAGTTTGGTTGTCCGTGTCTGAGATTGTCAGACAAGACACTTTTCAACGTGTTTGTTGCTAAAAGTCTGAAAATTTATGTTTGTTTTGTTTTTTTGTTTTGGGGTGGGAATTCCGATGTCGTAGTAGTTAAGCTGTTCAGTGTACATGGCTGTGAAGCTTCTGACATGAAATTGGAAACTTGAATACAAATGTAGCTGTTAAGATTTTGGGATGAAATTAGAATCTTGAATACAGATGTATTCCTGCATCAAATTGTCAAGCAAAATTTGTGCTATAAATTCAGCTGGCAGGAAGCAGGTGGACAGAGTGAGAGAGTGAAAGGATTGAGTTTTCATGACTGATGGTGCAGGAAGCTGGTGGAGAGGATGAGGGAATCAAAGGGGTAATAGTTACTTCTGGAAACAGATAATATGCCATTCAAACAGTAGTTAACATTGTAGCGTTTTCAGTCAATGGTAGTGCCATTCACATTTCGTTCACTGATATCTGAAACATGTTTAAAGCTAGTGATACTACCCAAAAAAATTTGAACGCTAACAGTTGAATATTTTGCTGTAAAAAATGATGAGTCCAAAATACCCAGACATTTCTGTCCCAGTTACTAAACCATTAACTGAGAAAGAAAAAATGTTTTACTGTATGTACATTATTATTATTGTCAAAAAATGTTTGGTGATAGTAAATGTTGTTAAGAGCTCATTTTTGTCGATACGATCGACTCGAGGTATTTTGAATTCTACTGTAATTTCAGTTCCATGCGAATTGTAGAAACATGCACATTCAATCTAGGCCATTGGCATTTAAGGACAGCATGTGATCACAAAGAACTGGAGGTTTTACTGGGTTTTAGGTTATTTAACTGAGTTTTTATCTTGTATTCTTTTATGAACTTTTATATCATATTTTCACTGAGCTTTTATCTTGCATTCTTTTCCTGAGCTTATATCTTATTTTACTGAGCTTTTATCTTACATTTCATTACTGAGCTTTTATCTTATATTCTTCTACTGAGCTTTTGCATTCTTTTACTGAGCTTTTGTCTTGGATCTTTCACTGAGCTTTTATGTTATGCTCTTCTGAGCTTTTATTTTACATTCTTTTACTGAGCTTTTTTCTTATATTCTTTTACTAAACCTTTATATTTTATTCTTTTAGGAGATTTTATCTTATATTCTTTTAATGAGCTTTTATCTTTTAATCTTTTACTTAACTTTGATCTTATATTCATTTTGCATGGCTTTATCTCAGTAACCTTTACTGAGCTTTTATCTATCTTCTTTAACTAGGCATGTTTATTTTTTATTGAACTTTGCGATTTTTAGTTTTAGTTCTTCGTACTGTTTGAGTACGAGGGGCATTATTCTCAAACAGCAGAAATGAAAGCTACAGCGAACTGATACAACCTACGACAACAGCCGAATAATGCTCTGTAAAATAATGCAGATCTTTAGAAATCAGTATGCGGTTACACAGTGTAACGGTACATGACATAGCATTGTTTTTATTTTCCAGTGAAACCACATAATTATGAAGGAATCTTGTCATCATAGTGTTATTCTACATTGTGTTTGCTGTAGTCAATAAATTTTTACATGTATGCTTATCGCAAACAGGCCTGACCCAGCATGGAATGTGATTATTTGTGAATCCCTTTGTTCATTCGGAATTAAAAGAGAAGATAGTAAACTGCTATGGAACGTTGAAAGTGACAGACTGAACTGAAATGGAGTTCTCTGAAAAAAAAATCCCTCTGTTATAACTTGACATTTGACATATAACATAATAAAATGTCACTGAAGGAGAGAGGAGCATGACATGATAAATGAAAAAACAACAAAATGTTAAATGTGTTTGGTCAGACTAGAATGGAATACACATAAATAACTGCTGTCTGTTGAAATTAACATTTAGCTTCATACTGTTATTACCAAAGTACAAAATAACATATTGTGATAAACGGAAAACAGATTTTTTTCTGGAACGAGCTGGCAAAACTGAATGAACAATTTTGTTTTATTTTGTTTTTGTTTCTCACTTTTGTGCTACTCCATACATGAAGATATCAGACATGAAGACCAACCTTTCAACAACCATAACAAAAAGGTCAGAACAGAGCTGAATAAAAGCTATCGAAAAAAAGTTTGCTTCTTCTCATTTTCGTCTGAATTTTTTTTCAATAATACTCAGCAACTATGTGAATGAGGAAAGAAGCAGTGTTGTTGGTCGTTTTGAAGTCTTATAATGACTTACCGAAGGAGCTTAAACCAAAGTAAGAGGATTGGTAAAAAGATACTGTACAGTGTTGCCGGCCCTTTAACAGTGTTGCCGGCCCTTTAATTAGTGAAGATGTAACTTATCACAGGAAATGTTTGCCCCGTAATTATTTTTCAACATGGCCACTTCCCAACTCCACACGCTTGTGGAATAGACACAGCATCTTGATCCCTGCCTTGTTTGGAAGGGTCCGGTTGACTTGTGCAAAAGCTTTAAATAGCTTTAGCAGTGCTTAAGAATGAGTATTTATGAGTATTTTTATTTTGTGTTTTTGTCAGTTTCTACTTCAGTTTTAAAAACGGGTGGACGCACAGTGGTGCCAGATTTGGAGAATATAGAGGGTAACAGTTGAAAGCAATAGTCGCTCATTGCTTTCATACATATACTAACCTTCGTTCATGTGCGTTGTCTTGATGGACCAGTATCATTTTGCTTAACATTCCTCTGTGTTTATCATGTACTGATGTTGTCCGGCAAGGGCGCCACAAATTGTCTCCGTATACTGTCTGGATCTTTAAAGAAAATCCGCCAGCAAAATCTCATCTCAGAATTTGCTATGTCATGACCTGTTGGATAGTTTATGGACTTAAGACCTTTTCTTACAAGTATAGAAAGACAGGGGCGGGGTGGGGGTGGAGGTAGAAACACGCACTGAAATTTGTCCATATTAAATAAATTTTATTGCATGACGTCACAGCTAATGTGAAGATGGACATGAACTTCCGTCAGTCATTTTCCACAGGGCACATACAATGTTGTGCAAGTAGCAGTTTTCAGGGATGTGGCGTTATTCCTTCATATAGAGGCTGTGAATTGTTTCACCAACTCCCGCCAAATTTGTACATTTCCGTTTATGTCTGAAGTCTCATGATGACTTTCATATATATCAGTACAGTGTTGAACTCGTAGTTCAGTGCAAACAGGAGGTGTAAATTTACTGGTAGAATAGTGTAACTAATGATGCTGCTAATGCTATTAACCATTGAAATAAAAGACACCATCCTCTACTCACTGTTTTAGGAGTTTTGAATGGAGTACGGGCATGATCACATCTCATCAAATTTCTGAACGGCTCAATATTCTTAATTCATTATTTTCTGATAATTGATTAAATGATAACGCGTTGACATGATACCTCTTTGTCAAAGTACAATCATGTGACAATCGGCAACGTCTCCAGAGAACAACAGAGCAGGGTCCTTATTGTAAACCAAAAATTATCTGCGTGTATCTCAGAGTTTGTTGTTTTCTTTTAACGTTGGTAGAGAGGGTCTGTTTCATTTTAAATCAGAAACGTATATCTGTACATCTCAAGAAGGTTTATCTTATATATTGTATAACAATGAAAGAGGGCTAGTGTGAACAGCGCAAAACGTATGGACATAATGTGATTTTTTTATGGTAAAATGTGTGTAAACATGTTCTTTTTTGTTTGTTTGTTTGTTTTGTACGGCGCTTAAACAACTAACTACCTAACTAATTGTTTGTTTGGGGGGGGGGGGTCTCTTCTTTTATTTGATTACTACTTGTTAGCACAGCGAGTTGCTTATTGTTTGATTTGTCTGTTTAATCGTAAAATGGTGACTCTCATTCAACACAGGACTCATAATTGATGTGTGTGGTACTTGTGTGGTTTTGTGCTGTGATGTTCTTACATGATACTGTACAATATGATTACAAACTGATACATAATACCACATGATTACAGTCTGATACATAATACCACATGATTACAGTCTGATACATAATACCACATGATTACAGTCTGATACATAATACCACATGATTACAGTCTGATACATAATACCACATGATTACAGTCTGATACATAATACCACATGATTACAGTCTGACACATAATACCACATGATAACAGTCTGATACATAATACCACATGATTACAGTCTGATACATAATACCACATAATTACAATCTAATACATAATACATTACTACACTTTGATACACAATACAGTACCACACGATTAGAGTCTGGGCTTTTCAGTGTCTTTTCTTTTATATATATATATCATATATACATATATATATATATATATATATATATATATATATATATATATATATATGTATTATATATATATATATTATATATTTATATATATATATATATACATATTAGATAAACCAAATAATGTATTATGTACTAGACTGTAATTATGTGGTATATGTGTTTATATGTATGTACATATATGCATATGTGTATATATACATATATGCATACATGTATATATGTATACATACATGTATGTATATATATATATATATATATATATTAATTAAAAAAAAATGTGGTGCACTCTCTCTCTCTCTCTTTCTCTTCTTTTTTTTTCTCTCTCAAGCACACAGATACGTGCACGCGTGTACGCACACACGTGCACATATATACACATACAAGGATTCATAAACACACATATACGAGCATACGTACAAACGCGCGTACTCTCACACAGTCAAGCGTACGCACAGCATCCGACTATACACATAGATATAGATATATCGTTAGAAGACTCATTTGATTCTCATTAAATGTAGTACATATGATCTGTATTATGTGAATTTTTATGTATTTCACTTGAAATGGTGGGAGGTTGTCACAAACCTGAAAAATGTTAAATTTATGTATATAACTGCCAAACGACCAGTAATATCCTACTGACATCTCTGGGTTTTATGTGCTGCTTGTGTGTTCATCATACGGGGATTTCCAAAGATTTTTGTCTCAATAAACCTTTTCACTCTCTCACCCTGTTCATCAACTTCCCAGGAAGCTGGACAAGGTGAGAGAGTGAAAGGAATAAGTATTGTTGTGGTTTTGTGTAGTATTGTAAGTTTTTATTGTTGTTGACACAGTTCTATTATTATGGTTGGTATGGGATGATAACTCCAGAAAAAGGGATTCTGGCTATGTCTCGTCATTTGTCTTCTCCCCACCCCAACCTAGCCACCCACTTTTTTATATGTAGTTTCTGTCCTGCACCCCCAAACCCTGTTTTTGTTTTTGCGATTGTATTCTTGCTGCAACCTGGGTACCACGTTTTGTCTTGAAATTCTAACATGTTGTTCAGTGTGCTGCTTTTTTGTTGTTGTTGTTGTTCTGTTCTCTGTGTGTGTGTTTAACTGTAACCTGTTTCAGGTGTCTGCATTCTTCCCATTTCACATCTATCTTTGTTTTGTGTGCATGATGACACCTAGGATGGGGGATGTGTATGTGTGTTTGGGGGGGGGGGGGATTTACTACCAGTATTGATCCTGTTTCTTAACGTCTCTTGACAAACTCAGAACGTGAAGGTTTTACATCGTTCAGAGACGGAAATCTTACGAAAAACAGTTTGAAAGACAGTCGTGGCTACATTCTAGTTGTCATTTTCTTTTCTTTTCAGTTTGTCGTTATTTTCATTCTTGTTTGCTTTGTTTTGTTGTTGTTGTTGCTGCTGTTGTTGTTTTTCCAATTTTTACCCTGACAAACTGTAAGCTATAAAATAATGAAATTAATGTAGGATGTGACGTCTGTTTAAATAACTTGTCGTAATGATGTTGGATAACAGTCCTCATTCTCAGCGCTAGCATCAGCGGAGAATCTCTGTACACTTGCATCGATGTTCATGGTTAACCCCGAGCTTTGGCCTGTTTGTATCAATTTCTGATGGCTGCCCCCCCCCCCCCCCACCTTCATACAAGGTATGGTTATATTCTGATGATACAATGATGTTATTATAAAACTGATGATGTATAAGACACGGTAGTAGCGAGATTTTCTGCTCTTCTCTGCCTGTCTGTCTGTCTGTCTCTCTCTGTCTTTCTCTCTCTCCTCTCCGCTCTCCCGCTCCTCTCCCGCTCCCTCCCCCCCCTCTCTCTCTCTCTCTCTCTCTTTGGGCTGGATGTAAAAAGCATGTGTTTGTGCCTCCCCCCTCGAAAATATAAATGTGTTGTTTCTTTTCTCTGTGTCTTTCTTTCTCTCTCTCTCTGTCTATCTTTATCTCTTTCTGTCCTCTCTCTCTCTCTCTCTCTCTCTCTCTCTCTCTCTCTCTCTCTCTCTCTCTCTCTCTCTCTCTCTCCTCCCTCTCTCTCTCTCTCTCTCTCTCACTCTCTTTATGCGCCCACGCTCTCTCCCTTCCTCCTTGCCATAATTGTATCATCGTCTCCAGCCTCCATCCTGCCACCCTCACCCTCCACCTTCTACCGTACCGCTGAAGCTTACGCTTTGATTTTATCCATAATGCTGTTTAAAAGTTCAGTTTAACTTTTTGTTTCCTTCATCAGTGTCCCTTGTCTTTTAAAGGGAGATTCTTTCATATCGACCGGGGGGGGTGTCTGTGTGTGCGTGTGAAAATGCGTTTGCAAGATTTTGTCGGCTGTTCTAGGATGGATGCTTACCAATTGTGTGTCCAAAGCGTGGACTTTTAAGGAGTCGCTCACGCATAAGTTTGGAAGTTACGGCACCAAGGTTAAGGTCACACTGGTAAAGAAAATGGCGGGGGGGGGGGGGGGGGTAGTTGCTAAAAGCAGCACTTTTTGAGAAAGATGTTTAAACATCATTTTCTCAGGAACTTCTGACAATATTTTAATTGTGTCTTCATTGTTGTGACAGTCTACCGTTCTCTTCGCTTCACGTCAAGTTTCGTTTCAGCCTAAGTTTATTCAATGTCACAATTGCCGTAAGAAGTACAGACTCTTGATGTTTTTATAATGCTTATTCATATAAAAAGGGAGATTGTTAGAAGGGCATGATCATCTTGTTTTCCTCTTTACCTCATCTCTGTCGCCAATGTGACTGAAACACTGGCGATCTGATTCTGAGTCATAGAAGGTATTGTGCGGTTCGTTACAGACAAGTATTAATGGATGCCAACGTGGTAGAAATCTGGGGTTACAGCAGGAAGAGAGTTGGAGGAGGGACTCGTCTGATATCAGGAAGAGGATGGACAGGTTTGAATGTCAGTGATTTCCATGTACCTGTAAAGGACAGAGCAATGTGGAGAAATGAGGTCAGGAAATCAGATGTGGTGACCCAACGATCCATTTCATCCAAGTGGAATGTGCAGCTGAGTCGTTGAAGCACCTGTCCAGTGATGGACTGGATTGGGATTTGTCTCCCTCCCTCCCCATTCATTAATCATTAAGTTGTTAAGTGTTAATCTTTCGGATAAATTGATAAACCGAGGTCCGATGTGCAGCACATTAATTATAGATCTTACGGTAACAAAGGACTTGTCCCTGGGAATTTTTTCTTACAAGAATCCAATTTTATATCTAAACAGAAATACACTCATACAGAAAACAGAAGAAAAATAAGCGGCACTGAATTGTGGCGACACACTCTCCACACAGAGAGCAGCCCGAATTTCAAAATCAGTCGCTGGGTTAAGGAACAGGTGAAAATGAAGAGGAGAATGGGGGGAGAGGTACTGATGAGAACATTCTGATTTTCACATGGTAAATCCATGATGACAAAAAACTACAAATCAGTCGCTGGGTTACGGAACAGGTGAAAATGAAAAGGAAAGAGTGGGGGAGGGGGAGGAGGTGGTGCTGATGAGAAGGGGAGAGTTTGGGAACAAGTTATGTGATAATGATGAATTGCTGGGAGAGATGTCTCTGACATGCATGTTTCTTGTCTGCAGTATTGATGGCCGTGTGTGATCTCGCTTCAAGTATCCATCTTTTTTACGTTTCCTTGCCAGTCTCACTGTGATTATGTACAATTACATTCCTGTATATAGAAGACATACGACTAATCTGGTGTCCGTGTAATGGTTGTTATTGGTATTGTTGGTGGTATTGGTTGTGGTGGTGGTGATGTGTGTCGTTGCCTCTCATTGTGGTTTTTTTTTTTTTTTTTTTTTTTTTTGAAGCATTTACGAGAAGTGGAGGAGTGGCCTAGTGATTAAAAAACCTGCCGTGAACTCGAGTTTGAATCACGGATTGGACAGAGATTTTTCTCACACACACCCCCTCCACTAAGGTTTTACGTGGTGGTCTTGGTGCCTTTCTTTTGTAAGACACGATAAATCGAGGTGCAGCGCTATTAAAAATCCCATAGCATCAAAAGAGTTGACTCTGGCAAAATTCTGTAGCAAAATCCACTTTCAAAATAAAAACAAAAATATACATACACACACACACCACGCACGCACGCACGCACACACACACAACAACAACAACAACAACAACAACAACAAAAACAAAATGAGTAGGGCCGTACTATGGCGATGTGCTTTCTCCGGGGAGACCAAACTGCATTTCACGCGGGAAAATTCTGTCGTGACAAAGAATGTTCATTCCAATTCAATCCAGTGCAATCCAACCCGCCATCATAAAAAAGTAAGAATACTTATGAATATAAATTCGGAAATTAAACTAAAAATATATATGAACATGAATTTAAAAAAACTAAGAATACCTCTGAACATGAATTAAAACAAATGAAAACATTCATGAATGTGGATTCGAAAAAATACAAATGAATTTGTATTTTAAAAAAGAATACTTATGAACATAAATGTGAAAAAACGGAGAATGTCTATGACTATAATATTTTTTTCAAACTAGGAATACGTGGGAATATGAATTTGAATGGCTTTGAGCCAGACTGGTCTAACGAACAAATCAAACTTATTTGCTATACTCAGTCTAGCTCTGAGCCATGCATTTCTCCTTTTTCCTCAACCTTTGTCCAACTAGCAACTGGATAGTTAGTTAGTTTGGCAGTCCTTTGTGATGTCAGCTGAGCGTTTTCCCTGATCCTTTTATTGTTGAATATAGAAGGACCCGCCGTCGCCGCACACTGAGCATCCAGAAAAGAAAACGATGATTTCTCACCATCATCCCCACCACCACCAAAAAAAGAGTTTTGTCGGTTAAATTTTTGCATTTTTCTTTCACTCTTTGTTCCTACTGGTCTTTTCTTGTAACATTATGGAAATTGGTTCAGAGTGACACCGCATTGTGTGGTGTGTGTGTGTGTGTGTGTGGTGTGTGTGTTGTGGTGTGCGCGCGCGCGCGCGCGTATGAGAAGAATGGAAGTAGAAGAAGGAAAGAAGATGGAGAGGGTTGTATTCTACATATATGCATGTTATTTTTCAGTGTTTTAGTGAGAGTAGTCTAGAATCTTTTGCTCTTTTAGTGTGGTTACGTAGTTGTTTTCATGAGTACTGCCGGTGTGTGTTATACCTGTAGTGTATCATTGTTTCCGTGGATAGACACGGTCAGTTACTGATGGATGCATTGCTGTTGTGACCGTTCTCTCTCTCTCTCTCTCTCTCTCTCTCTCTCTCTCTCTCTCTCTCTCTCTCTCTCTTTCTCCTCTCTCTCTCTCTCTCTCTCTCTCTCTCTCTCTCTCTCTCTCTCTCTCTCAATCCCTTGCTCTCTCTCTCTCGCTCGTTCGGCCTCTCTCTCTTCTTCACAGACGTATATTCAAATTTAGAAATGTTTACTCCAATGTACTCACAGACAAACACACAGGTAGACATGTGTAAACTGATATAGATATGTTCATATAATACATATCCGTATAGGTACACTTCGTACATGTCCATTCACAGTGGAATAACACTGCATAATGTTAAGACAGGATTTTGTCCATGAGACACTGGCATGTAGGAATGTGTATCTGTATGACACACCTGGCATGTAGGAATGTGTATCTGTATGACACACCTGGCATGTAGAATGTGTATCTGTTGACACACCTGGCATGTAGAATGTGTATCTGTATGACACCTGGCATGTAGGAATGTGTATCTGTATGACACACCTGGCATGTAGAATGTGTATCTATATAACACACCTGACAAACAGGAATGTGTCATTGTGTAGCCAATATTTGTTATATGTTGTCAGTGTGCTCATGTTTTGTTGATGTTTTTAAAAATATTGGATATGCGCAAGAAAATGTCTGTTCTTCCCTGTTGTATATTACATTGCATTCTGATGAGTCTTTGTCATTTGAGAGGAGTCTTTTGTTTTCTTTTTTTTTCCCTGAGTGGAAGGGTGGATATGACTTTCTTTGCTTGAAATGGGATTGTTTTGTTTTTGTTTTTACAGGAAATGAAAGAGGAGGGATAACTGGATATGTGTATGAATGTTGTGCTAAAAACTTTACAATTTTTTCATTTGTCTTTTGCTTTCATTAATTAATGTTTCTTACCTTCGTTGTTTTTTTTTATTATTATTATTATTATTTTCTTTTGAACTGACACAGTTTGTTACATTTTATCAACAGTCATGTATATTTAATAGTCACACATATAATCAAATCTTTTGGGGGAAAAAGTCTATGAAATTAACACTAAATGATGAAGATATATATTTCAAAAGGCAGTTATTGCTTAGTATGAACACACGTATTTCTGTGTATTAAAAATGAAAAATTAAAGGAATTAAGTCTGAAATATATACACATGCGCACGTTTCACGTATAAGTGAACGTTTGTTTATAAGTGACAATGAAGAAAGAAATTTTAAAAACCCATTGTAATCTAAAATTAGTTTTCACAAAGAAACACGACATCTTAGCTAAATAGACACTGGATAGTTTCTAAAGAATTTGTTGTTCTAAACTAAAAAATTTCTAAAGTTTTCCAGTCATTTTCGTTTCTGAACAACACCTGACACTCAAAACATTTTGTTCTCTTTTAAAACAATGTCCACTTCCTTATCATTTTAATTCTCTCGTTTTGGATTCTTGGATGAAGTGTTCTGGTCACATATTTCTTGTTGATGGTGGTGATGTTTGTCAGTCTGTTCGCTTTAGTGATACGTGTTTTGAGGACACTGTGAGGACAATCCCACTTTACTGATGACAGGCAGGATGACGAGCTCCAGTTTTCACATTGTGCTGCATGTGTCTCTATGTAGTAGATTCTAGTTGCCTTGAAAACATGAGGTGTGAATAATTAACAGTTGATATAGTAGGATGAGGATCAAGTGATGAACATAAATATATGATGTGAATATATTGACTTTGAAAAGTTAGACACTCACTCTTCTCTCTCTCTCTCTCTCTCTCTCTCTCTCTCTCTCTCTCTCTCTCTCTCTCTCTCTCTCTCTCTCTCCCTCCCTCCCTGTCTCTCTGAATCTCAGTCTGTCTGTAAATATTATACGTACATGTTTACACGATATAACTTGCGAAAATGTTTGTAAATCAGTTGAATGTTTATGTTTTGTGTTTAAATGTGTCTGACGAGTTGTATTTTGATGAAGACTATCGATGTTTCTTTCAATTGCTTTCCTCCAAGTCGATGAATCTCTTATCATCTTTTTCCTCAGAAAGAAATCATGGTGTAAAGTGTATGTTGTACTTATATCATTTACTCTGTGTGCTGTTTTGGTCAATCTTTCAAACAAAATCATGTCACAGTTATGTCGTGTTCTTGTTAAAGAGAGGCTTACAATGATCGTGATGTATACATTGTCTGAAATAATTCAATAAACAAAAAACAAGTAATGTCTGAAAAAGGGCCAGGAGATTGTTTCTTGAACTGGTTTACTGACTGTTAAACTTGTGTCAAGATCAGTACATGATGAGCTGGTGTGCATGTACATGACACAGGAAGGTCTAAACTTGTGATCTTATCGACAGACCGGTAAAAGTATTGCCGAGATACGCCTGTTATATGCCAACATGTAATCATGGTTACTTGGCAAGTCAAAGGTCAGCTGGTTGCTTGATATGCACAGTAATATCATTGACCAACCATGGAAGGTTTTATCATTTGCGTCGAGTTCGTGTTCAATATAACGGTAAGATGTTGCAATGCGCAGGAACATGTTTTGTTATTCTTATTATTCACTTTGTCACGATTTGGTTCATATCTTTCAGTTTCTACAATCCGTTAATATTTAGCCAGAGTATCTAAATATTCAGGCAAGAGACGTGACCAGCATGTATTTGCCCTGACTGCATGTCGGCCTCTGCTCGTGGAACGGATCAGACAGTGATCAAGGTCTGAGGAACGTTGTTCGGGGACTTCCTTTACAAGAGCTTCTTATTAACCCTTTGGCTTCCGCACCCTACCCACCAGCATTCTGCATTGTCGACCATGCTCACAAACAGGAAGCTGGTGGATAGGGTCAGGGAGTCAAAGGATTAAGTTTTTGCAGTTGATTGACAGGGTGCGGAAGTCAAAGGGTTAACATGCGGATATTTCTTTGCTCTGAAACACTCAGACTTGCTGATCAAGAACATGACCATACAAATGATGCATGCTGTCTAGGCCCCCTGTGTAGAGAGATGTTATACCTGACCAAGACAGTAGTATCTGAAGCTGTGTAGAGAATGCAGAGCGGTGTACTGAGGTCACGTTGGCAAAGAAAGGAAATAATGTGGACACGGAACGGTGAAGACGGAGAAATGTAACCATGACAGTTGCCTGTTACACAAACATGCCGTGTGGTGAAAGTTTAGTGTCGCCAGCATATAATCATGATTCTCCTTTCTCCATCATGGAGTCCATGTGTGTGATGATGCCGTGTCAGAACAGACACCATATGGGTAAAAATAAAGAAAAACGCGTATCTAAATGAAGGGCTTATCAAGCATGCAAAGGGCCTATTAAATATGCAAAGGGCCTATTAAGTATGCATTGATATTCACCTTTTGTAGGTTTCTGGTTTCTATGTACCATCATATTTACACCTGGAACCACGGTCGGGTCCACTCAGACCCAGGTTTTTTGTTTATGCACCCCACGGTCAGCAGATGGCAAGAAATCGGTACAGCCCACACTGGCCTCCTGTTAATGATCGATGACGTCTTGTTACAGCCCACACAAAACACAACAAAACTAAAACACGATTACGTCCCTTCCACTCAAGTGGGTCACGTAATGTTGTTGTCGTTGCTTAAGATTGAATGAGAATCCTTTCTTTTTTCTTTTTTTCTTTTTTTTTCTGTGTTGTCTTGTCTGTCAGTCAAGTTGAGATCGTGCTGTCAATGCCACTTGTGGTTTCTCTTCAGGTGTTGGACAGTGTGAATGTATTGCAGTCCAAACAATTTAAGAGAATGCTCAAAATGTGTAACTTCATCATCTCTCTAGAAATCCCATGAACATAAGGTACAAATGTTTCAATCGAAGGAAAAACAGGAATTGATGTCTTGCCATCTTAGCTGACATTGCCAAAAGTAAAACGTAATACACAACTAAATCAAATTGATTGCCAGCATTCAAACAAATAGGGACCAGAAACACGCGAAAATAGGACGAAAACGCGTATTTTATACACAAAGCAGCCGCAAATTTTCGGCCAATTGGCCATTATCAAGCGTCCACAAAAGACAACAATGAACAAATACACAGAACTTAGGGGGGGGGGGGGGAACAGTAGCAAGATTTCCTGATGTTTCGTTGAGCACGAAACATCAGGGAAATATTTGCACTGAATGTTGAAAGGCACTTGCCATGCGGTTACCGTTTAGTCGAAGCTTTCAGATGTCACAAGAAAGAAAACAGCACCATTGAAATCAGCTAAACGGAACATCAGGGAAGTCTTGCTGCTGCTTTTGTCCTTAAGTTTTGTGTTTTTGTTATTTGTTGTTGTGTACGAACATTTTCGCATGTCTTGTTTCGTGAATGAAACACGCGTCCTCGCGATATTTTCGTATGTTTCTGGTAAGATGTAACTGATAGCTGTGTGTTCTCATGAACAATTGTATGCAATGGATATTAACCCTTTGACTCCTGCAGCCTGTCCACCAGCATCCTGCACTGTCAATCATGCTGGCAAAGCAAAAACTTAATTTTTTTTACTCCATCATCCTATCCATCAGCTTCCTGTAGGAAGCTGGTGGATAGGATGACGGAGTTAAACAGTTAATTTTTTGCAGTTGGTGGATAGGGTGCGGAAGTCAAAGGGTTAAAGACACTTGCCATACAGGTACTGTTTAGTCGTAGCTTTCAGATGTTACTAGAGGTAAAAGCAGTACCACTGAAACAAGCCTGCGGAAAGAAAAAAGGATACATCACCGTCGTTGTCGGGTTTGTTTGTTCATTCGTTCCTCCCCCCTCACCCCCCCCCCCCCCCCCCCCCCATCAAATTATTATGATTATGATAAGTTAATTGCTGCTCGTATTTACTGACTAGATTATATTGACATCAGTGCATCATCAGCGCTACATACTTTTTGACGGGATTTTACATGTCTACTGAAAGTACAATCAATTTTCTCATTGCTAATTGAATACAAGGGTATTCTTGCTTGCCAGAAGAGAAGGCCCACGTTCATTACTCGTATGTCACACTAAAAGGCTGTTCTGTTTCACTGATCGTTAATGTCAGCAACAGATTACATCGTTCATTTCAAATAAACATTTCATATGACTGTTACCATGTTTCGCGTGTTGGTGTGTGTGTGTGTGTGTTCAGACAATTTCTGTTCGCATGTTTATTTTGCCCTTGTTTGTTTAGATTATTGGCTGGTTAGCTATTTCGTTAGATGGCACAATAAATACAAAAAGGATCTTGTATTTGTAAAGAATGTCTAAACTTATGTCAATGGTTCATATTGGGTATAAGTTTAGACCCCCTCTAAATTTTGAAAAATGCATTCTTAAGACGGCGAGTTTGCTTCATGCAATGTGACCCTAAAGATGAATTCTGCCGGCAGGAAAGCGGCTCGCTTACGAATGCTTTAAACTGGGTTAAACAGTGTGGCACAGACACACTTGCAAGCTCCCATGCACAGACTCACTCACGCAAGCATGCAGGCAAGCAAACAAGCAAGCAAGCAAGCGCGCACACACACACACACACACACACACACACACACACACACACACACACATGCAAAACACACGCATGCACAAGCATACATGTACACACACAAACATAATACACACGTACGCATGCACACTTCCCCAAAATAAGAGTTATACGACCATGACATCATTCAACATTTTTTTTATTTAATATATCTGTAAAGGAGAAAAAAAAAGAAAAAACAAGACACTGCCATAATGGGCATAAAGTACAAAACAATACCAAATTGAGGGTGTTAAGTCGAACAGATTTAACAGAAAGAAATAGTGCACAATCATTTCATAATTTCAATAGAACATTGAAACAGAAAGCAAGGCGATTTGACTTTTAAAACGCTGGCCTTTTTTTTTCAGCCTGTCTGTAATCTTTCAACTAATCCGATTACATGATACATGCTTCAGCTGAATAACATATACTTTACACAAAATATTGCCGTAACTGTCACTACCAAAAGGGCAGATTTCACAGTAAGCGGTAGCTGTACGTATACTTGTCCAAATACAGACACGATGACAATTTCAAAAATGTAAAACACAACCATGTACATTAGTTATGATAAACACCGCACAAACTAAAGACATATACAGTTAATTCCAAAATACAGTGTTAACATTGTGCATTAGTTATTATGTGTACTTTGCATCATCTTCATTATCATCAGCATCATCAGTATAGTTATTGTCATCGTACCTCATGAACAACAGAAGATACGACTTGTAAGGCAGAATATCGCATGATCTGAATCATTGAATAAAAGCAAATTCTTCACTCCATTTATACTTTATTCATCACTCCCTCATACACTACAGCAGCTTCTTATGGGACGGTGATGGAAAGGATGAAAGAATGAAAAGGGTAATGAACCATACTGGAATGGATGACATAAGACTGTCCACTTGAAAGAACCTTTTTGTCTAATAACGAATTACACGGACGATTTAGACTGTCCAACGGACTGAATCACATCAACAATTCTACTGTCCAATCCATTAATCTCACGAACAAGATGTATAGTCCAAATTAATGAACTACACAGACGACACGGATTGCTCAAATGAACTATACTGGGCTACTTAAATGAATGAAATTATACTGACGATATGGACTGCTCAA
>CM060307.1:58531480-58578980 GCA_030674185.1 Monoplex corrugatus
TTCATGCTCATTTCAAGGCTCCTCTGGTTTCTGATGATTATACGATATCTACCTAGTTGTGACGGGACGGATTTATCATCACAGAGACACCTCAGGTAGAAACAGGCCCATACCTATACTTCAGTCTGAAACAGGATGCTGACAAATGTCTGGCAAACCAGACAAACTAGCCTCTCGACCGAAGGCTTAGGGTTAACCAATATCTAGCAGCACAGCCAATCACACTTATGTTAGACTGTAAACGAGGCACACAGTAAAGTCAGATGTACTTACAGTTCTGTTGGGTTGTTTTCGAGGATCGCTCCAGTGAAAGGGAGAGGTCCATTGTCTCAGTGGAAAGGTTCCCAAGACTTCCCATGTCAAATATCTGACCTCCCATATGAAATATCCGACTTCCCATGTGAAATGTCCGACTTCTCATTTCAAATATCCGACTTCCCATGTCAAATATCCGATCTCCCATGTCAATATCCGACATCCCATGTGAACTATCCGACCTCCCATGTCAAATATCCGACTTCCCACGTCAAATATCCGACCTCCCATGTAAATTATCCGATTTCCCATGTCAAATATCCGACTTCCCATTGTCAAATATCCTATCTCCCATGTCAACTATCCGATTTCTCATGTCAAATATCCGACCTCCCATGTCAAATATTCGATTTCCCATGTGAAATATCTGACCTCCCAAGTCAAGATACGTACAGACCTGCTAGTGGATGAATCTCCTTCGTTTGTGTTCACAAGTAAAATATCAAATACGTGCGTTAAAGATTCTGTAGGCCACGACAGTGTTCTGTAGCTCATATAAACATAAAAACATTTAGCATGCAGGCCCACAGACGATGGAGTACGCGGGCTGTGCAGCAATTAATAACACCGGTGTTGTGCGAACCAAACAATATGTATATGCACATCAAAGAAAACGATGCTCGGAACGAAAAAACAAACATACGTACATAATCCCATTTTCTTCTTTCATTAAACAGCAAAGGACCAACAACAACAAAATGAAAAAAAACACACCAAAAAACCCCCACTTTTTTCATAACCTACTCGCTTGCAAAATCTTTTTTTTAAATTTATTTAAATGTTTTTCCGCTTGCTGGATTATCCAGTGGTTTTAATCATTTGTATGTTGGTGCGCGTGCATATGTGTGTGTGCGTATATGTGTATCTTTTTATGTTAGTTTATCTGTGTGTCAGGGTGTGTAAGTGTGTGTTTGTGTGCGTCTGTGTGTGTTCTTGTTTTTTTTGTTGTTGTTTTTTTTCCACTTGATTGTTTCTGTTTGTTTGTGTCTCTATGGCGTAACATAACTTTTCATTTGAAATTTTGAATTAAAATGTTGATGTTAAGGAAGAGATTTTTTTTCCTCTTTAAACTGTTTGAATTTGTCATTTTGAACTTTTTTTTAAATCACAATTGCTGGTTTGTTGTTGTTTTGTTGTTGTTTTTTCACGTGTTTTTTGCTTATTTTGTTTGTTTGCTTGTTTTTTATTATGTCTCAACTTCTCATTTTATATTTCGAATCTGATACCTCTGAAATAGGACTTTATTCCAAGGACTTTATTAACGTAGCGTTTAGCTGTGACATTACTCGTTTTGTTGTTTATGGCTTTAAATGTCAGAACAGCAACTGTTAACCTAACAATGAATGGTTGATTGGGATGAGGAGGAGGTGGTGGTGGTGGGATGGGGGTGGTTAGAGTTCCAAGCATTTTTGCTGTGCCGAATCGTGCAACTTTCAATAAAAGAAATCCATGGATTTTCTCCAATTGTGTTCTTGGTTCATTTAACCCTTCGACTCCCGCACCCTGTCCACCAGTATCCTGCAATGCCAACCATGCTTGCAAAGCAAAAATTAAACCTTTTGATTTCATCACCCTTTCCACCAGTTTCCAGCAAGAAGTTGGTGGACACGGCGAAGGAGTCAAAGTGTTAAGTTTTTACAGTTGGTGGATAGGGTGCGGGAGTGAAAGGATTAATATTTGGCATTTAAAATGAATTGCTCTTTGCGCATCTTCATCCTCTTACTCTGAGCTAGAAAATCACACACACACACAGTCGCACACGCACGCACGCACACACACATACACACACACCACGCGCTCGTGTACATGTTGGAAACATCAGCCAACCGTAGTATTATTCCCTAATTTGAAGCTTGCCATTCTCGCATGCCTCCCCCCATCCACCCGGCTCTGTCTCTAAAAGCGCACGCTGTGAACCATCAAACAACAACAAAAAGAAAAGAACTAATAAAAAAAAAAAATACCCACGGTGTGTGTCTTGTCTGAGGAAACTGTATCGATCACCAAGTGTCGAAGTGATTAAGCGGACAGGAGCGCCGGGTGACTGGAGCAGTATATGCATTATGCATGTCAAGCGAGCACTTACCTGCCTCTGCGTGTACATGAGTGTATACAAATATACTCCTAATCATAATTTAAGGGCCACTTCTTCCTTCCTCTCTAATTTTAAGTTGAAATAATTGACAATGTTTAGAATTGATTTTATGTTTTATTTCATCATTTCCACACCTGTTTTTGAAAAAGAAATTAGCACAATGACCCATTAGTGAACAGCACATGCATTTAAAGGAACATCCCCCCCCTTTTCAAAAAACAGAAAGTGTCAGATTTGGCCAATCTGTTTGGAATATCGCGTGTGTCCGCCCCGAGCCTGGATGCATGCTTCACAGCGCCGATGCATCGACCCCACAAGGGTACGGAGTGTGTCCTGAGGGATGGCCGCCCACTCGATCTGCAGGATGTCGACCAGCCTGGCCAGGGTGCCCGGTGGGGTGTGGTTGTCCCTGATGCGCCTCCCGAGCACATCCCAGAGGTGTTCAATTGGGTTCAGGTCAGGTGAGCACGCTGGCCAGGCCATACGGACGACTTCATGCTGCTCCAGGAAGTCGGTCACAAGGCGTGCTCGATGCGCAGGTGCATTGTCGTCCTGGAAGATGGCGCCTTGACCAAGGTCCACAAGCGCAGGCAGTGCCACGGCCGCCAGAACCTCGTCCCGGTACCGGACCCCGTTCAGGATGCCGTCAATGGGGAGCAGGGGGGTCCGGGTACCACGGCTCATGCCACCCCACACCATCACCGACCCGCCGCCGTACCGGTTATGCTCTTGGACAGTGGCGTCAGCGAACCTCTCCCCTTGACGTCGCCACACCCGAGCCCGGCCATCGTTAAAGGTCAGGGTGAACCTGGACTCATCCGAAAACAAGACCCGGGCCCACTGTTGCCTTGTCCAGGTCACGTGCTCCCTGGCCCAGGTCATGCGGCGCACTCTGTTGACCGGTGACAGCACGGGTCGGACGGCCGGTCTCCGTGACCTCAAGTTTGCCTCATGTAGCCGTCTTCTCACCGTGCTGCAGCTGATGTTAGCACCTGTTGCGTCCCTCAACTGACCCCTCAAGGTCACCGCAGTGGATGCCCTTTCCCTCAGGACGGAGAGGGCAAGGTAGCGGTCTTGCTGTCTTGTCGTTACTCTGGGTCGACCCGTGTGACGCCTTTCCTGGACTGCTCCAGTCTCATTGAAGCGCTCCAGCAGTCTCTGGATTGTGGAATGCGACACTTCAAGTCGTCTAGCAACTTCCCGCTGCGCTAGGCCTTCATCAAGCAGAGCGAGGGCTCTCCCCCGCTGCTCATCCGTCATCCGTCGTCTTGCAAGCATGGTTAAAACGAACCAAGAACGGGTCCTTTTTATCCTCGTCTGCGGGCAACTTTGGCTGGAGTAGTGTTCAAAAAGGGCTTGCCTTGCACGTGCAAAGCGAATTTTGTCGCTACCTTGCCTGCGTCGTCAGAGAGACCCTGCTGAAGATTCGACAATTTCGTGTGGAAATTGTCTTCCTTGGGCCGCCCATTGCAAATCGGCAAATCCCCAAACACGTGCCAAAAGGAAACTGCAATGTTGTCTGAGCTCTTATCCATTCAGTTACGGCAACGAATTGGAGAAAAGAGTAAGAGAAAATAGGTTATTTCTCCTTTCAAAAATTGACTCAAAAACGTTCCTGGCCCTTCAATAATGACGTGTAGTATATGTGGATGAGACCACTGTGTTCGCTAAGCGGGAGATAAAGACATAATCGTATTTAACCTTTTAGTTTTACTCTCTCGCCCGCACGCAAATCGTTTCCAAGGGAGACCACTTCAATCAGCCCAGAAGGGGAGAGAGAGAGTGTGTGTGTGTGTGTGTGTGTGTGTGTGTGTGTGTGTGTGTGACAAAATATGTTAGCAACATCATTTTAGCTGTTTCTGGACAGATCTTTCAAAAACGTTTGATCAAAAGAGTGGGCCACTGAGGAATCACGATTGCGTAAGTTTTTCGGATGCAAGGTGTCAAGGTCAAAGTCACGCAAACCAAAACGGTGCCTGAGATTGTTGTTGTTGTTTGGTCGGTTGGTTTGGTTTGGTTTGGTTTGGTGTTTGTTAATTTGTTTTTGTTTTGGTGTTTTGTTGTTAGAGTTTTTTGTTTTGTAGGAAAGTGTGTGAACAGCACTTTTTCATGGTATTTTAACAATATGTAAAGTCTCTTATCGCTGTTGTGACATCTACTATTGTCCTCGCTTCACGCCAAGTTTTATTTCAACTGGAACTTCTTCACGGTCAGAATAACCTTGAGCAGAACAAAGTCAAGGTTTCGGAGGAAGCTGATGGATAAGGCGAGGAAGTTAAAGACTGAATAATAAAGGAGACAATACTGCACACAGAAATGAATAATTGGAACAGGGGACAAGGTGATTTGGTTGCTCATCTTCTATTTTCCATTCGTTTGTCAGTATGGGTCGGTTTGAGCTTCAACAGACATGGTGGGTTAAACTGAGTTTAGTTAAAATATGTTTCACATTCTTTCATCAGTTCAGTTCAGCTTGGTTTGAAACTCGACTGAAGAGAAGGTTGAATGGGGTTGGCTGAATTAACTAAAATCATGAAGACCGTAGCCCGTAGCTATCTTCGCCGATGGACTGACTTGGTTTGCTGGGCTGAGCACATCTGAGACATATGGAAATGAAATGTAGGCAACATTTCATTCCTTGTAATATCTGCATCATAGTTTAGCACTTAAGTCATTTTGCCCAAATGCCGAAACCACCACATTAATATGGAATCCATTTGACAATTTTAAATTAAAAACATTCCCATATGTAGACGTCTCTACTTCATATTGACATGATATTTTCGTGGATCTAAAGTGTTAATTTTCGTATATTTACTTCTCTCCTCTCTCTCTCTCTGAAGAGGGTGTGGCACGCCAAGGTAACTGTGGTGATGGGGAGCACTGATATATTTTTCATTATCCCCTCCACAGATTGACATTGGACCAGGACGAGGAACACAAAACACAGGCTAAGCTCTGTGAATACACCAATAAATACACCAGACTTGAGCCTAACAATGGATACGGCAGAGTTATTTGCCTTGGCAAGAGAATGCTGGTTGATTCAACTGAAATTCAGTTCAATTCGTTGTGCTTATAGCCCAGCTGACCGCTTAGGCTATATACATGGAGCTAACACCACATTAAAAATAACTCCAAGTGAACATAAAAAGTCAATAGGTAAAAACAAAGTCTAAAGTGCATTTTAAAATGTTCCTCGTTCGAACTATTGGGTGTTCTGAGCTTACGGTTTTTGTGCTTTGTATCTGCTTCTTTGCTAGCTGAATGGGTAGCGCAAACTGTGTTAGATTTGAAAAATTCTACAATTCCTACGTAACGCTCAAGAGTTATGTTCTTTGATTAATATTGGGTGAGAAGTCTCGTTCCGTTTAACCGTTTGACTTCCTTACACCATCCACGAACTGCAAAAACTTAACCCTTTGACTTCCTCATCCTATCCACCAGCTTCCTGCAAGAAGCTGGTGGATAGGGTGAGGAAGTCAAATGGTTACGTTTTTGCTTTGCTAGCATGGTTGACAGTGCAGGATACTGATGGACAGGGTGCGGGAGTCAAAGCGTTAAACAGAATCCTAAACTCAATGGATAGATCATGGAGTGATGCCCTCAGACACAGTCACTGCCGATCGTGCCGTTGGAGCGCTCTAGTTGCCTCGTGTGTCGCACGACGCATGAGTATCCGTGCCTGAGTAAATTCAATGGCGACGGGTTGTAGACCCACGTTTATTCTTTAAGGCCTAATTCGAAAAAGAACACGTAAAAAAAATAGCCTGTCTGTAGCTTTTACCCCCTAGCTATATTTTGGGAAGGTTGTGTCAGTGGATATTCTTCTTACTACTTTCTGAACTACAGATATCAGTGTTTATTACGAGTGCGCCGCGGCGCGCGCGCGCGCGCAGTGTGTGCGTGCAGGTGTATTGTGTGCTTTTTATTGTCTTTTTTCTTAAAGACCAACTGCATGAAGCAGAGATTTCTTTCTTTCTTTCTTCATTTTTTTTTCTACCTCCTTCGTTCATCCAGATAAACAGACAGGGTCAGGGTCAACCTAGACAAAGGGAAGAGCGAGAGATCAAGGCCAGTGCAGGCGTGACCAGTGGTCAGTGCAGCTTGACCAGCGGGGACCAGTCGCCTGACCACAATCACTATACTTGTCACAGTTGCTTAGGTCTTTTTTTTTTCTTCAAGCAATATTTATGTCTCGGATGCGTATTTTGCATGCTGGGCCATACTGTGCAGGGTTTAGGAAGCTGAAGTGTCTGCATACTCCGTCTTCAGTGGGTGTACATTCTGAGCACTTTCGAGTGTCCATAAACCACCGAACACTTGACACTGACATGGCTGAATGCATGATGTGTTCGTACACACAAGTAAGAGCTTCAGATACTTGCAGATCTGCACGTATGTTGACTTGGAAGATCGTACATACAGACGCAGACAAACAGAGTAATTCGATTGCACGTGTGTTGTTTGTGTGTGTGTGTGTGTGTGTGTGTGTGTTGTGTGTGTGTGTGTGGTGTGTGTGTGTGTGTGTGTGTGTGTGTGTGTGGTGTGTGTGTGTGTGTGTGATGTGTGTTGATGGAGGGAGTGACTCATTTTATTGCTAAAAAATCATTAAAGGAACCAGGGATTCATCACAGAAAGACGAAACAAAATAATAATGATAATAATAATAAAAGAAGAAGAAGAATGATAATGATAATAATTATAATAATAATAGGCCTAATGACTTTCACACGGCGCCGAATCTTCATTTATAAATTAAATCAAAGCACACACTCTAACCGTGCATCAAAGCATTCATTCGCAATGACAAATGCTCAAAGGTATAAAACACACACAGAGCGGGGGAAGGACAGGACGGGAGTAGACAAAAGGGTGGGCACATCGTCACTATCATGTGCCCTGCCACATGGCACTGACGATCATGGCCATCCATACCAATCTATCTTTTGTTGCTGTAAATATATCTCCTACCCTTTCTGTCCTCATCCAATCTTCAAAGTTAATATTTTCTCCCTTAGTCTACCTGCTGCTCTTTTCCCCTCCAGCATTACTTGTGACTAGTGCTCAAATTTCTTTTGCCTAATAAAATGCCCTACAGATATTGCTTGTCTTTTCCTAATATTCTTCATTAAATGTTCTGTTTGTGTTTGTTTCTTTCAAGACTGTCTCGTTTGTTTTCTGTGCTATCCATGGAACTCTCTAACATTTTTCTCAGAAATCACATTTCAGCTGCCTGATCTTGTTCTGACTTTGTGTGTTGTCTGTCCACACTTCGCATCATACAATAGTATCGGTTCTGTCTAACACTGAAGAATTCTCTTGCTGATCAATTTTCAAGGACATTTGTATTTTCATGATAACACAGTACGAAAGAAAACCACAAGAATCGACTTTATATGTCAGCATGAGACGTGTCTATTGCAAAGAAAGAGTAGATTGTGAGTAAATAAAACAACAAAATTACACACTTACTGATTCTCTCTTTTCATCCTGTGAAAAAAAACGTGTAACTGCGCAAACACATATGTATATACGCGTCTGCGTGCACACGCACACACCCTTTTTCGCGTGTATCTCATTGGAAAAATTCTTACAACACGAATATCTGTCTGTCACTCTGTATGTCGTTTAGTATTTTCTACTTCCTTTTTTTCTGTTTACAGTAAACGCATTTTCCAAACTTCTGCTTTCCATACTGCCTGTCTGTCTGTTAGAAAACGGACAATTTTACAGTATATTTCCTTTAACATAGCATATCTGTGTTGTTACCTAGAAGAAGACCCTGGATTAAAGGTTGGAGGGAAAATGATAAACAACATTCGATACGCAGATGACACCGTGCTAATTGCAGAAAATGAAAGGGACCTACAAAACCTTGTGAATATACTAGAAATAGAAAGCAAAGGTAAGGGGTTGGAACTTAAACAGCAGGAAGACTGAAGTCATGGTGATCAGTAAAAAACATGAAATCCCATCACGCAAAATAACAGCAAATGGCACAACCTTGACACAGGTTAATAAGTTTAAATACCTGGGAACGGTCATTTCATCAGACGGCAGGTGCACATCGGAAATAGCTGGCAGAATCGGCCAAGCCAAAACAGCATTCAAGAAGATGACAAGCATTCTTACCAACAAATGCCTATCAATTAACATCAGAAAGAGAGTCCTTGAATGTTATATAGAACCAATACTGTTGTACGGATGCGAGGCGTGGACAGTCAGCAAGCAAAGCCAGAGCAGGATCGAGGCAGCGAGATGTGGTTTCTAAGAAGAATGTTGAGAGTTCCATGGACAGCAAAGAAAACAAACGAGACAGTCTTGATGGAGGCAGACACAAGTAGATCACTCATAAGGAAGATTCGGAAAAGACAAGCAGCATTTATAAGCCATTTTATGAGGAAGGGAGATTTGGAGCACCTGGTCACAACGGGAAAGCTGGAGGGAAAGAGAGCACCAGGTAGACCCAGGGAGAGAATGCTGGACGGACTTGCAGAGTGGCTGGGGATGAGGAGGGTGGGGGAGATGCTGGGGGCAACGAGAGATAGAGATGGTTGGAAGTCCATGGTCGCCAACGCCATGCGGCAGGGCACCTGATGATGATGATGATGATCTGTGTTGTTATGTGTATGTATTTGCAGCTACAATATAACACTTAGTAAATGCCGTCATTCAGCTGCTTCGGTCTGAGTCAGAAAGAGAAGAACAGTGACTGTAATTGCATTATAATACACAGCATATACCTGTGGTTCTAATCAACGAAGGCCTTTACTTCAAAGTTCAGCATCTCGCTCAAAAACTTCATACTGAAATAAGAATTCACTTTCTTTACTTTACTTGCGCACCCTTTTCCAGCTTCCCCCTCTTCCTCCTAATTTTCATTGAAAATAAGCCAGTCAGATATATTCTCAGCCTTCAGAGTTGGATTTCATTGTCGTCTGTTTCGCAGTGTTTCGAGTTGACCACACACGTGTAAAACTGATACACAAAGTATTGAAAACATTCCACCCCCTTCCCTCCTCCCCTATCCACTTACCCCCATTCATAAAATAAGAGGGGCATTCATATGTATGCGTTTTCAACTTCCTAATGGACTGGACCAGTAATGTCATAGTTGGGGGTAAGATATCAATAAACAGCAGGAAAAGCCTTCTTGGTAAATTTAAAATCCATTTGCGCCTCTCTCTCTCTCGCTCTCCTCTCTCTCTCTCTCTCTCTCTCTCTCTCACACACACACACACACACACACACACACACACACACACACACCACACACACACACAACACACACACACACACACACAACAAACATATACACATACACACAAACACACACATTCACACATACACAACACACACACACACACATACACAAGGGGGGGGGGGGGGGTCTCAATAGCTTACTTAGGTAACTGACGGTCGCATTCACACGACAGCTTGTAGATTTGAACGAGGTGTACGCTACATTAACTGGCCTACATTAACCGGATACATTCTTACCGCCCATCTTAACTTTAGTGTTGTTCTGGTGGTGTCATGGTGTCATTATAAGATTAAAGATTAGTCCCCTTTCCTGGGACGGTTATCTCCATCGGCCAAATCACCTGCAGCGAGCTCTCTCTCTCTCTCTCTCTCTCTCTCTCTCTCTCTCTCTCTCTCTCTCTCTCTCTTCTCTCTAGTACTGTTACAAAAGCAAATTTCAGGCTCCTCTCGGTTTGTATTGAAAAGAAACTAAAAGAAAGAAAGACGAAGGAACGAACGAAAAGTAAGGAAAGAAAGGAAAAAACCCGGAAAAAGAAAAGGAAAAAAGGTACAATTACATGGCGAAGCCATTTTAACCGTCTCCTTTTTTATACACACACTGTTATAAAAGAAAATCCATATTTTGTATTCTCAAGATTACTGTGAACTTAAAAAGCATCAGATAAAATAAGTATTGACGAGAAGCGAGGACGATAGCAGACTATGACAACAGTAAAAGCAGAATGTAAATATTGTCAGACGTTCCCGAGAAAGTGCTGCTCACACATGTTCCTCAAAAGTGCTGATTTTAGGCACTTTTGTGAGTGATCTGTGTGACTTTTTTCTTTAGTCCGTACAACCTTAAACTTGGTGCGGTATGACTCATGCATTGTGACTACTCAAAGGTCTACTAGATCTACATCTTTGATCCAAATCTGATCAAGATTTACCCAGAAACAGCCAAGGAACTCTTGCTAACGACACATTTGTGGCATAGACACAGACTCACGGAAAGACAAACACCTGTCTTCAGTCGATATGAAATAATCTCCGTTAAGAAAAAGAGAGAAAGAGACTGAAAAAAAAACCCAGCTCCACGGACTAACAACAAAGACACTTTAACCCTTTGACTCTTGCACCTTGTCCACCAGTTGTGACTCTTGCACCCTGTCCACCAGTTGCAAAAACTTAACCCTTTGACTCTTTCACCCTATCCACCAGCGCAGAGGGGTTCAGGGAGTCAAAGGGTTAAATGTTTGCTTTGCAAGCATGGTTGACAATGCAGGATGCTACTGGATAGGGTGCGGGAGTCAAAGGGTTAATGTGAGGGCAAGAGTGGTCCCACTGACTGGTCAAGGCCACCTTGTGCTGGCCACTGAAGGCCAGCTAAGGTCAGTGCACCTTGACCAGTCTGCTCCTGTCGCCTAGATACACGCACTGGACGTGTGAGACTGCTGGGAAAATGAGAACTCGCACACGCTCTTCTTCTTTTGGTTCGCCGCCTATATGTTCAGACCACATTTGGCGATGAATGTGGAAATGTTTTTTCCCCAGTTCCTGCTGGTTGCTGTGCTGAGGCGCAGGACTTGGCACTGCCCCAACCTAAAGGAGCCTCAATGGTCGAGCACCTTTCCTGTCTGATGCACATGACCGTGTAAACCGTGTAGACAGATACAGAAACAGGCATGTACAGGTTTAGAATAAAAGTAAGCTATAAAGGAGAAAATGGGGGAGTGGGGTGGAGAGGGCATAGAGTGGGAGGATAAAGAGGATATAGGATGGTGGAGAGAGAGAGAAGGAGACAGAGAAAGACATAGAATAGATGAGGAGAGGGACTGAAGAACACACATACAGAGAGAGATAGAGAGACACAGACAGACAGACAGACAGACAGAGACAGACAGACAGACAGAGAGACAGAGACAGAGAGAAGAAGAAGAAAAAATGAGATGATGATGATGATGATGATGATGATGATGATGATATACCGGCAAATACTCTTTTCCCAAAAATCCGCTGTGAATGTACCGAATTTACAGAAATAACAGACTCGACTACTGACTCCTCCGAAAGTTTTAGGTTTACTTTTGTTTTCTTCAGCTCTTGGATATCTTGCTCGATATCAGACAAAAAAACAAACGTTTCAGTCTGTATAAATGTCTTGAATACATTCCCTCTAAGCAAGAAAACGATACCACAAAATCAGCTCCTTGACGCAATATTCACGGACGCAGTAGTTGACTCAAGAAACGTCGGGATTCCAATCAGAAAATCCTGGGTTCAATCCATTTAGAAACCTCCACCTGGTTGGTAAAGCGGGTGGAGATTTATCCTATCTCCCTAGTCAACGTGTGCGCAGACTTGCCAACGCCTAATCGTTTATGTATACACACATATCTTACCTTATCTTATCCTCCATTAACAAGAAAAACATGAAAATAGAATCAGAACGCGTATTAAATAATTATAACCAGACAAAACAGACATAAAATTTCGGCCAACTGGCCTTTGTCATGCGTAAATGTAAGATCACAAACGAACAAACACCAAACACAAGAACTAGGAGAAAAACACTGAAACCTCCCTGTTGCCTCGTCCAGCTGGAGAAAATGACTAAAATGGGACTAAAAGGCCAGTTGGCCGAAAATGTGCGCCTGTCTTGTCTGGTTATATCATGTACATATTCTGATTCTGTTTTCGTGTTTTTCAGGTTCCTGTTGCTTGAACGCGGGCAGTCGCACTTTTTTTGGATTTCTTATCCTCCAGTGCCAAACGTGGCACATGGAGCAGAGACCAGGGCTCTCCATCTTTCTCTATAGGCTGCCATAAACGCATGCTGACTATCAAACATGAACATTAATGAAAGATCCTGTAAGTAATGTCACTGGCTGGCTTATGGAAAAATGAAAACACACAGCATGCAAACAGTGGTGAATTTGAAAAAAACGTCGGCTTTTATTTGATAACTTCTACCGTTGGAAAAATAAAGAATCATGGTCATTATCATCATGAAAAATGCTGAGTACCACAATTTCGCAATAACTACGACACCAATATTCAGTGAATATGTATGAGGCTATTTGGTGAATTCAATTTAATAATACTTCCCTGACAGCATGTCTAATGTAATCTGTACGAATACATAAAAATTTCATGACACTGTTTACGAGAACAGGATAAAGCACCTGGACTTCCCTTCACTGGACACCTGATGGAAGATGCAAAGAGGAAGACCTAACAGAGGAAGACACAGGAACATCTTCCGACGAACAGTATAATTTGAAACCTACCAGAAGTACCATACAGAGGCTGTCCCAAAACAGGCAGGAGTGGAAAATCTTCGTTGCTGCCCTTCGTGCCAATAGCATTTTGGGCAGTAAGTGTATGTGTACCTTAAAATTGCATCCTGTCACACCTGCATATTCCTTGCATGTGTCCCATCTCCCTGTAAGCTGACCATTCTGCATTGTTACTGTTCCCCTTTTTGAACACCCACTGAAAACTTTTTTTTTCTTTTAGCTGTAGTCTTCTCCACACCCAACCCCTTGGGGTACTACGATTTGAAATTTAAGGATTAATTAAAGGATTTCCTGTCCTGGGTATAAGCGTCGACCTTGTGGACTCTTCTTTTGATTTATTTTTTTTTGGGGGGGGGGGGGGTGGGGAAGGGGAAGAGGGGCCTAATTTGGGGTTTGGGGATTTTTTAATGGAATTCATTCACTGGAACATTTACATATGCGCTCTACCCAAATCTGCTCTCAATTATCTGGGAAACTCCTTGATCTTGCTCAAAATCCTGAGCACATGCAAGGTCTTAAAAAGGAGAGGGAAATGGAACCTACGAAACAATGACACCACAGAATGATTGGAGCATATGATGGGCAGCAAATGAGCCAACTTTTATGTTGCTGAGTGGGAATGAGTCAAAACATGAGATGTTGAGTTCGTGGCTCTATTGGAAAAAAAAAGCCAGCCACTAAAAATTTGCATCGATCAGTATAAAATTGCATTCTATCGAAACATTACTGAGTCAGTTAACACAGGTAAACGTTTCTCATACGATTTTAAATTAACTGTATGACCGTGTCACTGCTTAGGACGTGCATGGGACATTGCAGTAAGTGTTGTTGACGTTTCGAAATATTTTATCAGCCCATATTAAATAGTTCACTCTATACATTTTCACCACAGTATCTTTGAAATGCATTCGGGTGACGCAGCACTCGGATCAAGTCAAGCCTAGTTGAAGGTCGACATTGCCATGCCACGATAGTCCAATGAGACGGCGTGTAATGCGAGAAGAGACCGAACAACGAGGAGTTAAAAAGACCTTGGGACACTGTGCTAGCTAACGTCCGTATTCCCGGCTTCTTTAATTAACCCTTTGGAGGAAGCTGGTGGACAGGCTGAAGGAGTCAAAGGGTAAATTTCTGGTCATTTAATCTACGTTCCCGCCTCCATGTCGCCTGACCAGCTTGCACTGTTTGTTATTGCTCCCTTCTACCCCCATACCCACACCTCACCCCTTTCTTCAAACACCGTCGAAGGTGTAGTCCTCACTCCCACCTCACTGCCCTGGGGTATTGCGATTTGAAATAAAAGGTTCTCCTGTTCTGTCCGTCTGGGTTCCCTATCTGAATTCATTCCCATCGAATTTAATCTTTTCTTATCAATTAATTATTTAAACTGCTTTTCTGTCTATCTTACGCCTTCCTATCCTTTTGCCTGCCGATTTTCTTCTGAAGACATCTGTCTCATGTTTTGTCAAGTATTTTTTAGACATCGTTATGCACGTAATTCATACTTTTTTTTTTTTAAACGATGAAGTGTGCGTGTAAGAACACGTCTGTACGTGCTTTAATGCACTTGGGTGTGCAGGTGGGATGGAAACCGGGTCAAAGATTTCATTACGCTGATACTGAATTTGTGAATAAAATGGGTTTTGCGCCGGCATCCGAAGTCCGTCAGATAATTGCTGGCAGATTTGGGTGGAGCGTATATGGAGTTTTCCGAGTGCAGTGAATCCCTTTTGAACTACTACTGAATTCGTGTTGTCTGTAAGCCGCGCGCGTGTGTGTATGTGTGCAATATGATATGACACTGACAAGCCTGAGGCCAGATTTGTTTGCTGTTTGGTTAGGGACAAATAAAATCTAGAGCCTTATGTCTTACATAAATTATAAAATCAATGATATTTGTTTAAAACAACAACAACAACAACAAACTTTTACGCGATAAATGGCTTGTAAGAGTAGTCTACAACGCGCGCGCACGCGACAGAGAGACAGAAAGTAAAGAGGGGTGGGGGGGGGGGGGGGGGGGGAAGGGGCGGAAGCAGGACAGGCTTATATAGAAAATTTTCCATTTTGCTCTTTCAGTCGAGTATGGTTTGCGCTAGTCTGACTGACTGGTGATTATGTGGTTAGGGGCGTGTTGCAGTTGGAGAAGAGACCGATTTGCTCATTTTGTCTTGACGTATTTTATTTTGTCTACACTGAAATACTCTCTCTCTCTCCAGTGAAGATGTTACGTTATATTGTTTTTTTGTTTGTTTTCTGGATTTGGGTCTTCCTCTTATATGACTAATTATGTCAGGTGGTTAACTATTTAACTTTTTGTTCAACTTTTTAAATTAATGTAAGTTTATATTCAGTGAAGATATCACTTTATACTGTTCTTATGTTTATTTGGCGGATTTGGGTCTTCCTCTTACCTATATGACTAATTACGTTGGGTGGTCAACCGTTTCTTCAACTTTTGTTCAACATTTTGTTCAACTTTTTCCGTTCAATTTTTTCTTCATCTTTAGGGAAAAAATTCAAATGGATGTATTGTCACCCATGACTATATTTATAAATCTTTGTTTCGAGAAAACGTCGCCGAAAAATTTAATGACTTTGTTTTATGCTCCTTGCCACAAGGACAAAAATGTCAATGGCAATAAACCATTTATCAGTTTCAGTTTCAGTTTCAGTTTCAGTTTCTCTCTCTCTCTCTCTCTCTCTCTCTCTCTCTCTCTCTCTCTCTCTCTCTCTCTCTCTGTGTGTTTATGGAGTGTGCACGGTATGTTTATTTTCCTGAATTTGATTTATTCTAGAGTGGAATGCGTCTGCCTGTTTTAGTACAGATTACGGCCAGCTTATTTTGAACTGACTGATATACGGTAAACTGGACAAGATGCATGCGGACTTCAGGCCAAAGACCTCTCTTGCACAGAGGAGGTATGCATTTTCCAATGCAATACTTCAAGAAGAATCCAGCCACTGTTACTGATTTAGGTCGGTTTCAGCCAGACGTTCCGTAGAACCCATAGACTCTTCAGTCTCTTTCATACTCTTCTAGTACGAAATTCTAAAGTAACAGTCAGAGCAATTGAGCGCATCTACAATTTCATAGGCTATGGACAGAGAGGTCTATGATTTTACCAACTGGTTCCAAGCGTTACTGGACTAACACCAAGGCTTTTGTGTCCGTTTAATGCCTCAACACACGTGTGGATTGCATGGAAAGCTTGCTAAAGACTGGGGCATCATTGGATTGAAATGTTGGGCAAATGAGTAGATGACTGAAAGACAGCATTTCCACTTGCCGATATATCGCAACATTTATAGGACATTTTATGAGTAAAGGGGAATTAGAGCACCTGGTCACAACAGGAAAGCTGTAGGGAAAGAGAACACCAGGTAGACCCAGGGAGAAAATATTGGACAGACTCGCAGGGTGGCTGAGGACAGATAGGATGGAAGATATCCTTGCAGCGACAGGGGATAGATTCGTGTGGAGGGCCATGATCGCCAACGCCATGTGACAGGGCACATGATGATGATGATGTTGATGATGGTACATCGTTATCACCGAATCTAAATTACACTGATAAAAGAGGTTTAATTTCATGGCTACCCAGAACAAACAAATTAAGATACAAATAGTCAAGCTAGACTTTTTTAAACTGAGAATTATATCCTTTTTTTTCTTCCAGCTAGACTTTTTTTTAAAACAGAATTATATACTTTTTTCTTTAAGCTAGACTTTTTTAAACTGAGAATTATATTCATTTTTTTTCTTTAAGCTAGACATTTTTTACTTTTACTGAGAATTAAGATTTTTTTTTCTTTAAGGTAGACTTTTTTAAAACAGAATTATATTCTTTTTTTCTTTAAGCTAGACTGTTTTTAAACTGAGAATTATATACATTTTTCCTTTAAGGTAGACTTTTTTAAAACTGAGAATTATATACTTTTTTCCTTAAGAAAAAAATATCGGGGAGAGGTTGGAGATTGTTTCATATCGATCGGAGAGAAACAAGCATTGTGTGTGTGTGTGTGTGTGTGTGTGTGTGTGTGTGTGTGTGTGTGTGTGTGTGTGTGTGTGTGTGTGTGTGTGTGTGTGTGTTGTGTGTGTGTGTGTGTGTGAATTATATACTTTTTTTCTTAAGAAAAAAATATCGGGGAGAGGTTGGAGATTGTTTCATATCGATCCGAGAGAAACAAGCATGTGTTTGTGTGTGTGTTTGTGTGTGTGAGAGAGTGTGTGTGTGTGTGAGTGTGTGTATATGTATGTGTGTTTGTTTGTTTGTTTGTGTGCATGTGCGTGTGCGTATGTGTGTTTGTGACAAAAATGAATGTGCGAGATTTTCTCAGCTGTTGCTTGCTGGATCTTTGCCAAATTTTGGTCAAATGTGTGGACTGTTTATGGCTCAAGCAAGCAAACGTTTGAAAGTTATGGCGCCATATTCAATGTCACACGAACACCCCCTCCCCCCACTCCCACCACCCAGAAAACTATTAAAAAAAATGATAATAAGAAATGAAAAAAAAACCTGCCTAAAGATCAGATCCTTATTGAGAAAGATGTATGAACAGCACTTTCTCGGAAAGTTCAGACACTATTTAAATTCTGTTTGCACTGTTGTAACAGTTTAACATTATCCTCGATGCTTCTTACATTTTACTTCAACCGATGATTCTTCCAGGCCACAGTGACAATGAGAAGTCCAAAATATAGACTGTAATTCTTTCTGTATGAAACATTGCTCGACGAGTTTTTTTTTTACGAGGCCACATCACCGGCTGCTACGAATGACTTGAAATGGGCCTACAAATATTGACCTTTGACTCCCCCACCCTATCCACCAGGAAGCTGGTAGTTAGGATGAGGGAGTCAAAGATTACGTTTTTGCTTTGCTAGCATGGCTGGCAATGCAGGATGCTGCAGCTGGTGGATAGGGTGAGGGAGTCAAAGGGTCAAGTTTTTGGAGTTGGCGAATGGAGTGTGGGAGCCAAAGGGTTAAATCACTAAACCTCATGCACTATTGACACAAAAATGGTGCCGACTTGGCCTTTGACATTAAGGACCTACGGTGAATAATGTTGGTTGGTCCCAGGCCAATCTGATGTGGGACGATCGATCATGGCCTTGGGATATGGAACATTAAACGTAAAGTGTCTGTCTCATGTTCACATGTCACACCAGCTTACCTCAGCAGCCGTTTGTGTTAAAACAAACAAACAAGAAAGCAAGCAAACAAACAAACAAACAAACTACACAGAGATTTCTAGGCCTGGCTGATGTAAAGGCATAGCTCCCTCCTTCCAATCTAACTGCATGGTTTCGAGTTTGGCTCGAGAAAAACCGCTGTGCATGTGACTTCCTTGTTGTGAATGCGTACCAGACCCATGAACAGAGTTGGAAAAGACACTGGCAATAGAAAGGAGATGATCAGCGCTCTCATAATGCTGGTCCCAAGAAAAGTCAGGGTCTTTACCACTTCACTCGAATCCTCTCGTACAAACTCTAAACTCCGTTACCAGAAAGTGAAGGATGGTTGGCCCTGTTGTCTGAACCGTGGATTCTAGATCGTCTCAGTCGAGTTCAGTTCCAGTCTGCAACGTAAAACTCTCTCATCCGACGCAGGACCGATTGAGGGACTAACGATCAAACTGGATTTTGGGATATAAAACGCATTAAACAGGTAGTAGGCCCTATCTGCTTTTTATCAGACTGTCACTACATGACACTGCAGTGTATAGCTTGTCACAGCAATGGCTGTTTTATCCATGTGTAAAAAATAAAATAAAAAGTGTTCTTCCTCAAGCTGGTTGGCGCAGAGGTTGAGCTCACACCTTTTCATCTGCCTGTGTGTGTTTGCAAAGGTATGAATCAGGCCCGAGGGGTGGGGTGTCGGCCGGGGATTTTTATGTACCCCTCAAGTTCAGTCCACCCAGCTCTGTATGGTACCTGACCTTCTTCAAAATTAGAGAAGATAAAGCAATGAGGAAGAAGAAATGGGTAACGCCCTCATAATGCTGTCCCTAAGAAAAATACAGGTGTCTATACTACCACTGCAGTCCTCTACGACCTCAGAATTATGAGACAATCTTACCTGACCCTAGCCCCCACCCCTCTAATCCTACCATTGCAGTCCTCTACGACCTCAGAATTATGAGACAATCTTACCCTACCCTAGCCCCCACCCCCACCCCCTAATCCTTAACCACTTCAAGGGAGAGACAGATTAGCAGAGAGAAAAGAAGAATGAGATTTTTGACGATGCGTTCTTGAGAGTAAGAGACATAATGTTATTTGTGACTGCGTGCACGCACATGTGTATGTGTGTGTGTGTGTGTGTGTGTGTGTGTGTGTGTGTGTGTGTGTGTGTGTGTGTTGTGTGTGTTTGTGTGTGTGTATGTGTGTGTATGTACGTGTATGTGAGAGAGAGAGAGAGAGAGACAGGGACAGAGAGACAGACAGACAGACAGACAAACAGACAGACAGACAGACTGACCTACAGACAGACAGAGACAAAGACAGACATTATGATTGCGTGCATGCGCGTGTTTACATTAATGCTTCAGTCTGTTTGTGTTGAGTGGGCGTGTATGTGGTGAGTGTGTTTGTACGCGCGTGTGTACGTGCGTTTCTGTCCGTCTGGCTTGACAAGAGAAGGGGGACGAGGAAAATCGTGGGGAAAAAAGAAAGAAAAACTGAATGATATCTGACAGATTAGATGACAGACATGAACGTACGCACATCTCTGTGTGTGTGCGTGTGTGCGTGCGTGCGTGCGCGCGCGCGCGTGTGTGTGTGTCTTTTGTTCATTTTGGCAGATGGTGTTGACAGCATAATAACAACATTGATAGACGAATGATGGTGTCATGTAACAGCTCTGAAATAACAAAAACGAATGACATTTTTGAACGTACGTTTTTCTGGGAAGGAGTGAAATACTAAGTGATGGGAACATTACGGTGAACAGCGAAAGGGACAGTTTTTAATGTTGCAGGCTGGAATTGAATTCGAGATACTGATCAGAAAAGTGATCCGAGATTAATACTTTTATATCTCGAAATAATGCTGAGACAGGTGTGTGTGTTGCTTGGTAAATAATAGCGTATTTGTGTAGTTTGCTCCTGTTTCTACATCGTTGACTAAAATGGGAACGTTTTCTCAAATTTCTGTCGTTTTTCTACGGCAGTCTTGGGCATTTTTTGTTTTTTTCTTTTCTTTTGTTTTTGTTTTTGTTTTTTGATCAGTTAACAAGTTGAAAAGAAACATCATGAGGGTGCGGATGGGACCCAGGGCACCACTGCCCGCCACTCTCCGGACAAACACCTCACAAAGGGGGCTGTCCATGCGTTGCACGACCCACTCGGACCCAAGTCATCAGTTACCCTGCCCACAAACTGAATGGCAAGGCGAGAAGATGACAAACCCCGGGACATAGCTACACAAGGCGCACCAACCAGGTCCATTCCAGTCCCACTCCAGTCCCATCCGGGAATAGTTCGGAGGACATTCGGGAAAGACCGAAGGACACTGGGAAAGACTAGATCTGCGGGCTTTGTGGGTTGGCTTCCCACCTTGCCTTTGATAACATGCCACGAGTTCTTTAAATGAAAGATGCTCCCAGGATTCACCGAAAGGGGGAGAGAATGATGAATCCATCGGCACTGACTCCATCACGACTGGAAACGCGCAACGGATCATGATTAATGACCAGATGGAATTTCCGTGTGCGTGTGGAAGGAGATTCACCACCAAACGCGGCATGAAGATCCACAGGACAAAAATGGGCTGTTTGAAGACACATACGAACCAGCAGCAACGCACTGCGATAGCAGGTGAGACGTTGGATGACCAAGGCCAGGATTTGAACCATAGTGCCAAGGACATCCACGCTGACGGTTCTGATGCGGATTTTGCACAAGCTCTTAACGCCAAACGTGGAAAACTCAATTTGCCGCCTGCCGGTGCAAAAGAACAATGGGAGAAATTAGATGAGGAACTTGTCCTTAAGCTGAATGCGCTAATAGGGAACAGTACGCTGGAACACAAACTTGACACATACGGAGACATCATATACTCTATCTGCAGGGACACTTATGGAGTGAAGCAGCCAAAGACAAAAACGCCTCCCCAGAAATCCAGAAGACAGCAACAGATGGAGAGCATCCGGAGGGAGAAAAGGAAGCTTAAGAAGCGAATGAAAACTGCCTCAGAATTCGAGAAGCAAGGGCTCCTGGAACTCTGGAAAGATCTGAAGGCCAAACACAATGCTCTCAGCAAAGTGGAATCAGCAAGGCGAAGAAAGAGCAAAAAGAAGAAGACTCAAGATCGTTTCTTCAAAGATCCCTTTGACTTTGCAAGAAAGCTGTTTGAACAACCCAAATCAGGGACTCTCACAGTGGGCAAGGAAACCCTAGAGCAGCATCTCAGGGAAACATATTCCGATTCTCAGCGCGAGGCACCACTTGAAATCCAGAATCTGGTTTGGCCTGCAGCGCCAGAAGGAAAATTCAATAACAAACCACCAACACTGGATGAAGTGAAGAACGTAGTAAAGAAAGCCAGAGCCAAGTCAGCACCTGGACCAAACGGAATACCATATCTGCTCTACAAGAAATGCCCAAAAGTGCTCGAGTGGCTCCACAAGATGATTCGATCAGCATGGAGGAACCAGAAGATCAGCGACCAATGGATGAGAGCTGAAGGAGTGTACATTCCGAAGGAGCAGAACTCCAGCAGCATCAATCAGTTCAGGCCAAAATCACTTCTGAACGTCGAGGGGAAAATCTTCTTCTCTGTTATGGCAGCAAGATTGACAAAATACCTGACTGAAAACAAGTATCTGGATATGTCAGTCCAAAAGGGAGGCATACCAGGAATGCCTGGATGCTTGGAACATGCCACGTTGATTTGGGATGCCATCCAAAAAGCAAGAACAGAGAAGAGAGACATTGACGTAGTTTGGCTTGATCTGGCGAATGCATATGGATCAGTTCCACACGATATGATCCAGCTGGCTCTTGAAATGTATCACATCCCAGAAAACATCCGAACAATGCTGAGGAAGTATTTCCAAGGGTTCTCAATGCGGTTCTCTACCAAAGAATACACCACGGACTGGATAGACCTAGAGGTGGGCATTGCAATGGGCTGTGCAATCTCTCTCATACTGTTCGTGTTGGCAATGGAAGTCATCTTGAAAGCTGCAATGAAGAGTTCAGGTCCAGTGAATCTGGGAGATGGATACCAGATGCCTCCTCTGAAAGCTTTCATGGATGACACAACAGTCTTGTCCACGGATGAGGAAGAGACACACCAAATCGTAAAGCAGCTGGATGAGCTGGTGGCCTCTTCAAGAATGAGGTTCAAACCTAAGAAATCCCGAAGTCTCTCACTGCGAAAAGGAAAAGTGGCAGATTCAGTCAAATTCATGGTAGCCAACCAAGCCATCCCCACTGTCACAGAAGAGCCAGTAAAAAGTCTCGGAAGATGGTATGATGACTCCCTGAAAGACACACAAAGGGGATGTGAAACCAAGCAAACAGCAGAAGAAGGCCTGAAGAAAATAGATAACTGCGGACTGCCAGGCAAATACAAAGTCTGGTGTCTACAGTTCATGCTGATACCAAAGCTGCTGTGGCCACTGCTAATCTATGACATTTGCACCAGCACAGTCGAAGCAATGGAAGCCAAAATCAACAAATACACAAGAAAATGGCTCGGTGTCCCACCTGGTCTCACTGATGTTGCATTCTACTGTCGTCAAGCAATGCTGAAGCTACCTCTCAAATCCATAGTGGAGGAATACAAAGTTGGAAAAGCAAGACTGTTGAGCATGCTGGAGGAATCGGAAGACAATATCGTGAGATCAGCTCATCCAAAGCTGAGAACTGGCAGAAAGTGGAAAGTCCAAGAGGCTGTAAACAATGCCAAGAGAAACCTCAGCATCAAAGAAATAATTGGACACACGCAAACCAACAGACAGGGACTGGGAGCAACAAAAATGCAGTGGTGGTCCAAAGCCAAAGGGAAGGAAAAAAGAGACATGATCATACAGGAGTTGAAGGAAGAAGAAGATGTCAAAAGAGTGCAGAAGGCAGTCCAGCAAGGTCAACAGGGGCAATGGACAACATGGGACAGTGCACTCCAAAGAAGTCTCAGCTGGAACGATATGTGGCACATGGCTCCTCTAAGGATAAGCTTTCTCCTCAGATCTGTATATGACCTGCTCCCCTCGAATGCAAACTTAGTGAAATGGGGGAAATCAGACGACCTAGCATGTCCGCTCTGTCAGAAGAAACAAACAGTGGAACATGTCCTAAGCTCTTGCAAAGTAGCGCTAGCCCAAGGAAGGTATACATGGAGGCACAACCAAGTTCTGAAAGTGATCACAGACGTGGTTAGCGAAAAAACCATGACCCCAAACGCACCAATTGCTATGACAACGTTCTACAAAGCAGGAGGGAAGCAGGTCTGGCCCGAAAGTGCTATGACAACCAGCACATTGCCAAAGGGTCTTCTGGATGGAGCAGTCGACTGGGAGTGTACAGCAGACCTCCCAGAGTGGAGAAATCACCCAGATGTCATCAGCAAGACAGGCATGAGACCAGACATCGCTCTCCACTCTGACTCCTCGAAACAAGTGATTCTGATAGAACTCACTGTGCCATACGAAAGCAGAATGGAAGAAGCACATATCTACAAGACCGAAAAATACGCCGGTCTTGCCAGCACCCTGAAGAAAGCAGGTCTGCGGGTCAAAATCTTCGCCATAGAGGTCGGGGCAAGAGTGTTTGTGGGCACCTCCGCTTATGATCTCATGAAACAACTCGCCATTTCTGGGAAGAAGAGGACTAGAGCCCTTAAAGCGATGGCAGAGGCAGCAGAAAGGAGCTCAAGCTGGATCTGGGCAAGGAGGAACCAAAAGTGAACTTCATAAGGATTAAATTCCCTACAGATGATGTGTGCCCCGTTATCACATTGGTAAAACCGCGTACCGCAGTTCTGAAGCGCAGAATCGCCCAGGTTCGCTCCCCGGCGTGGGAAAAAAAAAAAAATAGACAACAGCAGAAGGGCATCCAGGAGTCATGACCTGGATGTGGCCCGGCCCCCCGAGAGTGTAAGGAATTCAGGGCCGAAACACTTGTCTAAAGGGGGTTACTTCTCTGAAGACCTTCTGTTGTCTAGCTCTCCCTAGAGTTTCTTTCTACCATCTCTCTTTCTGTTGCAATATTGAGCATTTTCTATTATAAACTACTCCGTTGTGGGAATGATTTGCAAGCTGACTTCTTATCATTTTTAAATGAAAGAAATTAGCTGCCAAGCTGACTTTCAACTAAACCATGAAACAGCGGTATCACTTACTTCTGTTATGTTCGGGGACAGTAAGCTATACGTCATTTGGGAGTGTGGTAATTGAGACCTCTCAGTTTAGTAGTCTGTGTCTCTGTGTCTGTCTGTCCATGGTTGTAACAAAATGTCGAGTAAAGGTCGATTTCGTATTTGTTTGCTTGTTGCGCCTTTTCTTTGGTCGTGCCATTGCAAGGAAGGCAACCCTGTTTTTCCTCTCTCTCTCTCACCATCACCTTTGTAGGTAACAATGTACTCACATTTACTTTACTTCAAGTACGTGAACAAGAGTTTCTTAGCTCTTTTTCACATTTACTTTACTTCAAGTACGTGAACAAGATTTTCTGAGCTCTTTATATGTGGATCATGTCTTTGCTCAATTTTGATTAAAGCTGTAGAATGTCTAGAAATAGCAAAAGCAACATCTCCGAATTTTGCTTGACTTAGTGTGGACCAAACACAGTTCTGAAATTATTGCTAACAAGATTTCATCTGTTTGGGTCTTGGAACCCCAGACTGGGTCAGAATGAATCAGACTTACACATTAGAGAAATATATTAGTTCAAATTTATTTTACAAATGTCATCCACATGCAGCTGAGAAATCACTGAAGGAACAGCTGAGAGATCATCGATGGAACATAAACACACACACATACACACACACACTGACACACATGATTTTTTTAACCACACACACACACACACCACACACACACACACACACACACCCCACTGACACACATGATTTAAACACACACACACACCACACACACACACACACACACACACACACACACACACACATGATCAGTGTGACGTATATACTTTTTCTTACGTAATGCAGGACAAACAAACGTTTATGGCAAGTCACAGTTTCATGTCCATGTGCCAAATGTAACCAGCTTTTTGCGACTCTAACATTACCAATACATTTACGTATTTCAGTATTCAATTATCAGTCTTCTTACCTATATCATTTACCAATTGAAGGTATGTAAGGTGATGATAGGATACAGGGTCTAATCGTTTCGTAAAGCATTTACCCTTTCGAAGAATTTGTCAGTACCAGTGAATAGAACAGTAACGACTGCCATTTTAACTTAATGGGGAGTGGAGGAGTTGGGGCGAGAGAAAGACAATTATACATTTATAACTTTGTAGATCTACAGGTTTCCGATCACGGTCACGATCGTGGTGAAATAAAAAAAATTAAAAAAAGGGTGGGTGGGGGTGGGGGTGGAGGTAGAAGAAAAAAGAACACTATGAAACATCTTTCATGAAGCAAGCTGTAAGTTACAACTGTAAAGAAACACGTTGGCTAGCAAACAAAAAACAAACAAACTCACCTAAAAAGTAAAAGAACGACAGCCGCACCAGATACCAGTGCAACACAAATCAAAGGAGCGTTTTCAAGCAGCATCTGCAACATGTTTACTTGCTTCACTGTGTCACGGCGGCATGTGTCCGCAAGAGCGCACGTTGAATCAAGACTTTATCGATGCATATGGAATGCTGGGAACTCAAAGGGCGGAGCTATATATGGTCCTGCCCATTCAAGCTCTTTCGTACGGGTTTGTCAGTTTGTGATATTACATTCTGACACTAAAACGAAAATAACACTGAACTTGTAAAAACATAAATTATAATGAAATATCTTGATTTTACTAGTTTGTACTGCTGGTTTTGAAAACAGCATGAGCTGAATGAAGCAGAAACGTACGGTACAGATCAAACTCTATAATCTAACATCCCTTTTCCAAAATGAACTCGTCGTGCCGGTTTCCCGCAAGGTACACATTCTCACACACGAACACACACCAGAGCACATGCGATTGCCCAGAGCAGTTTTCGTGGAGTATGATCATGCTGTTTCGTGTGTTTATATATGTGTAGATGGTTAGGACGTTTTTACAAGATTTGATCAAGGAAAACTAGCCATTCGAATAATGGGTAAGTGTGTTTGACTACGTTATCAGTCAGCCAGGTGATGCAAAGACGCAAGCTGTCTCGATACAATCCTGGGGTTGGGGAGCGAGCATTAAGTATACAAGTCTACCGGCTGACTAACGGGTGTACCATTATCTGTTCACTTTACCTCTCCCGACCAGTCTGTATCACGTGTAGATAACGAAACGTACGGAGCAGAAATAGGGCTATAGTTTACAAAGTGTGCCATATACTTATATATTTTTACCTTTGACCCTATAATCAGATCCAGGGAACAGACGATCGCAAATTGTATTCAAGATGGCGTTTAATACAGTTGATAATAAACCTAAAACAAAAAAGAGACAGGACTTATTCTAATTGATGTAGTTCTAATCGTAAACAGCGGGGAGTTGCTGTTGCGTATGAAAAAGAGCAGTTACATGTAATAATAGTATTCAAGGAATATTCTGTGAAAGATGGCATTAATGTGTTTATTACTCAAGGTTAGATGGTAAGAGAACATAGTGATGAAGAAATCGCACAGCGACATTCATCAATAATGACAACAAACAATAACATTGATATAAATATTGGACTTACCTTTAGGCCTCTATCGGAAAATCAGTTTAGTTTACCATAGCAAATAATTCTATTTTGAAAGCACTTTGTTCTAACTACCTTTACACCATTGTAGGACTACATACATGTAATGTATACATACAGGAGGCCTAGACAACACAGATTAGGCCTATCTAGAATTTACTGAAGTGAGTTTACAACTTTAGAAAACATACATGATACATAGGCCTACATCACATGGCAGTCAAGCAACTTTAGTCATTTTTATAAGCTTTATACTATCAGTATTATAAAATAGTATATTAGGGCTATAGAATACCAAGTTAGACATCAATGAAAATTAAAATTGCAAATTTATCCAACAAAACATTTGCTTGTTGTATGGTTTGGAAATAACATTGTAAATGTTGTTTTCAATTTTTTAGACTCTTACATTAATGAATATTTTGTTAGATCTATATCGTTTGGTTGGTTGGTTCTGATTGTTTGATTTTTCTTGACAGGCTTGTAATGTGGTATTGACTTTTAAATTTTTTTTTTATCTGTAGCTGATTTTCCTCAGCATTTACAAGTTTTAACTGCAAAATTATCAACAACTTACTGCTCAGTAGGCCTATAGATTACATGAAGTTTTATTTTATTTACTTGAACACTGACACTTACTAAAGTTACTTTGATTCAGATTAGGCCCACTTGAAGTTGAGTAACTTAAGTAAGAGTTTGGCCTTGGGGAGGTTAGAGTCCTTTTCTTTCAATAAAACTGCTGAAAGGTCATGAGGGATAGTTGCATGCCCGACCTTGGACTAAACTATCAGTGAAAGAGTAAAATGGCACATGTTGGCCCGAGGAGCACAGATGCTATAGCCTTTCACTGATTCACACTGACTGCATATTATTATGTTTGTAGTGTGCTTTGTGGAACTGTCACTACTGGGTTTTCTGTCTGCTTTTAAAAGGACATGGGGGGGGGGGGGGGGGCAGGAAACAGTTGTCTTTATGACCTTGAGGTTATAGGGGAATGAGGTGGCAGACCTCAACTTTTCTCAAGGCCAGCATTAAGAGGGTTGTGCCCATCTCCTGTCCCTCAGCGCTATACATTCTCAGGCTTTGAACTTGAAGACACTTATAAAATGCACCCACTCACATTACAGTAGGTAGACTGGAGGTTACACATACAAAACTTTTGTTTGCATATAATTTGCACATAAGCTATCAGATTGGAAGATGAATCACTGCTCTGCTTCTGCTCTGACTAGGGGTGGGGGATTTTTGGAGGGGGAGAAACATATAATGCAGACAGACAAATTGGACACTAAGATAAACATAGCTATGCAAACAAAATTCAACATTACAAAAAACATAAGTTTGCAAGAATTGTGCATTTTGTTCTCATCTGGTGTATCTTTCCCTTCATTTCCCCTTTGGTATGAGGAGAGAAAAAAGGAATGACCAGAGTCTAGGAAGGGGTGAAAATTTATGTCAGTGGGCAAGCATTGATCAAATGAAACATTATGTAGGATTCTTATTAATATTATTCTGTACTTTTTTAGTTCTGCTTTCTTGTGAATATGTCTTTACAATTCGTCTAGCATATGTGATTGTGTTGCCACATGTTAGACAAATGCAACAAATTTTTAAACCTTTTAAAAGTATCTTAAACTGATATTACAAAAGCAGAAATGCAGTTTCTTTCATTTCATCTCCCCCCCCCCCCCCCCCTAAAAGTAGATTGCTGTAATTTGAATCTGAGAATGCCCTAGTATCATTATTATATATCACTGTCAGGCAGTCAGACCTGTATTAATTTAATCTGAACAAACTTGTAAAGATTATAGACAGCTCATCTGCAGTGGTGGGTGTGGTTCTACTTCTAGTTATTTTTGGGCCGGCCAGCGGCAAGCATGCTGCCTGATAACAGTTCTTTGCACCAGCTTCCCTGGTAGTGGTTCCAGGGACAGATAAAACTAGATGGGTTCAGCCATGAATATTTGAAAAGTCTGGACTGGCTTAGTTGATCTATGTAGTAAAAGCAAGTGTGGCGTGTTTTACAACTCTGTACTCGGGACATCTCATCCTCAGTCAGGTTCTTGTGTGGTCAAGTCTGAATCCCTGAATGTAGGGCCTACTCAGCTGACACTGTGTCAGCATAATTTCCCATTGTAAACTTTCGTCAGCACTATCTTTCCTACGTCCACTGCTGATGTTAAACTCTTGTTCGTTGAGTTATTGAGGAATATGAATGAAATTGCTTTCAGATCTCAACAGATTATGACTGATGATTAGTGACTAGTAGTAGTACAGGTTCTGATACAGGTAGTGATTCATTTGTGTAGTTTGATGAATTTGTACATTTTTTTTTTTTTTTTACAGCATGTGTTTTTAAATATGTGTGCCCATGTATGATTTAGATTACTACTGCTGACAACTGATATAGTTTCATTCTAACAGTTTTGCTAATGACGTCTTATTTGAATGGAGACCATTTCATCCTTCTTTGACCCCTCTCCCCCTCTCCCTAGTCTTCCCTCTCCATCTGAGGTCTTGGCTTTGTGGTTGACCATATTTTCATGCTTTTTATCTGTTTCAGTTCCTTGTTTATAAGACAGGCACAGCCGTATATCATACAGGTTTTTTTTTCTCCACATACTCTGGTTTTCCCATTAGCCCTTTGGCTACATTACCCTTTGGCTAGATTGATATGATTTTTCTTACTTTTTCCAAGTCAGACTGGATTCCTTGCACTAGACACAATCTAGATTTAATTTACATACCATACCCCTCTCTTTCATATTTTTCCATTAACTATCCATATGTGGAAGAAAAGATACTCAAAAAGTGCATGATAGTTTATTGATCCCAATATTTTGGCCGTAGATCTTCTTCAGGATAAAACACCAATAATATGGCACAACCTTTTATACTTTGTAAAATTCATCTCACTTCCCACAAGACATTGCATTAGTGATTAGTATCCCCGGGCCCTTCTTCCCAACTACCAAGCTGTAATTCACGAATACGTCATGATTTCATATCAGTCATTTTCTCATGCCCAGTGAAACCTCAGGGAAGCCATTGTTTTTTCCCTACAGTTTATGTCTTTGTTCTTATTTGAATTTAATTGTGGTATTTAGACTCTTACAGTGTTATATGATCGTCTTGGTACCAAGTTGTTAACCTGACTAGAGATCCTTAAGAACATTAATTATTCACACAGTGACAGAGAGTAGACAACAGCTGTACAAGAGACACACAGTTGATGACCAGGAAAACAAGAGCCTATAATTTCACTTTATGCTTGATTGATGGGACTCCAACTTTGCTATTTGTCCAAGCAGGGCTTTGCCTTTCTGAGGGGCTGACATGGAATTAACTGCTTCCAGAAGAACATTTTCAATGATTTTGATCTTAATGAAGGGACCCAAAACAAATAACTATGATGGTCTGTTGTTGATATTACTGGATCCTGAGCAGTGGGGCCAGGGGCACGGAGAACTGTCTGGATTGCGACTTTTTTGGTTTTGTTTTGTTTTGTTTTTGTGGGAAAGTTTTTCGGCTAGTCGGTACATACTGGGCTTCGCCTCTTGTTTGAAGCTAGAGAGAAAATGCTTTTGTATTAATTAATAAAAAACAGGCAGATTGCACCAGTGGTCCCATTCTTCCATTTCCATGCCATGTTTCTCTCTGATGGGTGTTGTCCCCCCAAACCCCAGTCTGATCAGGTTCAGAACTGCTGCAGTTAAAACATGAACTTGTATATCTAGAGATATAGCTATCATACTATTCATAGTAACGTTAACATGAAACTAGGTAGGTGTTCAGCATTTTGATAACGAAATTTTTTAATATAATGATAATGCTGATGATGACAGCAGTGAAGGTATTGCACCACAGACTGTTTACATACATATAGTGTGTGTGTGTGTGTGTGTGTGTGTGTGTGTGTGTGTGTGTGTGTGTAGTAGAGAGAGAGAGAGAAAGAGAGAGAGTGTGCCTGCACTGTGTGTGTGTGTGTCTCTCTCTCTCTCTCTCTCTCTCTCTTTCTCTCTCTCCTCTCTCGCTCTCTCTGATTCTGTGTGTGCCTTGAGTTTATACACTAGTTTTAAACTTATGCCCTGATCAGTTTGAATCTTTTCCATCACATGATATGATGACATCTGCGGGGCTGGTGCATAAAAAATGTATTCATAGATTGGAAACGCTATCTTGATAAAAGAAACAACTACTGAACTAGTGTGTGTGTGTATGTGTTGTGTGTGTGTGTGTGTGTGTGTGTGTGTGTGTGTGTGTGTGTGTGTGTGTGTTTAACTGTAACTGGATTACAGTGAAAACTGAAAAGGAAACTTCAACTCTGTGTAACTAGCATGAGATTATATCTACGAAGTATCGAAAATACTTCATACTCTCTTTTCCTTTAGATTCCTTTTCTGCAGTGTGTTGCTTAAATAACAATTTCGTTTGCATTATTTACTTTTCTTTTTCTTACTTATTTTATTGGAAATGTTGTAGCTTTTGGTATATCTCCTTCACATAGTTTTCTTTGGACACACTGTAGATTCAACCAGGTGTTATTGAGAAATTATCAAGTTTCTAATAGAGAGTACACTACCAGAAACATACTATCACGGACCAGAAAAATGATGGCCTACTTGTGCTTAGCTGTGATGACCCAGTGATCCCAGTTTTGCTTTTTCCCTAACACAGCTTTGCCTTTATCAGCGGATGACACTGACAGGGAATTTGCTGCTACCAGTAGTGCCAGAACTGCATTTTGATCTCTGTGCATGCTGTGGCCCTAAGTAAATTTGATGGCATTCTATTGATCTCACTGGATCCTGAGCCATGGGATCAGGGGAGTGTAGCAGGTTTTGGATTGAGACGACAGTTTCTGAATTTGGAGTAAGGATGAGGGAGGAAGAAGTTTGGGATATTACATCAGGCTTGGAGTTGGGCTTCATGCAGGATTGCCAGACTGGAGAGTAAATTGATAAGAAACGGGCAATCTGGCATTTCCTGCTGACTGTTTTATTTCCCCTTTCCCCTAACCCCATAGTCTCTGTCCAAACTCTTATAATAGTTACATTTAACATAAAATGAAAGCTTGAAACTAGCATTAGTAGCAAGATGCTCACTGATGTGATGATAATGTGATAGTGGTAATGGGATAAGACTTGTATTTGTAACTGCATATTTTGCCCGTTTTGTTTATTTTCTTGTTTTTTTTATTTTGTTTTGTTTGTTGTTGTTGTTGTTGTGTTGTGTTGTGTGTGTGTGTGTGTGTGTGTGTGGTGTGTGTGTGTGTGTGTGTGTGGTTGTGTGTGTGTGTGTGTGTGTGCGCGCACACATTTTAAGCCTTATATAAAGTTTACTTCTAAAAAATTAATGTGACTTGTTTGCTTAGATCTTAATAAAAGTGCTGCTTACTATTAGTATTTACAAAACTTTGTTTAATAAGATTGCCCCATTTTTTCATGTTCATATTCATTTTGTTTTTTGTCTTGGTTTGGTTTGGTTTGACTGTTTTGCTTACATAATGATAATTATTATAGTAAAATGAAATTGAACAAATCTGTCACAGTATCAGATTCAGTGCTCTTTACTTTTTCTCTCTTTTTTTTATTTATTTATTTTTCTTTTTTGCTTGGATATTCTTTCTGTGTCAAAGAAAGTGAAATCAAGGACCAGAAGACAACATGTGACCAGCAGAATCATGTCTTGGCAGCAAAAAATGCAGTATGAATCCAAAATAACTGGTATAGATTTCTAATCAGGCTGAGTGCCCAGCCTTATTCTGCCTCAGAGGTCCAGAAATGGGACTGGGAAAAAAGTATCATCTTGTCAAAGTCAGGATTGTGTTGTTCTTTGCCTCAGGAAATAAAATCTTCAGCCAATGCAGTCTTTCACTGAAGCAAGCAACGCACACACACACACACACGTACACACGCGCGCACACACACACACACACGCACGCGCGCGCGCGCGCACAACCACACACACACACACACACACACACACACACACACACACAACACACACACAAGAGTCAAGACTAGCTAAGCCACACCAACAGTCTTGTCTTTTCTGGCTCTTCAACTTGTTTGAGTTTTGGGAGGGGAGAATGATGTGTAGGGGATGAGTCATATTTTAAGTTGTTATCAACATAGAGGCTGTGCCATTTTTCAGAGTTACCTATAATTAATACCATTGGCTCTCTGGGATAAGACTTGTGACTGCACACAGTACACAAACTCATGTGAATGTGATGAATGCAACTGAACAGTTAGGTTCCTGAGCAGAGGGTCCTGTATAGATTGTGCATATTTCTATTATGAATTTTACAATATGATACACTGCAGTGTAAATTTGTATACAATATTGTGTTATAATGATTTGCATATATTTATTATGAATTTTACAATATGATACAGTACAGTGTAAATTTATATACAATACTGCATTATAACGATTGTTGGGTTTTAATCCCAAATTCAAAGTACAATGTATATCATATATGTGTCCACTGGCTTGTACACATGATTAACATGGCTGTTACAGCTACTTTAACCCTTTGACTCCCGCACCCTGTCCACCGGCATCCTGTATTGTCAACCATGCAAGCAAAACAAAAACTTAACCCTTTGACTCCCTCATCCTATCCACAGCTTCCTGCAGGAAGCTGGTGGATAGGGTGAAGGAGTCAAAGGGTTAAGTTTTTGCAGTTGGTGGATGGGCTGCGGGAGTCAAAGGGTTAACTAAAAACCTGTCAGTAAATATCATGATCATATTTATATTAAAACTTCAAAATGTGAATCGTTAAAGTGAATTTTACATTACATGATAAAATTAGTCAAGTCCCACTTGAATTTATAAGCCTCTCATTATTAATAATAATAATAATAAATGGTTATTTATGAGCGCTTTCCACTTGCACAAAGCGCTTTACAACAACAATAAAAAGTAAAACAAGCACACGAACTCACAGACACACACCAACACACACACAACACGCACAGACACACACACACAAACCACACACACACGCACGCACGCACGCACACAAACACACACGCGCACGCATTCACACCCAAAAACACGCACATCAAGAATACAGAGCGGCAGAAAGAGGGTCTACAAGAAATGTTGCTGGAAGAGAAAAGTCTTCAGACTAGTTTTAAAGGAGGGAAATACTTGTTATACTTATGGACCATCATAGACCATCACTACAGAAGTCATACAAATGTACAGTAAAGCTTATCACATAAAAACATATGAAGCGAATCATATGTTAAAAACATATAAAGGGAATCACATGTTAAAAACATAAAAGTATGGAATGGGGGAAGTAAAATACACTTGACAAACAACTGAGTTTTCTATACATATGTACACTGTAATACATGATATGCATTTAAACACACACACACACAGACATGTACCAATATGCTATAGGCACCATAATATTCAATCCTCTCAGCTACCAAACATGAAATGAGGTGGTGATCAAAACATTCAAAATGAAACTTTAGAACAGCATTAAGAAATTTTATGTATCTGTTATATTAAAATAAAATAAGATAAAATTTTGTTGATACATGTATCTCCGTAATAAATCCATACTTAGTGACTGATATGTTTGTCAGCACTGATTCTCCTTCCCTTTTCTGTCTGACAGAGACATTTCAGAGCATAGCTGGCTGACTCATTGATTATCTTCTAGTTTTTAGGAAGGAGGTGGAAAGCAGTGCATTTTAAAAAAAAGTTATTATCCATTGTTTAAAGACCAGAAAAAAAAAATAACTGAAGGAAATCAATGTTACTGTTAGTGTCTGTTCAGAACTCACTGGTGCTGTTACAACTCACTTCTGCCATATTCTAAAACATTCTCTGTGATACTCTTTTTGTTCAAAAACAAAAAGACAGAAATTTGTTGAATAAACAAATCAAGTAGTTTACTCAAATATTGGCATTCATCTTAAACAGCTAAATAGTAATACTACCTGCCGCTGCTTTTAAAAAAAAAAATGTATTAGTTTAACTGACTATTGACAAAGTATATCAAGAGAAAGTATGATTTAACATAGTACTGTAGGAGTAGACTAGTAAGTATGCCAACTGCTGCCTTATTGAAAACACAGTCATTAATTTCTTTATGGAATTTGATTGTTTTATTTTTAATTTTATGTCAGATTCCAATAACAATAAACAGGATCAAGTTTTAGCTTTTGTTTTGTTTTGTTTTGTTTTATTCAAGCATGGTTGGGCCTCAAATGGTCAGTGTGATGGACTGGATGAAGGATGTGGTTTTCATCAAGTCTTCCTTGTTGCCCTATAGTTGCTCCATTTTACCATGGTTCTTTTCTTTTGTTTATGAACAGTGGAAACATCTGTACATTGTGCTCTGTAGAGAGACATCCATAGACATTCATCTGTGTTGGACAGCCTTTTTGGGCTCATATACTGGAGTAGGCAGCAGTGTCCAATTACGCAGAAGATTGTGTTTTGTTCAAGGTTGCTGCTGAAGGTGGTGGATGGGATCATTTCTGTTATGTTCATGGTGGAAGTTTCATTTTGTGATTGTTTTCACCTTTCTGAAACAGATGTGGTATTGTCACTGTTGTAGTCTGCTTTCTGCCCTTGTCAGAAAGTGTGCTTGCTTATTTTCCGTGATGTTACATTGGGCAGGAACATCCACAGCACTATTACTGGCACAGGGTGTGCTAGCTTTGTTGGTTCTTTCAAGGTATTTTTCTCTCTCTTTCTAAGACTGTCAGCAGGCGAGTGTAGACTCTGTTAAGAAAACTTTGGATAGTAGAGGATTTTCTGCTTTGATGCCAACACAGCAAGTGTCTTCTGATCTATAGTTGGTAGACATTGGATGTTGGAGGATCCTTCTTTGATGCCAGCACAGCTGTCTCTTTTGATCTGTAGTTGGTGGATGTCTTTATTGATGGTATAGACCTTTTTATCATCCTCCCATCATGGTAGCAGATGACGAGCCTACTGTCTCCAGTCTTCACAGCTCCTTTCGCTGCACAGTCAGCGAAGGCATGCATGCATCCATTCTGAGGTGATGTTGGCACCATCAAGGTTTTCTAAAGTGAGATCTTAAGGGCTGCTTTTGGTTTGTCTCTCCTGGTTTGGATGCTTGGGACTTCTATGCATAGATGACATTTGTGTGGGCACTCCAGTGTTCAGCATCCTAGTTCTACCTTATCTTTATTTGCTAGCAGGATATGAGCTATTTTTTCCTGTAGCTACATTGCTGGGTTATTTGTACAGGTCTCTTTTGTTGAGGTGGTTCTTGGTTGGTTGCAGTAGTTGTTCGTACGTATGTGTGTTGTGAAGTGGAAGTCTTTGTAGCTTTTTAGATGAGGTAAAGACAGTTTAAACTGAAAGAAAAATTATGTGAATTTATAACTTGGACAATCCATGTTGTTGGTTTTCATTCTGTCTTATTTCTTCATTTTTTTGTTTTTGTTTTCTTGTTTGTTTTTGTTTGTTTGTTTACAACTGTGTTTTTGTCACACACACACACCCCTTTTCCATTCCATTCCATTATTGTCGTGGGTGCATGGAAAGGAAGGCTTATGCCACCAAGGCGCCAGCTACGATGGGGGCTCTTGGGTATTGGCAGAGATCTCTCCTGGATTTTCTTGGCAGTGACTACTTTGCTTCCGGGTCATCAGTCAGGGAAAAAACTATTGGTGGTTGCTTAACACTTGCAGAACCAGACCATATCATGTGCTCTTATGTAGGTGGGCTTTGTTTGCAGGATATTGCTGTCACTGTGCCATTGGCTTTTTTTAATTTTAATTTTTTCTTTCCAGTGATGTCTTTCTTGAGTGTGTCCTGAATCTCTCTTTTCTCAAGGGCTCTCTTCACCACTCCACCTGCCCCCTTGTTCTCCTTTCTTTATATTTTTAACCCCTTGAAACAAAAGTCTGACAGACTGCTACACAACACATTGTCAAACTTGCATGAACACTCAGCATACACATGTGTGCACACACACATGTATTGGAGCACACACGTATCGAAGCACTAGAGGACATTTGATAGAGAAAGAGAAGAATCAACATATGAATTGTTATATGATCCATTTTTGTCAGTGGTAATCTGTGTTCATGTGAGTTTATGTAGTATACGTGTATACATGTGTGTGTGTGTGTGTGTGTGTGTGTGTGTGTGTGTGTGTGTGTGTGGTGTGTGTGTGTGTGTGTGTGTGTGTGTGTGTGTGTGTGTGTGTGTGTGTGATGTGCAAGATTGTGTGTATATAAAATTTTAAAGTAAGTGAATGTGTGTGCTTATAGTTATACTTTGTGTGCACATGTGTGTATACTGTATACATGTATACTTTGTGTGTGTGTGTGTGTGTGTGTGTGTGTGTGTGTGTGTGTGTGTGTGTGTGTGTGTGTGTGTGTGTGTGTAAGAAAAAGAGAGAAAGAAACATGTTTTCATTTCTTTTGTATTACTATTAGGTCCCTCTACCCAGCCTGTTGCATGACCAATTGGTGTACATATATAATGGAGATGGATATGTGATTTAAAATAATTTTATTGCCTGTAATCTTTCTTTCTTTCTTTTTTTTTTTTTTTTACACAGGACAATGAGGACAGTTATTTAAACTTAAGCTCCAGATTTCATGCTTTGCATACTAGTTTATGAAATATAATGCCTCAGGATCATTTTGTGTGTTGTTATGATAAATGAATTATTTAGTGTAAGAGTATGGTGTTTGTGAATTAAAAGAATAAAATGAAACTGATGCCTTGTGTTCTTTTAGGGCAAAAAGGAGGGAAGCATGCCAGGAATGGTGAGGAAGCCCAAGATTCATCCCCTCAGCGCTCTCCAAAGCGTTCTTCAAAGCGAGGATCCAAAGTATCTAAGTCATCCAGTCGTGAATCTACCCCAAATCCTGACATAGCCACATTTGAACAGGAGCCGCGCCGATCAAGACAAGACATTCAGCGTGATCTCGAACTTGAACATGAAAAGGAAAATCCCAAGAAGTCCCCCAAGAAGTCACCAAGATCACCGCTGAAAAAATCCAAATCGGATCCCAAGTCATCATCACCAAGCAAAGCCAAATCTGCCAAGAAGTCACCTGCTCATGAGGTGCATGAGGAACTTATGACTGTTGAGCAACATGATGTGGTCGAAGGCCCGGCTCCATTGCCGCCACCTTCTCAGCAGTCCCCTGTCAGGATGGAATCTCAGGAGTTGGAGCCTCTCACTCCTCTGATAATCAGTGACATGTCGGTCACCAACCACAATCCTCAGGCCACATCCACTCCAGCTGCCAATGGTGTCATCAGTACTGGTGTGCAGCCTTCTAGTCCGCCACTTAGTAAGTGCTCTTTTTGTTCTTTGCTTGATTGCCAGACATAACTTTAGTTTATGTAAAATGATTTATGATTAGAAATATTAAAAGTATTTAAAGTTCCTAAGATTTTCTTCTTTTGTGTAGTCTACATTGTCAAGACTCATCTGGCATTGAATTTGGCCATTTTCTCCTGTTCCTGCTGGCTTCCAGTCCATGGAGCTTGGTGGACAGCAGAATTGTAATCAGCCACGCCTCCTGTCACTGCATTTGATAAAGGTGACAACGTTGCAGTGTGTGTTCAGTCTGTCAGTCTATTTTAGACCTTAGGAACAGATTGGAGAAAGTTCTCACTTTGTTCTTGCGATTCATGTGTGTTGAGATTCATGTGTTGTGTGTGATTGAAACCTCATCAAGACCATTTTCTTCTCTCTGGACAGAAGATGGTAGTCATCGGTTTCATTTCTTTGTATCCTATAGTTAGTAGGGATCTACTGGAGTATCACTCTTCTTGCTTGACTTGCTGGTAGGCCTTGATCAGGTCAAATGGAGGAGCTTCTTTTAGCTTCATTTTAAAGGACCTAGAGAACAGAAGGCATCTGAGAGCATTTGACCACTTGATAGCATGTAGATCATTAATAGTTGTATGAGATGAGTATTTTAAAATTGAATTATCTAGTGGGATCATGTGAAATTGAATTATTATCCTGTAAGATGAGATGAAATTGTGTAAATTTAGTAATTTTCAAAAAATCAATTTTCATTGCCTATAGTATAGGATCAAATATTCTGGCAGTCTGTCCCTTATCCCTTATCCCTTCTCCCTGCTCGACTTGTCTTTGGCACCCCATTCACACCCAGTGTATAAATCCTCTCTGTATCACCCTGTTCATGTTTGTTGCATTGCCATTTTACTTGCTCAATCTTTGTGTGTGTGTTTTTGTGGGGATGGGGATGGGGATGGGCAGGATTGATGAGTTTTAATTCCATTTTGTTTAGAACTTGATTTTCTTTGATTCTTTTCCCTCAGTCGAAAATTCATATCCATCATTATAAAACATTGACTAATACTAGTAATAGAGCTTTTTATCATGAAGACTGAATGTAAAAATGGAATTAGTATAAAGCTTTTTCTGCAATACATAGAGGGTATGTTCTGTCTTGTCTAAAATTCTAAATTTACAATTTTGCCGAGCTTCTCAGTAACACTATATTCAATTTTATTCATTCCAAATGACAGTGTTAGGGTTGAAGACATCTCAGAAGCTGCCTTACTGATTTCTTCTGTCAGTCTTTAGTGTTTGTCTGGTCTGCCTGCTTCAGTGCCAGTGTCAAGTATTTTTCTAGGTATTTAGATGGTTTGTCCTTTGAAATGTGGCAACTATTCTGCCAAACCATTTTGACTCGTGTATGATAATGATCTGATTTGAATTGAAAGTTGAATTATGATAAAGCAATTGAATTATGATAAAGCAATAAGTCCTTTGATAATTTTTCCTAATCATCTGTCATGAGAGAACTTTGCTGAATCATTTTGTTTTCTGGGCACTCTGTCCCTTTGATGTTGTCACAGTAATTTAAGTAAAATCAAGTTGATTGTTTTTGCATGCTGGTTCCTTATTCCCCTGTTTCACGGTGACATTTATGATTTATATCCAGTTTATTGCTTTTAAATTCTGTACAGTGTACACTGTGTCCATGTGTGGTGTGATGCTGTGAGATCACTATGTCCTTGTGATGCTGTGACAGTAGACTCCATTGCAAAAGAAAAAAGACTTTAAAGCATTTTGATTTTTTATGTTTGTCTGGTTGTTTTGTGCACTCTGTGCAGATGATATGGTGCTGCAAAGTCTGCATACCCCATCTTTGGTGGGTGTGCATGCTGGGTGTTTTCATGTTTCTATAAATCACTAGATACAGACATGACTTACAGGATCTTGAACATGCATATTTGATGTTCTGCATTATAGATGCAAAAAGGAGTTTAGGCGCTAACACTAGTAACAGTGCCGTTGGAGGTCTGCACACATAACCAGAAATCAGAAAAATCTCCACCCTTTACCCACCAGGCAGGACGTACCCAGGCAGGATTGAACCCTATACATTCTGATTGGAAGTCTGATGTCTGACCCATCTCACTACCATGCCTATCATGAAAACATTGTTGTGTAATATTACTGTTAAACTTATGTTCGTTGTCTCTCATGTGGGCGAGTGTAAGATCTAAGTTTCGGAAAAAGCCATCTGAAAGTGAAACCAAGATGCTGCTTTTTTTTTTAGTTCACACCACAGACACACAACACAGACACACAGACACACAAACACACACACACATGTATACTCAACACATCACACACACACACACACACACACACACCACACACACACACACACACACACACACACACACACACACACACCACCACACACACACACACACACACACACACACACACACACACACACACACACACACACACACACAACACACACACTCATACATTCACACACACACTCATACATTCACACACATGTATGCCTGTGCTTGTGCATATATGCACACACATTGAATACACTCGTCATGTGAATTATTTACAGATTCATTCCTTTATTTGTTCTTAAATTCGTTCAGTTGTGTGTATAAGTTTTGTTTAAAAAAACGTAGAGTTAAAAAGAATCCCAATTTTGACTGCTACTTAACAGAATGAAAATAACATGAGCCAGGTCATAAATCCAGATGGAGGAAACCTGAAATCAACAGACAGCAGTTCTGTGATGGAGTCCTGATCCCATTTGTACAGGGAACCAGACATAGCAAGCATCCCATGAATCTTCTGCTACATGTGAGGTGTGAATCTGCTTATTATGATGAAGGGTAGTTATGTTACCCTCTTGTCTTAGTCACCTAAAGTGGCTAAACTGAGGTAAAGATGATGGTTGCTGCATAAACCTGAGGTCCTTCGGGAGTAAGGTTTTAGAGATTGAACATTTCTTGGGATTAGCATTATGAGAGTGGTACCCATGCCCCTCCTTCCATATTTTGCCTGACCCAACTCTGAAAAAAATAGTTGGGAGCACATTCACAACTGGGAAGACTGGAAGCTGCAGACATAAAGTATTGTTCAAGTGAGATTCACACCTGAACAAACTTGTGCAGTCAGATTGGAGGGCACAACCAGTCCTCCCACTTGCACTACCACCCTGATAAATGTTTTGTGCTCCTGTGTATACTGGAGTGGGTCAGACTGTTCTTCAAAGTTAGCAGTGGTATTGTGTATACAATTACTACATATATACTCTACTGATCAATTTCAAGAATTCAGTAAATATCCTGGCAAGACACAAAGTAGTCTGAAGAGTGTGTCTCTGTCTCAGGTTTTTGTCTTTGAATATTGCTGTCAGTTTGTTAACATGATCTTGTTTTCTCAATGTCATGACAAGTTTCACAGTGATCGTTTTGCATTAGCTGATTCAGAAGTTGTATAATACAAGATCATTCTGATGATTCTCTGGTGAATTGCAAATTTCATACACTGATACAGAATCCTTTCGTAAAGCAATTGTTTTAAAGATTAAAATCCCATTTTCACTTTTGGAATAATTTCCCCATTATCTGTTTTCATTGCTATATATATTTATGACCTCAGCATTGGGCTGTACACATTGAAGTTTATAAATGAAGTGGTTTTTTTTTTTATGAAACTGCAGCTCTGTCCCAAATTTTAATATTATGTTCTATGTCTCTCTCTCTCTCTCCCTCCCCCACCATCTCTCTCCCCTCCTCCCCCCTCTCTCTTTTGACGTGTTTTATTTGTATAGCCACTGTGGTCCCATAATTGGATGACTACTACTAGGAGCCACCATGACTGCATGGGCCTTTGCTCAAAATTGGGAACAGATTCAACCTTGAAGGGCCGAAAAAAAAAAGTAAACTTATTTTAGAGCATATGGCGTCTGGGATGGGGATGAGATTCACCTTATGGGTACATGGGTACAGTCGATTATCGGAAGACGAAATGAGAGATCTTATATCCCATACTCTTCACCACCACCTTCCCTTCACCTTTGGTACTTTTTGTTTTAAACCAGTACACCCCGTTATGTCCCATACTTCACATCTCCCCCTCCCCCATCTCTCTCTCTCACATACACACACGCACACATACACGCACGTGCACACGCACACACATACGCACACACACACACACACGCACACACACACACACACACACACACACACACACACACACACACAACACACACACACACACACACACACACACACACACCACACACACACACACACACCACGTCCTACTTTTTTTAAACAAACATTCGCCATCTTTGAAACCTCGCCCTCTCCAGTTTCAGTGTTTGGCTAAATTTACTTTTACCCAGCATGGGACAAGTGTCATCCTTGACGCCCAGTAGACCTTCCCTGTTTGTCAGTCTTAGCCGATCTTGGCAGTATGTTGGTTTATCAATCAAACCCTGTACGGCTGTAGAAGGACGGCTTGGGAGACAGTAGACACCCCCATTGGCGACAAGCAAGAGCAAATCCACAGGTGAATGGGATTGTTTGGAAGAGAAGGAGGAAGATAAGCATCTGGCCTAAACCCCGATTTCCTAGTGTCAAGGTTGAGGTCAGCAAGCAAAGGACCTTAGAAAGACCGTGCATTGATAAATCTGGACTTTCATTCACCGTTGGTACAGTTAACAACGCCAACAGGGATTACACAAGAGAATAGCTGGAATCGGATTACTGAGTGGTACAGTGCAGACCTCGTTTAACTTGTAATCAGAACCAGTTCACTGTTGAAAGAGCATTTGCTGTAGGCCTACTTATTAGTTGACGTGTTGCACACTGAAGAAGTTGGAATAGCACCTACAGCAAGGTGTATCAGTGACTTTGTTATTCTGCCTTGTGTCAAGTGTACGCGTTACATACATGCAATGCAGCAAATGGTTTCTAACATTAATAACAGAAGGAAGATATGGAGGGCGCGACCACCCCGTAAGTATGAAATTAATTTGTTGTGTGTGTGTGTGCAAGTTAAACGGATGCACAGTTCTGATAATATCATTGTATAAAGTAGAAATTGAAACATGTTTCTGTCATTATGCTGTAAATTTAGTAGTTCTAGCAAAAATAGATTGAATGACAAACTGAAAGTGAGACTTGTATATATATGTGTGTGTATATGCGTGTGTGTGTGCGAGCGCATGTGTAAGCCGTATCAATTGAAAAGCTCAAGATTGCAAAAATAAAGCTCACAGCATCATCATAATCATGGATATGACTGTGTTTGATTTAGGCCCGTTGATTCTGAATTGTTATTAATTAGTTACAGTAATGCACAGGTTCATTTAGCTGTGTTCTTTTTTCTTATAGACATGATTTTGACAATCTTGGCACCAAGAGTATTGTCTGTTTTGCGCATTTCACCACCTTGATCGTTCCATGTTTTTCACTTCATATGATTATGAATGCCACACTAAATTAATACTATAGAAAGTTGTCATACATTTCATGGAACTCATTCTTGCAAAATCTTTTCAACCATCTACCCCCTCCCCCTTACCCTGTTGGGATGCCAAGGCTCTTTGGTTCTTTAGTGAAATTAGTTTCCCCCCTTCTGGAAATTCTATGTGAGAAATTTCCTATTTTTTTGTCACTCTCTTTGTTTCTAGTAATTCTGCCTTGTTCCATTGCTTTCTTTCATTTCTTCCTATTAGTTTCTGCCTTGCTAGTTCATTCACCTGTATCAATATGTTTGATAAAGCCTTATATATTTTCTCTTACTAGTCTTAGGATTAATAATTGAATGCATACATTAAGTGCATGTTTGGCTCTAGGGAAATGTAATGTGCAGAAACAATTTTTGGTAATTTATGTCTGTTTTTATTATATGTTTTATTGTCCTTAGTTATACATGTATGAATTTGTATACAGTTTTTTTAAATCCCTTGTGTGATAAATTGGAGTGGTCAATACCAGGGGCATATATCCTTGGATTGTGTGCATGGGTTGAATATGTGTATTTAATTTTCTTTTCCAATTTTTTCCATTGAAGTACTGTATATGTTTTGAAATTGTTATAGCCCTGACATGGCTGTATGCAGTCTGATGGGCTTTAAACAAAAATAAAAATAACATTAGCCGCCTACACATTAAAGTAGCATTTCTGATTAATGTACTTTCACCCAGTTGGAAGTTGTGCTTATTCAGTAATAAACCTTCATTTGTGTATGTCCACAAATGTTTGTTCCTGGCAATAACTGATAAATGAACAGTCACATTTGTAAGCAGTCTTCTTTCCTGGATTTTGTTTACTTTGTCATTTTTTTAAGTTTACTTTATTTTCACTTAACTGAATAAAATTGTTTCCCTGTGGAAGTTCATTTGATTTTATAGGTATTCCATGTGATGACTTATTAACAGAGAGCAACACTTTATGAGAAAACTGTGTGGGTTGGCATACTGTATCAAACTTTGAGATGATTTTAGTTTTCTGTTCTTGATATTTCTAAGTGTCGGCTAACTACTTGTCCCCGTGAAGCTCAGTAAGAGCACAAGTTTAAGATACTGTTAAGTGAAGACTATACATTTGTCATATGGGTGACCATTTGTTAGTTGTTAAGTTTGGAATGTTTTGTTAGTTGTTACGTTTGGAATGTTTATTCTTACTTATCATCTTCAAGTATAAGATCAAACAGGCTAACAAATGTTTTTGACTGGCTAACAAATGTCTGAAGCTAACTACAGTCTTACAGTAACTGAACAATCTTGTTTCACTTATGAGATGAAAACTAAGTATTTCTTCTTGGCTAACATAGGCGAAGTATGGCCACTATTTAGTAATCTATCCAGCACATCCAATTTGGTAGATTCTGGTCAGGCAGGTGTACAGTACATGGCTTCGTTTCCACCAGACCTAGAGAAAGTGCAAGCTCTCAGAAGTTCGAGGGGCGAAATTTGTAGGTCAGGGAGAAGATTAAGCCCAGAAAACAAAACAAAACAAAACAAAACATAACAAAACAATTACCAATTCGCATGCACAGTAGGTGAGCGCGGTTTGTTGGCAAACTGTGAAGTTGTTGTGCTTGTCAAGTGGTTGACAAAAGTGACTGTGATTACAGTTCTGAGTAAGCCCCATTGTGCTTTTATTTGCATTACCTTCTTCAGGCTGGGTTCACCTCACCTTGCTTGGCAGGGTCCGTTAGCATAGCCGTAGCTTGGTCTGGCCTTTATATGTAGACTTGACAGTGTAAACAAACGCTGCATAATCATTTATTAGTTTCTGATCCTATTTGCCTTTAAGTACACTATTTGTACAGTGGTAATAGTAGCGGTGGTGGAAGTGGCAGTTGTAGCAAAATAGTAAAAGCACTTGTAGTACAGTCATTTAGCAGTGATAGTACCGTCATTTAGCAGTAGTTGCTCGAGCGATAGTTGCATCTCTGCAGTGCAAGCTGATCCATAAATTTATACACAAATAACAGAATAACTTAGGAGTGTCGTGTGTCATTCGTAAATCACATTTCTGTCACCAATTACAACATAACGTAAACTAGTTATAAAACAAACATGTTTGAATTATGATTTATACTGATTAATATTTCAGTTGTACGTCTTTATCAATTTACATGCTAGAGTTATGTGAATGCATATGTGTGCGCGAGCGTGCTAGAGCGAAGAAGGGAGGGAGGAGAAATATAAAGTTCCAAGAACACAAACACATGGGTGCATTTCTCTTCTGTCATCGCTCCTACTCTCTCTTTTTCTTTCTCTGCCTACATCCCTGTCTTCCCTTCTAATTCATTTACTCCCTCTAACCAGGGGGAGGAGGGGGGATAGCCCTTCACATTCCTCCAACAACGAAAACACAGTAGCGTGACACATTGATTATTTTGACAAGCTACTCCAGTTTTTTTTCGGCCAGCAGTGAGAGCGAACACAGTGACATGTTTTTGTTATGGTCAGCATGTGATGGGACTGGACAGTCTGTCTGGACACAGCCAGCCTCAGGTGGTTGGTCAGCTCCTTTTGGAATGCTTGGTATGTCGATTGTGTTACTGACTGAGGTCATTGTAATCTGCAGCTGATTGTGTTACTGACTGAGGTCATTGTAATCTGCAGCTGCCTGTAGGTTGTGAAGGACTACAAGCACAAAAAATATACCATGACCAATAAATTAGAAGGATACCCTGCACATGTTCTGTGTCTTTTTGGTCCTCTTCTTCCTTGCTGCATGGCATCAGTTTAAAATGCTGTTTCTGGTGTGTAACTGTTGTAGTGTTGATGCCCGTCTAAATGTTGAAATGTTGAATTCCTCTCCAGCCCGATTCAACTTTATTTCTACTTTCTTTGCTGAAATCGGTAAAATATCACATTGAGTCCACGTGGGCGGAACTTGAGAAAATCATCTAGATTGGCAAAGGCTTGGACTAGCATTTGTAGGAAGTCGTATTGTTATGAACACACGGCCACTTCTGTGGACACATTGTCTTTCTTACTAAATCTAGGCCACTTCTGTGGACACATTGTCTTTATTACTAAATCTATGTAACTGCCAATTTTACGAAATATTCGTAGTGCCTCATTAAGTGCCATACTTTTGTGGAACATTTTTAGAAATCCGTGTACAGTCATAATGTCTTGGTTATCTTTTTATGTTTTAACTTATACTGAGGAAGACAGATGCAGAAGTAATAAGTTGTGAAGATTGGGTTTGTTTAGCTCTTAGTTTACGTCAAAGGCAACCAAGACTAGGTCAAGCATTCGAAGAGCTCTGCATCAGTGAGAGTGCAGATATGTTTTGATCGATATTTAACGTTGAAGATTACCCCCCCCCCCCTCCCCCCATATTGAGAGTGCAGATAGGTTTTGATCAATGTTTAACGTTGGAGATTTTTTTCCGAATTGTTCGCTTGGGAAGCTCTGTCGTATTCTCTCCTTGCTTCGCCTCATGACCCTCCTCCTTCCCTCTCTCTCTTTCAGTGTCTTTCTGTCTGTCTTTCTGTCTGTCTGTGTTTCTCTATCTCTCTGACTGTCCCTCACTGTCTCTCTGTCTTTCTGTTTCTGTCTCCCTGTCTCTGTCTCTGTGTGTGTGTCTGTCTGTATGTCTGTCTCTCTCTCTCTCTGCGCACCAATAGGTTTGGGAGATGGCCAGGAAAAATAATTACGAATAGACAGCTTCTTTAACCTGTTTTTGCTATTCCAGAAGAAGTATTTCTGACTCCCGTCAACACATATTTAAGAGCTGTAGCTCTCTCTCCGCCACCACTACCACCGTGTCTACTTGTGGTGTTTGTGTCGTCTTGTCTTTATGTTTCAGTATGCCCTGTCCATCTGGAAATTCCAGAATTTTACTTCTTTCTTT
>CM060307.1:58583980-58588980 GCA_030674185.1 Monoplex corrugatus
GTCTGTCTGTCTCTCTCTCTCTGTCTCTCTCTTCTTCCTCTTCTTCTTCTTCTTTTGAATATGGATTTGTTGTGCACGCACGGCATGTGTGTATAAACCACCCCAAATTTGGCTGTAAGCTCCCGGAAAGCGGCTATTGCGTAGGCTTTCGTTTGGAATTACTTTCGACTCCCCCACCCGTTCCCACTCTGCCCCTGCCTGTCTGTGGCACTGTGTTTGTGTACATGCCAGAAAACCGTATCAGGGCACGTGTGTGCGTGTGTAAGATACGTTCGTATTTTAAATTGATTTCCGAGAGAAGTAGATGATTCAATTCGGCTCATATCTCAACTGACTAACATGGTGTACCACCTCATTGTGCAAGTCTGAATCAACAAATAGTAAAAATAGTTTGGCCGGTTTTATATACAAAAGTAGTGTGCATAGATTTTTGAGTGGTTGCATTAACTTTTGCCATGGTAAAGAAGTAAATAAGATACGATGGCAAACAAACAAACAAAAACGAAAATGGTCAGTTGGAGTGAGAATAGTATGCATCTAAAGTAAGAAATTTTAGTGTAGTGGGTTTTTTTTGGTTTTTTGTTTTGTTTTTTTTGTTTTTGTTTTTTCACTCAAAGGGAGATGCTAGTATATAGTAGTAATAGTATGGCTCTTCCGTTTAGAAAAATCTCTTCTCTCAAAGCGCTTGTGTTTACAGAATTCTAATGATTTCCAGGGACTTCTGTTGCTTTGTTTTAACGAGACAACGTAATAAAACTTTAAAAGTCAACTTGAATAAATGAATAACTTTGGTCGTTACTTAGTCTGAAGTTCGAATGTTCGGTTTTGGGTTGGAGTTATATTCAAGAGTGGATTCGTCACGCTTCCATGTATCACCTGTGGCAATCTGGCAGAATCCTTGAATCTGAGCAAAATCCTATCCGCTGGCAAGGTTTTGAAATGGAAGCGGACAGGTGGAGAGGCGAAGGAGGGCTATGAGAGACTACGCTGACACCACAGAATGATGAGAACACCAAGATAGATAGCGAAAAGGCCAGTTCAGTGTTAACGTTCACTGTCGTTCTATTTGCTTTGAAAGCGCGGCCGTCTTACAGTGTGAACGGGTTTTCTCTCTAATTAGCGAACAGGTGCGTATGGGGCGAGCCAGCCAAACAGGCAGGAACACTTTGTGGTAAAGTAGAACCACAGTAGAACTAGGTACTAATAGAAAAAAGTGGGGGGTGGGGGCATCGTTTTTATGGTCATTCTCTGCATTCTTCTATTGCCACTGTTGGTGGTCAAGTCGACGAACATAAAATACTGATTAAGATCTTGGTTGAATGTGTCTGGACCAGGACTGAAAAATTGCTTCCGTCTTGCTGAGACCAAAGAGTAAAGTGAGACAGAAAGAGTGCGGGGGGGGGGGGGGGAGAAAGAGAGAGAAGGGGGGGGAATGCGTTTTGAAATCGCACGTTCGCTTGTCTTTACAAACTTCTGATCACAGTTTGGACATCGTTTATTTGTGTAATCAGGAGGTATTTTGGTCGAATCAGTTTGCTCCTGGACTGGACTCATATTAGTTAGGGTATTTTAAAAACAGACTGCAATACCACGGTAAGTTAAAATCTTAATGCTGTGTTCTAAGTGTAAGCTGTATTTCTAGTGAGTAAACTATGTGTTAGTGTCTGTGGCGGCTTTCATTGTGAATACAAACAATAGAATCTCCGAGAAAGCAACTGAAACAAATGCGGTAGTTTCGGTGGTAATATCTCTCTCTGTGTCTCTTTGTCTGCCTGCTTGTCTCTCTCTCTTTCTCTCTCTCTCTCTCTCTCTCACACACACACAAGAGAGAGAGAGAGAGAGATGGGAATAGGTCTTTGTCACAGGAGTAGGGTAGCCACGTAACTGGCTTATGGAGTTATTTCGTATCTCTGTTTTCATTCATGACCACTAAGTGATCATGAATTATTAGGTAATCTGGCAGATGATGTCATACAGCCTGCCCTTTGTCCAGTCTTTTTGTCTGCTGCACTGTGCACAAATCGATCGTATATTTTTCGTTGTGTACTTTTGATGAATGGGTATATTTGTCATCGTTGGTACATGTTGCAGTGTAGGATATATTCTCTGGTAGTAAGAAAACTATGATACTCTTCTTATAGCATTAATTTAAAATATGCACGTGTTCTTGGGTGTGTGGTACATCATCATCATCATCACCATCAGGTACCTTGCCGCATGGCGTTGGCGATCCTGGACTTCCATCTGTCTCTATCACCCGTTGCCTCAAGCATATCTTCCACCCTCCTTGTCTTCAGCCACTCTGCAAGTCCGTCTAGTATCTTCTCCCTGGGTCTACCTGGTGCTCTCTTTCCCACCAGCTTTCCCGTTGTGACCAGGTGCTCCAATTCCCCCTTCCTCATAAAATGGCCTATAAATGTTGCCTGTCTTTTCCTAATCTTCCTTATGAATGATCTACGTGTGTCTGCCTCCATCAAGACTGTCTCGTTTGTTTTCTTTGCTGTCTATGGAACTCTCAACATTCATCTTAGAAACCACATCTCGGCTGCCTTAATCTTGTTCTGGCTTTGCGTGTTGACTGTGTGGTACATACATAGGCCAAACATGTGTATTATCAAATTGTATTTGCTTCCTTTATTCGTCATGTTTTAAACCGGTCCGTCATCCCTCCCCCACCCTGTCTCTCTCTTTCATTTTTTTATGCGTGTACGTGTGTGTGTGTGTGTGTGTGTGTGTGTGTGTGTGTGTGTGTGTGTGTGTGTGTGTGTGTGTGTGTGTGTGTGTGTGTGTGTGTGTGTGTGTGTGTTTTATGTGTACAAACATGCGCGTGTATGTGTGAGTTACTTGGGTGAAGGTTATTTCGGAAAGTAAACCAATGGGAAGTGGTAATGATTGATTTTGTTGTTACTTGAAAATTATTGTGGGAGAGAGAGAGAGAGAGAGAGAGAGAGAGAGAGAGAGGGGGGGGGGGGGCTTATTGCAAATGCAATGGAAAGTTCTTGTAGAGGGATACGACTTCGCCTGACCCCTCCCCCCACCTTTCCCTCGCTTTCCTCTCCCACTTTAATTGGCCCAGACGACCAGATTCAAATGTCCTCTTCTGGCATTAGTAAGCCATAACATAACTGCATTCTCAGGAAATTTACATAGAATTTCCTATCCACCAATGCATGCTGTCGATGCACTAAACTGATGTCCCCCAAACGCACCCTGTAGGCGATCGTGTCCTGTATTCTGTTTGGAAAAAGAACTGGATGCGGCACTGTTTATATCTATGCTTGACATTGGGAGTATGGTGGCATTGTTTCCGCCTGAGCGCTCAGGCGGCCAAGATCTGATTACTGATCAGCAAAAGCCCTGTTACACCATGTAGTATTTTAGCATGTCAAAGCGTTTGCTAGCCAGGCAGCATTGTTTCGGTAAACAACACAGTAAGATACACCGGTAAGTCCACGTGTAGATGTAGATTGTGTTTATCGTGGACCATAACTTCCTTTGTGAGAAACCGAACATTTCAACGGCAACAGCATGAAAGAAAAAACAAAACAAAACCAAAAACAAAACAAAACAACAACAAAAACGAAACAACTTTTTCGTAGGTTGCAGTTTTCTTAGTTTTTACCCTTTGGGTGCCTTTTGGGGACCATATCTGTTTTATGAATGTGTGGTTGAGTGGCGCCATTTGGGGACAGTATTGTTTCATGGATGAGTCATTGAGTGGTGCCTTTTGGGGACAGTGTCGTTTTATGAATGAGTCATTGAGTGGCACGCATTTGTTGGAATTTTGTTTGCATTGTCAGTGAACTTGATTGACCCAGACGGATATTTAGCAAAGCTGTTCTCTAATTTTAAGAGGATATGTGGAAAAAGAACTATGTTGTAGTAATATATTTTCATACCTGTCTTACTAAGCCACTGACAGTAAAGCTCGCAGAATTATTTGATCAGGAAAAAAAACTTTTGTTTATCCCTATAGCTTTAAGGTTTTCCTTGCGAAAATTTCAGCTGCCTCCTCAGAACGCAAGAATTCTTCCATAGATTCAGTGCTAGTGTTCCCGCCTGGGGAGCCAAGTTAGAAATTCCAGCGCAAATGAGTTATGACACCCAGACCAGAGGCAAAGAAGCTCTCTTTGCCCAGACAGTCTGCAGGGATGAGTATGTGTTCACAACTGTATTATGAGATGGAAGCACAAGAACTCTGTTTGCTTGCTTGCTCACTGCTCAGGGAGACTAGGAAACTCTCACTGGGAGAAAGACATTCTACAGCAGTGTTAAGTGGGCTCAAGGAGGGCGTCACAGCGAGTGGATGATTCCATTTTATGCTTAACATCCTCCCAGTAAAATACTATGCATGGAGATCGAAAATAATGACAATCCCTGGCAGATGCTAAGATTATGCACATTCTGGTGTAGTAGTTGTACAACTGATACGAGTCCTTTTTTAAAGAGTTATTGTGTGGTAGACGTTGCTACACAAAAACATGTACAGGTTAGATACTGAAACTTTGTTAAGGGTAGTGTGATAGAGATTGTGACCGCAAATAACCTGTCAGTTTTTACTTATAACCCTTGCAAACTACGTTTTTGCGATGAGGTCTTTTATTTTCGAGCTGTAATAACAATGACAGTGCAGTTGTGTTTGATCAGCATAGTCATCATCATCATAATCATCATCATCACCGTCATGACAAACCTAGAGGAAGACCCTGGATTAAAGATTGGAGGAAAAATGATAAACAACATTCGATGCGCAGATGACACCGTACTAATTGTAGAAAGTGAAAGGGACCTACAAAACCTTGTGAATATACTAGAAATAGAAAGCAAAGGTAAGGGGTTGGAACTAAACAGCAGGAAGACTGAAGTCATGGTGATCAGTAAAAAACATTAAATCCCCTCATGCAAAATAACAGCAAACGGCACAACCTTGAGACAGGTTGTTCAGTTTAAATACCTGGGAACGATCATTTCACCAGATGGCAGATGCACATCAGAAATAG
>CM060307.1:58593980-58598980 GCA_030674185.1 Monoplex corrugatus
AAACCAGGAGAAAAACAGCAACACTTCTATTTGTTTGGTGGAGTTGGAGGGAAAAAAACAACGAACATGCGTTTATTCTTGACGAAGGCCAGTTGGCCGTGAACTTGCACCTGTTTTGTCTGATTGTATAAAATACGTGTTCTGATTCTGTTTTCATGTTTTCCTGGTTTCTGTTTGCTTGGGCACTGGGGGTCACAGTTATTTCGGATAGGATATATGATCGTAACTTGACGTCGACAGCATCCTTAGATGGTAAGGAGAGTGGGATTCAGCGTTCCGGGGAGGTGGACAGGCGCGCACATACGTAGTAAAAGTAAGAGAGTAGACATTAAGATGGGCAGTAGGAAAAGAAAATCGTATGCGTTGACTTTGAATGAACAAGTCTATGGGTATGGTCATCCCAGGAAATCGATGAAAAGAAAGAGAGAGAGGAGGGGAAACGGGTCGAGGGGCGAGCTCATGACACCCCTACATAAACGACAGCGACACGACTAACTTTAAAAGAATGTACTGCACACGGGATTTGAGCTCACAACTTTTGAAATGCAAGCCCGGAGCTCAACCGACTGAACTTAAACTCAGCTCTTCGCCAGTTCTTGGAGGATTCCCTGAGGAAACTGCGGTCTGAAGGGGGAGCATCTTATCAGAGAATAAACTTCTCTCCCCCCCCCCCCCCTTCACCTCTCCCTCAAATAACACGCAACGGCTGTCTCCGGTTTGACAAGGATCGCCATCTCCTGATAAACTTAGTGTACGTTTCCTGTCTGTGTGCTTGGCACTGTTCCAGAATGAGAGATTAACGGTGGAACACTGTTTATTTATAGTTTGATTTTTTTAAACATTGGGAATGCAAAATATTGTAAACTGACTGAACTGGGTGTGTGTGTACATGTTAAAATGTTGGCCAGCACACACAAAAAAGTACACTTTGGAATGTCAGTGTTAGCTAGCTCTCTCTCTCTCTCTCTCTCTCTCTCTCTCTCTCTCTCTCTCTCTCTCTCTCTCTCTCTCTCTCTCTCTCTCTCTCTGTGCAAAATTATATTAATACAGAACGTTAAAGAGAGTACGTAAGAAGAATTTACATGATACCAAGTATCCAGATAGCACTCCAGCTTCACGGTAAATTTTGTATGGCCACTGATAGCATTTTAGCACCATGGTAAATTTTGTATGGACACTGAACAACTGAAGTCAGATATCGGATAACACTGGACGTGTGGATGACAGACACCTGTTTGCAAATCATGCGAGGATATTTTTGAGGACACCAAAACAGTGAAAGTGTGGTATGTATTTATTAAACAGGCGGTATATAAGACAGAGCAGCTTTCCACTAAATCTCAGCCATGTCTTCATGGATGTGTTGGAGGCGTAACCTTTCTTCTTCAGATGCAAAATTACAATGAAGTGTTTGTTTTCTAAAGATATTGGAATCGTCATTTTGGTGATTGGTGACATCATAACAGACATGGACTTTGGCAAGTCCTCCTCTAACTACAGTTTTGGGCCAGTTTTCATGGACATATCTCTACTCCACATAAGGGCTACGAGTTATCCATTAGTCCATATATACAGTTATTTTTGCAGTTTGGTATTCATGGGATACTCACTGCGTTTGTTGCACATTTCTCTTCACTAGAATCGGTGTTGTATTGGGGCGCGAGGGATGGGGGTGGCGGCAGTTGATCTCACAGTGATAATATCTTGTTGACAACATCTGTTTAACGGCGAAAAGCTGGGCCAGCGCTATCTTCCAAGTCTAGTCTGTAATCTGCTTGAGGAGAGGTTGGTGTTCACTTCACATTTGTTTGAAGAACGTGAAGTGGAAAAAAATGTGCTACTTGTCTGGCTAGCCGCGTGGTAAACAATTGACAGTGTTTATCGGAGCCAGTGACCTGCATTACCAAAGCAAAGATGTGTAGTCTGGATGTTGAATCAGGCGGTCATGGACGGTCGATCAAGGTCTCTTGATCTAGGCTATTTAGGGTGACCCAGATGCTGTGCTGATAATATTAATAGTGTGATGGTTTATGGATGAAATCTCCGACACACTGAACCACAGTACAGCCCCTTTCTCAAGGTCGCATGACATGACTGCCTAATTTGCCATGGGGCGAATAACTATTTTTTCCCTTTTTTTTTTTAACGCGAATAGAGCTGAATAGCACTCATTTTATGATTTATTTATTAGTAGAATGCCTTCTGCGCACGCGCGTGCACGCACACACACAGACGTACAATCTCACACACATATCCACAACATAAACGCCACGGTTGACGTAAAATAAAGGGGACAGTTGAGCCAGTTTCACTTGATGTTCAGCCATAGAAATTTTCCTTCCTGCTTGGACAATTTTAACATTGAAATTAGGCGTAATGTATGCAATCTAAAATCTTTATTGGCCTCAACAAATTTAGAATAATTCGATAAACAGTTTGCAACCAGTTACTTCCTAGTGCTGTCAGCGTATAAACTTTAGTAAGCGGCTCTTTACTGCTTTTTCAAAACGCCCGTACTTTGTTATGAGTTGATCTGAATCCTTCTGTCTGCCTGTCTGTCGTCTGTTGGTCTGTCTCTTTGTCTGTTTGTTTCTGTCTCTGCCTCTGTCTCTGTCTCTCTGTCTCTCTCTCTCTCTCTGTAACTTGAGATGGTTGAAGAAAACGTTACATTGTCCAAAATATGTGTGAACGATACAGTTAATTATAAGATGCTGTATTTATGCCGTATTTTTTGAATGGCCTAGTTTTTAGTTTGTTTGTTTGTTTGTTTTTGTCACATGCAACTGTTTAAACAGAATAAGACAGTAACTTCAATTTTATATTCCACGCAGGTTGTTGGTTTTTTGATAGAGCCATGGACTTGAGATCTGATATCTCGAATTCAACCCTAGCCTGCAACATTAAAAACTGGCCTGTTTACTGCCCATCCTAATGTTTCCATCATTCTGGCGCTGTCAGCTTAATGTTTCGTAGGTACCTGTATATCCTCCCCATTTCAAGATTTTGCCAGCGCACAGGGTAGTGCATAGGCTCAGGGAGTCTGCCAGAAAATTGTCATAGTGCGATGAATTCTCTTGAACAAACTCTAAACTGACCTTAGCCATTGAAGGAATGATTCTTTGTCATAACATTATTAACTCTTTGCCAGTTGAATGAGAATGCAATATGAATGAATTGGCAATATGGCGTCTGAAGGCAGTGAACCATCTTGGCAAAAACAGCCCCAGATGCTCACACTTGCTCAGGTATGATGGAAAAAAGAAGCAACAGATTTCCACAACTTTGTATCAGAACATGAAATTGGACTGAGAGTCTAAAGCGTGGCAAATATAGTACTAAGAGCCTAAAATGAAGCCCAGAGTAGACAATCATGTAATATTACTCCCACATGTTGGCATGAGCCAGTGAGAAGGGTGTGTCATTGATTGATTTACACAAACAACCTGAGCCTTTGAGAAAAACCACGATACTGACATATGAGCCAACGGGAAGAGTGCGTCTTTGACACCAACAGATTTAAGAGAGAAGAAAAGAATGTGGCATTAACACTGACACATTTAATCTGTGAAGAATAGAAAAGCTTGGCGTTGCCATGAGAAAGTGTAAAAAAACAAAACAAAAACAAAACAACAACAACAACAACAAAACCGAGGAAGAAAACCATGGCATTGACACTCAGCTGCAGCCAGTGAGGAAGACAAACATTAACAACAACAACAACAAAAAACCCACTTAGCATTGACACTAACAGCCTTTGCCATTGTGAAAGTGTGGCATCACCAGCCCGAACCGATGAGCAAGACTGTGGCATCTGCGACCTGAGCCGATAGGAAAGGAGGGTAGCATTGTATAATCTTGCCAATGGAAAACACACAACAACACACACACAACCCCAACACACACACACACACACACACACCACACACACACACACAACCACTTGATTGGCACCAGCTTGAACAAGTCAGAAAAGAATACCTTGAGCCTTTGAGAAATAATGTGGCGTTGATACCTGCAAAATGAGCTTGTACACAGTACAATGTGGCACTGATAATAGCAGATCAGTATGAAAAGAATAACACTTTGACACGCTAAAGCGTTTGGATGAAAAGAAATCCCCTTTAAAGGGATAATTATAAAGAAAAACAAAAACTCGGTCGCTCTCTTCTATCCCGCTCCCTCCCTCCCTTTCTGATTGATTTCAACAACAAAGCCAATCAGAGGAGGTGCAGATGTTTGTGTCAAGCCAACGGATTGGGGGTGGGGGTGATTAAACGCTATACGTAAGTTCACGGCATGTTATTGGCATCATCTCTCTTTTTCCTCCCTGCTATGTGACAGACGACATGTTGACAGCAGAGTGTGCGACCCCCCCCCCCCCCCCCCCCCCCCCCGTCAAATATGCGCATGTCACGCACGTGGACGTGCATTGGGGCTGTTATTTGACGACCCGCATCTGGCTGCTTGTTTGTCTTGGCATGGGTCGGAGCCACTGATCGGATGAAACCAAGCTTCAAACAACACCGCTTTGTTTCACATTCTCTTGCGTCATAGGCATAGATATTTTTGAGTTACATAGATTGGCAACTCAGCGAATTTCTGTGACGTTCTCAGCATCGCTTTTCTACTTATTTTTCGATTGATGATTTGAAATAATGTTGAAACATGTAAAATATGTTGCTTGACAGATATGGTTTTTATGTGGCGAAAATTTCCTCCTGTTCAAGTATTATTTGTCAAGATGGCAGCTTTTTCTCGTGTCTTTGGTTTTCTTCTGATGTCTCAGGCATTTTTTGATTGTGAATTTTTCTGTTCAGAATGATTTGCATATTGATTGTTTATCAGTTTGTTTTGTCTGTCTGTTTGTTTAGTTTGTGTGTTTGCTTTTCATGACAGAAATTTGCCAAACATTGACTTCTATTAAGCAGGTTGAATGATGTAGCAACGTTTATCTCTGTGTGCTTATGAGCCCCATGGCATAGCAGACGATCATATCACAG
>CM060307.1:58601480-58746480 GCA_030674185.1 Monoplex corrugatus
GAGAGGAAAACGTACAGACGTTTACTAAAGACAAAGAGACAAGCATTTAGGAAACAGAAAGCAGATTCGCTAACCATGGAAATGACTAATTCATCACAGTTCTGGAAACTGCTGAGAAGTATGGGTTATGGAAACAAAGACAAAGTCTCAAATGATATTGATATTAATGTCTGGTTCGAGCACTTCAAGAATATTTTTCAAAATTATGGGGGACATGTTGGTGAACATTGTGATATTGAGGTAGATCTATCTGAGGAAAGGGAGCATACTCTAAATAGAGATATATCTGAAGAAGAGGTTAAACGAGCAGTTGGTAAACTTAAGACTGGTAAAGCAAACGGAATTGACAGCGTTTCAGCTGAAATGTTAAAAAATGGGGGAAACGATGTCATAGTTTTTCTAACAAAACTGTTCAAAATAATTTTTGACTCGGGGATTTATCCAAAAGAGTGGTCCAAAGCCATTATCATCCCCATTTTCAAGAAAGGGGATCCTGAAAATGCAGATAATTATAGAGGTATATCTTTATTAAGCATGATATCTAAATGTTACACAACAATACTGAACAAGAGATTATACACCTGGTTAGAAGCTAATAATTTGATCTCAGAGAGCCAGGCAGGTTTTCGTAATAGATACTCAACTGTTGATCATATATTCACACTACATGCTATCATTCAGAAATGCATGCACAAGAAAGGGATGAAATTATATGTTGCTTTTGTTGACTTTAAAAAGGCTTTCGATTCGGTCAGACATGATAAACTCCTACATTGTATTAGAAAGGAGGGTGTTAAAGGGACATTTCTCGCATCATTAATGGCAATGTACAAGTCATTGGTGTCATGTATCCGAGTTAACGATAAATTTTCAGAGATGTTTCAATGTCCGGTTGGAGTAAGACAAGGTTGTGTCTTGAGTCCTACATTGTTTTCGATATTTATAAATCAGTTAGCAAATTATATGAGTGATAAAGGAAAACATGGCATCCAATTACTACCTGGGATGTTGGAAATATTTGTTTTACTCTTTGCAGATGATGTGGTACTTTTCTCAACTACACCAAATGGCTTACAGAATCAGCTGAACGTTTTAAGTACGTGTTGTAACAACATGAAATTAAAAGTAAATATTGACAAAACGAAGGTCATGGTGTTTAGAAACGGAGGGTTCCTCGGAAAACGTGAAAAATGGTCATATGAAGAAAATAAGTTGGAAGTTGTGAATAATTATTGCTATTTAGGTTTTAATTTCACGACAATGGTAAGTGTCAAAAAAGGTACTGCACATTTAGCAACTAAGGGGAAGAAAGCTGTCATACAGCTAAATAGGGTTCTCCAAAAATTCAAGGAAATGACAATGGATACTTTCTTTAAAATATTTGACGCAAAGGTACAACCCATTCTGTTGTACGCATCAGAAGTATGGGGATTAAAACGAATGGAACACATAGAAAAGGTACATATGATGGCGTGCAAAAGATTTTTAGGCGTGCCTGTTAAGACACCAAACAAGATGGTGTACGCTGATCTGGGAAGATATCCATTATTCGTTAACTCTGTGGTCGCATGCTTAAGATATTGGTTTAAATTGCTACAAATGAGTGCCGAAAGATTTCCGCATAAAGCTTACCAAATGCTTCTGGAATTAGATAGAAATGGAAAGGATTGTTGGGCATCAGAGGTAAGAAAAATCCTGTGTGATACAGGTTTCAACATTGTATGGCTGCAACAGGGAGTTGGGGATGTAAAACTATTTTTAAACATATTTAGACAAAGACTTGTCGATCTGTTTATCCAAGAATGCACTAGTATTATTAGAGATGGTGACAGATATGAGTGCTATAGATCATTCAAAACAATTTTTGAAAAAGAAAAATATATTTCTGACATGGATACATACTGTCTCAGAGTGGCAATCACACAACTAAGATTTGGTGTACTACCGCTGAATAACAATTCACATCGTTATAGTGAGAGTATTCACAAAAGGGCATGCCCTTTTTGCAAAACTCATATCGAAAATGAATATCACCTTATATATGACTGTCCCACTTATACAGATATTAGAGTAAAATTCCTCAAAGATTCAGCTAGAATGCCACTTTATCTACTGCTCAAAGCAGAAAATTCTCATCATAGATACAATGTGTCCAGATTTGTTTTTCATGCCATCAACAGACGCAAAAAAATCATGAATGAATAAACTAACGAAAATAAGTCATCACCAGTACTATATTACTGTATTACATTAGTAATTATACAATGCTGTATAGGTATAATAAATGGTAAAACTATTAACGCTTGTTCCATTATATTTTTGTAGTCATTTCGATATAAACTGTGTACAGACTGTAAATTATGCACAAAAACGCGGGGGTAAAGATAATTTTGAAAAATCGAATTGTTTATTGCTACTTGTTTTACAAATATTTGGTAAATTGATGATTCATTGATTGACTGCTTAACTGATTGTTTGATTAATTCATTGATTGATTGATGGATGCACTGACTGAATGATTGATCCATTGATTAGTTGCTGACTAAGTACTGATCGGGAAAATGATTTATATGAAACTGATCAAATTGTTCGGTGACTCGCTAACTAGTTTGGTTTATAGATGAGTAATTGTATTTGGCGACAAACTTAACTGGTAGAGAAACGGTTCAGTATTTTAACTGATAGAATGGCAGTTGATTGATTGATTGATTGATTACCGTTGCCACGGTACACTGAATGTACTAAGTATTTGTTTGATTAGATGGATAAAGTGAAGTATGTTTCGCAAGCATGGTGATTTACCAATTATTTGTTGATTGTGTGATGATTGTATTACTTGACCGGCTGTTGGCTATACAGAGAGACTAATTGCTTGATCAGTAGATGGAGGAATGGAACGATATATGTATATGTATTAAATATCTTTATGACTTGTTTGATGCCTTAATGCACTGATGAAGCTTAATTATAATCAAGTACTATTTAGTGTATTACTTCATTAAATGTTAGATTTAGTCAGCAAAAGAAAGATCTGTTGACTGTTACACCAACGAAGTATTCAACTGAGGAAAGCGAGGAAAGTGTCAATGTTCGACGATGCAATCATGCGCATTGCAATATTGGTGTAATACACAAAAACCCTATCCCCCCCCCCCCCCTCCCACCGACTATTGTATTGTGGCCTAAGGCCGATGTACATTAAAAAATTCTGAGTTCTGAGTTCTCTCTCTCGCTCACACACACACACTCACTCACACACACACACACACACACACACACACACACACACACACACACACACACACACACACACACACACACACACACACACACACACACACACACACACACACACACCACACACACACACACACACACACACACACACGTGCGCTTGCTTGCTCATGCATTCACACACATAATACGTATGATTGTTCGGCATGTTGAGAGGGAAATATGTGGAGGAGAGAACTCTCTAAGACTACACTTTAAACTGTTGATCGCTTCTTCGAAGTAGGCCCATTTCCTGTTTGGTTGTAGTGGGAACGAATCATGCCAGTCTGTGTTGTGGATTGCGGAGTTTGACAGTACAGTCTTGGTATTAACACATTCAAATCAGCTGGGTATTCTTACTCATAGACTAGTTTTACCATTGCCATGGAAATCTGGTGGTCGCTAAAACATGTATGCTGGAACGTTTCACAGTAGAAACAAACCAAGTACATTTGAGGAATAACTGAATTGACAACTTTTGTTCTGTGAGAGTTGTTCAGGGTTGCAGAGGACGTTGACAAAATCTGGGATTGTTTTTTTTGTGCATAGAAAGTGAACCTACAAACCCATCTCAAAGAATTTGTATACATCATCTTTTGCCCTAGTTACGGTTTTTGTCGTTTTTTTGTTTGTTTGTTTGGGTTTTGTTTTTGTTTTTGTGACAAACTTGTTTATTTCTTCACGGCATGCGTGTAATCATTGTTACCAGGCTGTAGTACTTTGTAACAACAGAACTTTTGATACGTTCACTTTTCCTTTTTAGATGAGAACTCAAGTTCAGCTTTGATGAATGGACGATGGAGGAGGATAGTGGAGGTCATTTCTCTGGATAGTGATGGAGGATAGTGTATATGTGTGTGTGCTTGTGCATGTGTGTGTGTGCGTGTGTGCGTGTGTGTGTGTGTGTGTGTGTGTGTGTGTGTGTGTGTGTGAACTTTGTTTTCCTAAAGGTTTGTTGTTATGTTCTTTCCTGTGTATGTTGCAGGTCCTGGTTCCACCACTGACCAAAGTGATGATGAAGGCTTCACACCAACAGAACAACAGGTAAAGACACATAAAACTAATCTCCTTCCACTTCTGCATTGTGGTCCCCACTTTGGTGTCTTGTTACCTGTTGTCAAGACGTTTCAAAGCTTGACCCTTTCACTCCACATCCTGTCCACCTACTTCCTGCAGGAAGCTGGTTGACAGATGAAGGAGTGAAAAGATTAAATCTTCTCATCTCTGGTCAAGATTGAATTCCCCCCCCCCCCCACTCTCCCTCCCCCTCCCTATTCACAACCTCTGATCTTTCACGCCCTTGACCACGACCTTCACCTTTCCTTGAATGTCATTGTAAATATGAATGATGTGCCAATGGTCAGTTGTTGATTTTACTGTCCTTGTGTGTGCTGGTCCAGTGATATTTTTACATTTACTGTTGCACCTGGGTGGTTATTGGATGGGTATGACTTTGCATTGCTTTGAGGTCTGGTATCTGTCAGTTGTTCAGCAAGTTTTCTGTCATAACACTTATTCTGCATGTTGACAAGCATCTGCTGGATTATAATGATGTTTTTTTTTCATGCCATTTAATTTTTATTTACTTGCGTTAACAGCCAAGAGCAGTTTTGTTTTAGTTGAGCTTTTTTGTCACATTTCCTCTTGGCCTGAATGGAGAGTTGGATTGCAAAATAAAGATGTAAGTGAAAAACAAAACTAATCAAAAGTAAACAAAGACATGGAATGAATAAGTTCTAGGTTCACTTTGTGCACAATGGTTCTGTTTACATGTGTAGCGCTGTATCTTTTTGTGAATAGTTCAGATTTGATCAAGCATATGATGAAGAGTATCTAGTGTCAAAATGGAGTATAGGTTTTATTGTTAAAAAAATGAGGTTCATGAAATATGACAATAAAAAAAATAGATACATAGAAATTCATGTAACATGAAGGTTCAAATGCCATAGACGAGGACAGTGGACTGGTAATGTTTTGAGGTACCATTAAATTTATAACTACAAGTGCAAAGTATATTTACACCCACCCTATACATCACCTGTCATTAACCTTCCATGTATATCTACAGCCCAACATTTCTCTAGCAGAAGTCAGCGTCAGGCCTTAGCTGTTCCCGTGAGCGAACTACCACCATCACCACAAGAAATAAACGAATCTAGAAATATGCAAACATTTTAAGGAGACTTAGTTTTGAACAGCTCGTATCTTTTATAAGACGAGTTTGTGTGAAGTGTGTTTATTTATGTTGTTGTTTTGTATCATAATGGCTTTTGCTTGTTTGATTCTGTGCTTCTGTACTCATCAGGAGATTTTGCACATTTTGATTTTGATAGTTTATGTTACTTTTAGTACTTGCACTTGCAGACTATTTTTTTAGGCTTTTTTTAAAAGTGGATTTCCATCCCTCATAAATTAGGCTGTTTATCTGTTCATTTTGTGGTGGTATTTGTACAAGTTTTATGAAACTTTTAATTTTTTTCCGTGTGTGCATATGCAAATGTGTGGGATTGTACGTATATGTGTGTAATATTCAGTTTGATTCTCCTACAAATGATTTATCATAGAATACAACATCTTATAAATGATTTTAAACATATTTTAAACCGTGGCAGTGGTGTATACATATTTCTTCCAGTGTAGGCGGTCCTTTTAAGGTCAGAACTTAAACACAGCTGCAGTTTTGCAGTATATGGTGCGACAAGTAACAGTAGTAATAGATGCAGAGTCCCATATATTTTAGTAGGGAAATGAGAGATGTGGTAAACAAGCCTGACGTTGCATACCTGGCTCTTATTAAAGTCCTTTGGTGATGCGTGTGCGTACGTGCGTGCGTGTGTGCATGCTTGTGTGTGTGTGTGTGCGCGCGCATGCGCGCGTGCATGCGCGTGCACACACACACATTGAGACATAACACACACACACAATTTCTCACTTTCTCTCTCGGTCACACACACACACACACACACACACCACACAACACACACCACACCACACACCAACAACACACTCACACACCACACACACACACACACACACACACACACACACACACACACACACACAACACCACACAGAGAATAGTTGGTGATAGGCGTATGGTATTGATGGTGTGAGTGGAGTGGAAAGTGGCTGATAGGCAGTCCCTGTACATCGTCAGAGCACTCTTGCCATGATTTTCAACATGGCAGACATGATAGTACGCCAGATCTTACCCACAGCACTTTTTTGGTAGCCCACCAGATAGACACAAAAATCACTGATGTTATTTATAGTTGAGTGTGTTTCTATTTCTTTCTTTCTTTCATTTTTTTTTTTTTTTTTTTTTGTGATGGCATATGTGTTAAACTGAACCAGAGTATTAAAGTTTCTGTATAAGTAGCAAGAAATCCCTAGTTTGATTCCGGGAGCAGACAGAGTTTTTTTTGTGTTTTTTTTTCATCCTGTCACAAGACTTATGGCAAATTGGATATAGTTTCCCTTTTACGAGACAATGAACTATAGTCCTATGTTGTCAAAGTAGAAAAGGAAGACAGAGGATTAGGAAAAGGGCAGAACATTAGTTAATAAGAAAAAAAATGTCCATGGTTTAATTGTTTGGGAAAACAAGTTTGTGACGAAAATAATGGGGAAAGGGGAGTGGCCTAACTGCATTAGTATATACACTGCACTTAAAACAGTTAATTCAATTTTATAGAAAATCCATTAGGATAAAATGTCTGAAGTACAAAACGATTTCCCTTTAAGTAAAGATTTATGGGTCATGTACTTTTTAGCGCACAGTTGTTTTTTATTTATTTATGTGTACTATTTCCCGTAGAAAGTGCCTGATGTTTTATTTGTGTGTGTGCGCACACATATTGTGTTGTATGTATGTATGTATGTATGTATGTATGTAGTATGTACATATGCTTTTTATAACACAGACCAAATATCAGTTAAACAGAGGAATAAGATGTAGAGACCAAACTTGTGGTGAGAACGTTTCTGACATTGCACATAAGTCTCAGCATGTTATGTAACAAAGAAGAGGGGGGGCGGGTACTGCTGCTGTCCGGGTTTTCACCTCTGGTGTCTACAGAGATACATACAGATAGCTTTTGGCATCAGTATGAACATGAAATGAATGTTGGCATCAGTACAAATATGAAACGAATAGCGACCTCTGCATTTGAACCTGGTCATGCCTCAGACGTCAGTTTATCCATCTGAAAATGTTCATAGCTGACTTAGGTATACGATTATGCATTTTGCACTGGCGAGTTGTTCCACATTGTGCAGGCAGTATTACTACACATTCTCCACACTTAAGACTTCAGTGGTAAGAAAGAGGTGTAAAGTGTGTCAGAATTTCAGGAACTAATACCAAGTCTGTGGACTGTCCAGTAAGACAAGGAGGGAGAGGGGAGAGAGAGAGAGAGAGGAGAGAGAGAGAGAGAGGCAAGTACAGAATATCCAGAAACGGGGGATTGATTTATGCTGAAAGTGTCTCTGACATTCCAAGGGGGTGGCGGAGAAATAGATACTAATGCAGATGAAACTTGTCATGCTTTCTGAGAGCACTACGTTTATTTAAGAACCATAACGATCCAGGGAGAAGCACAATTTTATTTTCTGCTTGTGAGCAGATCGCTCGGTAACTGGTACGTGATGGCGCATATGTGTCGAAAGGATAGACTTTGTCCTGATGTAAATTGATTTTTCTGCCTTTCTGGGTTTCTCCTCCACTCTTCCAACCCATTTCTGGGACAGTAAGCAAAAGACATAAAAAGGAGAGGGGAGGGGGAAGGAAATAGATTTACTTTAGCACATGTTTAATACAAGACTGACTTTTTTGATCATCTCCATCAAGCACACAAAGACAAATCATTAGGGAAATGTTACTTGTATAAAAAATTTACAGTGAACAGAGAAAATGGGAATTTTCTTGTAAATTTAGATGTTTTCACCATTGAGTGCTATTTGTATGTCTTAGAAAAACTGACCATTTCATTAGAGAGAGGTAAAACTGTAAGGTGAAAATTGGGGTAGACATAGGCCAGATGCGTGTGACACTCAAAAAGAAAGGTGGAGGGAGATTTAATCGTTCAATGGACACTTGTAAAATCTGAAACACCATTGAAATAGTCACAAATATGTTAATGCTTTGATTCCCGCTTCCTGTCTACCAGCTACCTGCATCATCAACCAAGCTAGCAAAGCAAACACTTAACCTTTAGACTCCCTCACCCTATCCACCAGCCTCCTGCAGGAAGCTGTTGGATAGGATGAGAGAGTCAGAGGGTTTAAGTTTTTGCAGTTGGTAGATAGGGTGCGGGAATCATAGGGTTAAAGTACCAATCAGACAAGTTAGGAGAAATACTTTTTAGAAAGATTCACAACACACACTTTTATTTAACAGGAAACAGGGTGGTGACATTAGCTGCCATTACCACAGCATTAGCTGTTTTGCTTAGTAATACACAACAAAATAGTGATCAGTTGTAGAAAAAAAATGTGTTGTGGAAAGGAAGAGTGAGTTGGAGAGATGTGAGCTACACATGTTAGCAAGATTCACAGTCAACTTCAAAGTGGAAATGCAAGCAAAAGAAGCAGGCAGGTTTTTTGACATTCACAGGGAGGAGGATGTTTGGGGAGGGTCAGAAAGCAGGGGGTGTGCGCAGTGAACTTTAAAGTTCAAACCGGTAGGACAAACACTGACGGCATGACCTCTTGGCTCTTGCCCCATGGCAACTGTTGCCTGATGACTTAAAGACCCACCGCTACTTCTTTCTCCATGCATTATTGAATTGTAAAGCCATTGACATCAGTGTTAGTTTTCACATCATAAAGGTTGTTTCCTAACGCTGCTGTTTTGTACAGTATGACTCGTAACGCTGCTGTTTTGTACAGTATGACTCCTAACGCTGCTGTTTTGTACAGTATGACTCGTAACGCTGCTGTTTTGTACAGTATGACTCGTAACGCTACTGTTTTGTACAGTATGACTCCTAACGCTGCTGTTTTGTACAGTATGACTCCTAACGCTACTGTTTTGTACAGTATGACTCGTAACGCTGCTGTTTTGTACAGTATGACTTCTAACGCTGCTGTTTTGTACAGTATGACTCCTTACGCTGCTGTTTTGTACAGTATGACTCCTAACGCTGCTGTTTTGTACAGTATGACTTCTAACGCTGCTGTTTTGTACAGTATGACTCGTAACGCTACTGTTTTGTACAGTATGACTTCTAACGCTGCTGTTTTGTACAGTATGACTCCTAACGCTGCTGTTTTGTACAGTATGACTCTAATGCTGCTGTTTTGTACAGTATGACTCTAATGCTGCTGTTTTGTACAGTATGACTCTAATGCTGCTGTTTTGTACAGTATGACTCTAATGCTGCTGTTTTGTACAGTATGACTCTAATGCTGCTGTTTTGTACAGTATGACTCTAATGCTGCTGTTTTGTACAGTATGACTCTAATGCTGCTGTTTTGTACAGTATGACTCTAATGCTGCTGTTTTGTACAGTATGACTCTAATGCTGCTGTTTTGTACAGTATGACTCATAACGCTGCTGTTTTGTACAGTATGACTCCTAATGCTGCTGTTTTGTACAGTATGACTCTAATGCTGCTGTTTTGTACAGTATGACTCTAATGCTGCTGTTTTGTACAGTATGACTCCTAACGCTGCTGTTTTGTACAGTATGACTCTAATGCTGCTGTTTTGTACAGTATGACTCGTAACGCTGCTGTTTTGTACAGTATGACTTCTAACGCTGCTGTTTTGTACAGTATGACTCGTAACGCTGCTGTTTTGTACAGTATGACTCCTAACGCTGCTGTTTTGTACAGTATGACTCGTAACGCTGCTGTTTTGTACAGTATGACTCCTAACGCTGCTGTTTTGTACAGTATGACTCTAATGCTGCTGTTTGTACAGTATGACTCCTAACGCTGCTGTTTTGTACAGTATGACTCGTAACGCTGCTGTTTTGTACAGTATGACTCTAATGCTGCTGTTTTGTACAGTATGACTCTAATGCTGCTGTTTTGTACAGTATGACTCCTAACGCTGCTGTTTTGTACAGTATGACTCCTAACGCTGCTGTTTTGTACAGTATGACTCTAATGCTGCTGTTTTGTACAGTATGACTCTAATGCTGCTGTTTTGTACGGTATGACTCTAATGCTGCTGTTTTGTACAGTATGACTCGTAGCGCTGCTGTTTTGTACAGTATGACTTCTAACGCTGCTGTTTTGTACAGTATGACTTGTAATGCTGCTGTTTTGTACAGTATGACTCCTAACGCTGCTGTTTTGTACAGTATGACTCCTAACGCTGCTGTTTTGTACAGTAGACTCGTAACGCTGCTGTTTTGTACAGTATGACACCTAACGCTGCTGTTTTGTACATTATGACTCCTAACGCTGCTGTTTTGTACAGTATGACTCTAATGCTGCTGTTTTGTACAGTATGACTCCTAACGCTGCTGTTTTGTACAGTGTGACTCCTAACGCTGCTGTTTTGTACAGTATGACTCCTAACGCTGCTGTTTTGTACAGTATGACTCCTAACGCTGCTGTTTTGTACAGTATGACTCCTAACCCTGCTGTTTTGTATGGTATGACTCTAATGCTGCTGTTTTGTATGGTATGACTCTAATGCTGCTGTTTTGTACAGTATGACTCCTAACGCTGCTGTTTTGTATGGTATGACTCTAATGCTGCTGTTTTGTACAGTATGACTCTAATGCTGCTGTTTTGTACAGTAGGACTCCTAACGCTGCTGTTTTGTACAGTAGGACTCCTAACGCTGCTGTTTTGTACAGTATGACTCGTAATGCTGCTGTTTTGTTCAGTATGACTCTAATGCTGCTGTTTTGTACAGTATGACTCCTAACGCTGCTGTTTTGTACAGTATGACTCGTAATGCTGCTGTTTTGTACAGTATGACTCCTAACACGGCTGTTTTGTACAGCATGACTCCTAACACGGCTGTTTTGTACAGTATGACTCCTAACACGGCTGTTTTGTACAGCATGACTCCTAACGCTGCTGTTTTGTACAGTATGACTCTAATGCTGCTGTTTTGTACAGTATGACTCTAATGCTGCTGTTTTGTACGGTATGACTCTAATGCTGCTGTTTTGTACAGTATGACTCTAATGCTGCTGTTTTGTACAGTATGACTCTAATGCTGCTGTTTTGTACAGTATGACTCGTAACGCTGCTGTTTTGTACAGTATGACTCGTAACGCTGCTGTTTTGTACAGTATGACTCTGATGCTGCTGTTTTGTACAGTATGACTCTAACGCTGCTGTTTTGTACAGTATGACTCCTAACGCTGCTGTTTTGTACAGTATGACTCCTAACGCTGCTGTTTTGTACAGTATGACTCTAATGCTGCTGTTTTGTACAGTATGACTCCTGACGCTGTTGTTTTGTACAGTATGACTCCTAACGCTGCTGTTTTGTACAGTATGACTCTAACGCTGCTGTTTTGTACAGTATGACTCGTAACGCTGCTGTTTTGTACAGTATGACTCTAATGCTGCTGTTTTGTACAGTATGACTCTAATGCTGCTGTTTTGTACAGTATGACTCTAACGCTGCTGTTTTGTACAGTATGACTCGTAACGCTGCTGTTTTGTACAGTATGACTCCTAACGCTGCTGTTTTGTACAGTATGACTCTAACGCTGCTGTTTTGTACAGTATGACTCCTAACGCCGCTGTTTTGTACAGTATGACTTCTAACGCTGCTGTTTTGTACAGTATGACTCCTAACGCTGCTGTTTTGTACAGTATGACTCTAATGCTGCTGTTTTGTACAGTATGACTTTGTTTTTATCTGCAATCTTGTTACTATTGTTTGGCAGTCGCAAAGTCTTTCTGTTAATGACAGTATTGTGCAGCTGATAATGATAACATGAAGTTGTAGGTAAAGCAGTTAAGCAATATCATTTTTGTTAATTGTTGATTTTAATCAGTAGGCTATCACCAATAAAGAAAATGTGTGACAACACAGCAGTTTCAACTTCTTAAACAGGGATTTGAGAAAAAATCCTAAATTTGCCGTGAAACAACATACTTCTTTCATATGACAAAACAGAAAATTTACTGTTTAAGCTCAGATTCTTTTTCCTCTTTTTCTATTGTTGTTTTAGTTTTCATTTTTGTTTTGTTTTGTTTTTTCTTTCAGTTTGGTTGATCATTTTTATGATTTCTATTTTATGTGCCAATTATAATGTTCTTTTTATGTGTGTTGTATTTGTTAAGGATATTTGAGCTACATGTAATTCATTGTTGCTTGGTTGCACTTTCCCCACTGAACTAAATGTCAGAATCTGTAATATTTTCCTTTTTATTTTGAAGTATGCATGGATTTTTGTGTGATGTTAATCTTTATTTTTGTGTCTTTGCCAGCTTGTCTTTGAAGTTGTTTTGTCTCTTGGCCAGCTTGTTTTCTCTTCTTCTTGTGCATCAAAATGTTTGCCTGTGTTTTGCTTCAGTCTTCAGTGCGCAGTCCCAGTCCCACTTGTTCCTATGCATCCATCTCCACCACAAGCAGCATTCAACGACGGTGTATGCGTAATGGGGTGGGTACACAATAGTCCACAAGTAAAATAGTATTGATATTCTATTATATGTTTTTACAGCACTAGTAAGTTGCCTGTCCTGTGACAATGTTACACACTGAAGGTTGAGAACAGTAGGAAGTAGGAGATGACGGCCTTTTGCTCTCTCTCTCTCTCTCTTTCTCTCTCTCTCTCTTTCTTTCTTTCTCCTCGACTTGATTGTGTTGGCATTGAGACTGAATACCTGCTCAGATAACCTGGCGACCAGTTATATTTTTTACTGATCGACTTCGTCTGTTCCTTTCACAAGTTGTGGTGTGTATTTTTTGCAGTAGAGGTCAGTGTATGCAAGATTGCTGTGGAAATAGAGCAGCTAGTACTGTAGAGAAGAATAAACTAGAGGGTCAAGGCAGTATCACTTTTCTGGCACTGTAAATACCTTTTTTTTTTTTTTGCACATAATCATGAAAAAGACATACATAGTTACAACTCCTTCCAAAATTTGACTTTCAAACAAAAAGATTTTTAAAGAATGCTTAGAGTTAAGCCTTTGACTACATCCCAAGTGCAAAAACTGCCCGGAAGCCGGTAGATAGACTGAGGAAGTGAAATGGTTAATTTTTGCTTTTCCTTCATGACTGATGAAGCAAGAAGCTGATGGATAGGGTGAGATAATCAAAGGTTAACGTCACACATATGTTGCTATCGTTGTTCACTAAGAGGTAATGAATCTCATTGGCTTTTAGTTTGTAAGTATCATGAACAGTCTGGAGATTTTTTTCACACTTTGGAAAAAAAATCGTTCATCTTGTTTTGTAAAAATCATTTAGTTTTTGGAAGCCCCCAGTCCCCCACCCCACCCCCAATTTTCCTTTTTCCCCCAGAAGTTAATTGACATGCCTGAACTTAATTGTACTACTTTCTTTGTCTTTTGCGTGTTTGCACAGTGTAATTTCATTCATTGTTGTTTAAGCGTTTATGTGTGTGTGTGTGTGCGTGCGTGCGTGTGTGTGTGTATGTGAGAGAGAGTGAGAGAGAGAGTTTGCACCCATGTTTGCATGTGCATTATTAATGAATTATTATTTGTATACCTGCCTATTTTGTATATACACACATATTCACACATACATACATGTACATACACATTATTTATTCAGTCATTCACTTGCACAGTTGTTCATTGGCACTTGCATACATATACACATGTACTTTCATGCTTGCTTATACAAACTGGCTCACATTAAAAACCACAGTTTAGAAGAAAAAAACAACAAAAAACAACAGAGTTCTCATGTATACATGCACATTGATTGGTTCAAACTGCACAACCATTATGAAGTGCTGCACAGCCTGCATACTCAGTCTTTGGTAAGACATGCATGCTGCTGGGCGTTTCTGTGTTTCCATAAACCACCAGACATGGACATAGTGTACAAAGTTTTTAATGTGCATATTTGATGTTCTGCATCTATCTACACATGAAGGGGATTCAGGCACCAGCAGGTCTGCTCATGTGTTGACCTGAGAGATTGGAAGAATCTCCCCTTCGTATCTACCAGGCAGTACCCATGGTGAACCCAGACCTGCCAGTTGGAAGCCCATTAGCTTTTCATGCCTGTCAAAAATCAGTGTGATACCTGCTTTAAATGGTTTCTTTTCTGTACGCTTGCTTTCTTCGCACTTGTTTGTAGATTCTTTTCCTAATTATGTGAACGGCTTGTGTAAACTGTTGGATCAGGACACAGGTGAAAAACAGTGACATCTGTGCATAGCAGTGCATTGTTCTTGGATGTAGGTTGCATTCACTGATTACGTTATCTTCCCAATTAAACGAGGTGCCTGCTATCACAAACTTTGGGTATCATCTGTTTTGTAGATGTGTCATTGAGATGTTACTCAAATTTCCTGACATCACCCTAGTTGTTTGTATCTCCTGGACCTGGTTGATGCCAAGATATAATTAATTCATGTTTCTTGCGCCTGGCTGATGTCAGGATATCGTTAATTTGTGATGACATCCTAAGAGTACTATTTTAAAATCATATGATCATACACATGTTTTCAGTCCATGGTGGAACTTTGTATCATCGTCATGATCATCCTGATTGGCATGAATCACCAAAACTGAAAAATTGTGCCAGGTCATTTGGTCCTTAATGCCCAGCTCTAAAGATGATCTGTTTCGATAGTTCTAGAGATGTGTTGGAGGAGCAGAATGTTTTATGTGGGGGCAGTGATAATGAAGTGGGGCAGAAGATGGAGCGAAGGAAAAAAAAAGACTGTTGGCATTCTGACACCAACATCTGTTGCTCAGATCACACAGTCAGCGGTGTCTTTTCTGCAGTGTATAGCTCTGATGTTTAATTAAAACTAATAATTGGAGTTTAGGGTAGGTGTTTTGGTCTTTTGTCCATTTTTTTCCCTTCTGTGATCGACCAACCGTCACTGAACATGTTCAAATGATGTCAGTGCAGCACTCATGATGTTAACAATGTCATGGTAGAAGATTGATCTTCCCATCCACTGACATTGGGACTAATGCTGATTTATGACTTAAGAATGTTTTGTGCTTTGCCTTTGGTCCATTCAGCTATGAATGAGGTGTCTGACTGTTCAAGGTTGGGGAAGATAAAGCAGCAAAGAGAACTTTGTAATGCTGGCCTTTGGAAAGCAAGATTTCAGCCGCATCATTCCCCACTATGTTACAATTATAGGACAAGTCTTTACCTTCTGCCGTTTTGTTACAGAAGAAAAGTTATATATACATTCACGAAGTGTCATTTAGATCTACATTTAAAATGTAAATGTAGGCCTACATGTAAAACAGACAATAATCATTTATTTTCATCTAAAGCATTATCAATGGCCTGCAGCCTTTCAGTTCTGCTAGCTTTGTTGTAGTGAGAGTCATCCAGCACATTGTTTGACAGTCAAAGCCATATGTTGAATTCTTTTGATTGGAATAAAATAAAAGCTTAAGGTGGATGAAGTAGTCAGATATATAATGGCAGTGTATTTACAGCTATCTCGAACAGGGTGCAGATGGCAATGTTGATTGTATTGCTTGGCGGTATATTTACAGTTATCCCATCCTGAACAGTGTGCAGATTGCCAAAGTTGATTGTACTGTTGTAAAGCATTACAGTTTGTTATGAGCACAGAAAGACAGTGAATTTTAAGGTCATTATGTTCATTGATTGATGAATTGCCAGTGTTTATAAGGAGTCCGTATGTGTTGTGTTCTCTATTCCTCTGCCTCCTCCATCTCCATTTTCTGCCATTCTTTCCTCTTTCTCCTCCTCTTCTTCTTCTCCTCTTTCTCATGACGCTGATATCTGTTGAAATGAAATTCTGTGTGAGCGTCAAAGACAGCATTATAGGTTTTTGTTAACCCTTTGACTCCTACACCCAGTCCACCACCAGCAAAAATGTATCCCTTTGACTCCCTCACCCTATCCACCAGCTTGCTGCAGGAATTAATGAACATCCTTTTGGTACTTTCAATCCTATGTCTTTGTCTGATTTGATTGAAAGTACCAAAAAGATGTCCAGTTATTTTATATAAACACACACATTCCACTTCCCCCCCTCCCCCCTTCAAAGATAAGTTTGCCAGACCATTGAACTTTAATGTCTTTTGAGAGATGACACCGTGAAAGTCAACTTTTCCTCATCATATCAGCAACACCAAGCAGGGAAATGTAAACGAAAGGAGTACACACATGGTTGACATAGATAAGTTTCCTTCCATCACTGTAATGCCATCAGTGCTGGAACAGATGCGAGTCAGTCTGAAGTGAGAATCTCAGGTTTTCTTAAGTCTTTGGGTTTGGAATTTCAACTCTATGCAATCCGAAGTTCAAAGTGTACTATTCTGGTGAGTAGAGAGAGATCAGGAGCTGACAAAATTATAAAATTAATTGTGTACTATTCATAAGTTTGTCACTTTTGAGTAATTGCTCATTTAGACATGTAAATAAATATTGCATCTTCAAAGCATTGGTCAGTACATCAAATTGAACTTGTGTTGTCTTTCATGTGTAAAAAAATCAGAACGTAGATCTGAACTCAAAATTTATTGATTGAATTTGTAGACAGCATTGGGGAACTATTTACAGCCCAGACTCTTCACACAAATGCTGTTGCTGTGGGCTTGATATTATTGTTCAAGTAATATGTGGATATGTATGTATGTGAATACTGCACATGTGCACAAGATAACCAAGTTTTTGCAGTTGCTCATATGTTAGGAGTACCCTTCATTTACTTTCTTCAGTAGCACATACTGACAAAGCAAATTTACTTCTTCTACATTAGGTATTTTTTGCAAAATGTCAATTGAAAAAAAATATACACTGACATCAAATGAATGAGAAATCAGATCTATGAACTTTAAAATTAGATCAAGAAAATAACATTTGTACTATTCAATTGCTTTGAGATATTACTTTTTAAAAAAAAAGAAAACGGCGCTATATTGGTTACTGTAACTATCAGATGAATAAAGTGGAAAATTAAATCCAGGAAATAGAATGTTCATAGCTTTTATTTTTCAGATATTTACGAACTGCTGAATGGAATTGGTTGCTTTGACCAATGTTTTTGTTTGTTTGTTTTTAATTTTTTTTATACTTAATTATATATTTTTTTCAATGAACTTGGATGTAACATGATCACATAGTACCTCATTGATCAGTTTCCCTTTTAGTTCTTTACTTCTGAAAATCTTTATCACCATTCCCTGAAGATATGTCATGATGTAAATTTTCTTCAAACATTGCATCAGTTTGTGGATGTAGTGTCTTGTGGAAGCGAGGGCAGACCCTGTCTTACTGGGATGTTTTCTGTTAGTGTTTAATGCACACACTTACTGGAATGTGCTTCCCTGGCAAGTTGTGGTCCTCTAAACACTCTCCCATTGACAGTGATGAGGTGGGTAATTTTTCTCTTTGTCCGTGTTATTCTTTCAGTTATCGTCGCCTTTTTCTGTCTTCGTTGCTTCGAGTTGCGCTTTTAAAAAATTACCAGAACGATAACAAGCAAACGAATATATCAAAGGGAGCGTGAGGAGTTTGGAAGGTAAAGATAATACGCAGTGTGTATTTTCAGTAGTTCAGTGTGGGTTCGAGATAAAGAGAAATGGAGAGAAAACCGGGACAGGGCTGGGAGACGGGAGGGTTAGAAGAGCTTTATGTAAGAGCGGAAAACTACGTACTGTTTGAATTGTTTTACTTCTTTGTCAGTGAAAGAGAGAAAAGTGGGCTGCTTATTTGAAAGTGTGTGTGTGTGTGTGACAGATTTAGATCGGAAGGAATAAGACCAAGAGGGCGGGAAGAGGCCAGAGAGAGAGAGAGAGAAATCATTTTGCCTGTATTTATGTCGGTGGTGAAGGTGGTTGAGTGAATGGGAAAGAGAAGAAAGAAGTGACTTTCATTTAATTATTTGATGGTTACTCACCATAATTGAAACAGTTTTTAATCCGTCATTGCATTTTTTTAAGTGGCATTTCTAGACAAGGTCAGAGTCTTATCCGGAAGCATGCCAGTTTGTCACAGGCCCAGTTTGAGTTTGTCACAGGCCCAGTTTGTCACTCTATCTTCGGCCTGCACCAAGAGGTCTGGCAGGGTCTGGGTCATGTCCGTCCACTCTTTGATGTTGTCGAACCAGCTCTTTCTTTGTCGTCCTCGCTTGCGCCCACCCTCGACTGTGACCTGCATGATGGAAGTTATCACTGACACTCTCAAAAACAGTAAATGAATGATTGATTGATTGTATGAATAGAATTTTATTTTTCAATTGTTTTTAACCAAAGAACATTCATTGTTGAAATTTTTACAGAGTAATTTGCTTTGATTTGCATACAAAAAGGAAGAAATTTTGAACAACACAAGCTGAACTGACATTTTAGAGGGACTATCTGTACACCACCAATTCGAACCCGGTTTCGAACCCGCCCAAGCCTACACTTGGTGCAGGCCGAAGATAGGGTAGGGTAGCATGGAGGTAGCAAGTAGTCTACCCACTGTGACAAACTGGGCCTGTGACAAACTGGGCCTGTGACAAACTGGGCAGCCCCCGTCTTATCCCACTTCTTTGCAATTACGGGATGGGAATCAACTGAGGGTGGCTATAGGCGGCCATGATCTATTTTTTGCATGCATGTGTGTGTTTGTGTGTGTGTGTGCATGTGCATATGTGCGTGAAGGAGAAAAGGAGAGTACATGTGAGTATAGGGAATAGATCGTTGATTTTCGTTGCAAATGTATCAAGCTTTGAGGCTTTTTTTCTCAGTCATTGATTATGTTCTAAATTTCTGGCAGCTGAGGCTTAGTTGGTGTCCAGACTTGTGATACTGCGTCTTGACCCTTTTTTGTTTTCTCTTTTGTGTGTTTTTTTTTATAACTTTACACATTTTGTCTCCTGTTCAGTAGAATACATGTTATGTTGCGCTTAAAAAAATATAGTGAATAGTGATGTGTCATGGAATAAACAGCAGATTGACACTGAAAGTGTGTCATGTAAATCTATTGTTTTGTCTTTTGTCTGTTTGTTGGTTTTTGCTTATGATTGAGTTTCTGGATGTTGTGCTTGTGTGTGTCTAGAGCTTAATGTTGAGAGTTTTAGAAGGCTGAGTAATTTCAACTATGGCTATAACTTAAAGGTTACACAGATAACATGGACAGTGTGTGTGTGTGTGTGTGTGTGTGTGTGAGTGAGTGTGCACGCATGTGTAGGAGGGTAGGAGAGAAAATTGTTAATTTTGAATTTTCATGATTTTATATTATAGCTTAGGAAACATAGTTAACAGCTGTGGAAAATTCAAGTGATTCAGAATTTTTAACCCTTTGACCCCTGCACCCTATCCACCAGCATCCTGCACTGTCAACTATGCTAGCAAAGCAAAATTTTAACCCTTTGACACCATCACCCTATCCATCAGCTTCCTGCAGAAAGCTGATGGATAGGGTGAGGAAGTCAAAGAGTTAAGTTTTTGCAGTTGGTGAATAGGGTGCAGGAGTCAAAGGGTTAATTGCTTTCTGTTGGATCAGTATATTCTGCATGAGTTGTAAATGCTTTGTGAAAGTAATCATTTATACGTGCATACGCACACACTTACATTCATACAAACACTCAACACACACACACACACACACACACACACACACACACACACACACACACACACACACACACACACACACACACACATTCTCTCTCTCTCTCTCTATTGCTCACAAATCTCTTGCCTGTGTTATGTTTGCATTGATGAACATTATGCCTCAGATTTGGTCAGAGTAAAGTCCCTGATAAAATGTTGATATGTACAAATTTGCCCCCCCCCCCCCCCCCCCTCCAATACTTTGTGTGTATGCTCCTCAACATGTAAGCTTAATTTCTTTCCCCATTTTACTGTAGATAGTTTTCTGTTGCAAGTTGGGAAAAGCTACCTGCGGGTTTTTATTATTTGCTTACATAGTTTTCTGTCGAATTGGGAAAAGCTACTTGCAGGTTTTTATTATTTGCTTTCGTACCACTATATACATTCCAGAAAAAAAGAGGAGAGTGAAGATAGATGAAATGATGAATGAACAATACCATATCACCATGAATGTCAGACTAAAGTATGGAGTGGCTAATTGCAGGAAGTAGGATCAAGACAGTCAACACCTAACTTTGGACGATTCTACACCACAAGCTATTTAGATGGCACAAAGAGTGGTTATATGCGGAGATCCAATAACTCCTTGGACAAGGGCAAAGATCAGACCAAGTCTCCACACTTCCACCGGCCAGGTAGGGCTAGTTTTTGCCTTTGATTCTGCTATACCAAGAGAACATTTGTAAAAAACAACAACAACAAAACAAACAAACACCAGATTCAGGAATTTGAATGCCAATTTAAGCTCCAGTTTTTGATTGTTTTCTTTTTATGTTTTCTTTTTATCTGTATTTGTGTCTTTTCCTTGGGCTCAGTGAGGCACTTTTTTGTCTGTTTTGATATCTTTGCCTGATGTCCTAGAGCTGGTATTGAGGACTATTTGATGACTGCTTTCATTCAACTGACTACTACTGGCAGGTGTGGATTGAATCTGACAAAATATATCATCTTGCACAAATTTTGAATAAATAGTTCAACTGTTTATTGACAGATTTAAAAGAAATTTGGGTGACAGTTTTGGTTGAACAAGTGATCACAACTGTATAGTTTGACTAAGATCGGTATGTAGTGTATATAGATTGTCTGATTTTTTATTTGAAAATATAGGGGAAAAAGACACTATAATTGATATGAAAATTTTGCCTATCGTAGAAATTAGGATTTTGATTGGTGTGCAGACTGTCTGATTTTAATCTGAAGGTGTGGTGGAAAATGGATTTTTTTGTGTTCACTTTCTTCATCTTTCTGGTTTAAGCTAAATTTCAGTTGCTTCAAAAAGAGTGCACCCTACTTTTTTTCACTGAAATTCCCAAAGTGCACCATGCTTTTAAAATTGTACTCAGCCCCTGATATTTTGTATGTTGTATATTGTATTCATTGAAGTAAAGACCTGGTTGGACTACAAATAGAGCTGCATTCACAGTCTGACAGCACAGGTTCATGTCTGCCTTGGAGAAACTTTGTGTGTGTTGTCTCCAGTCCATCCTGCTGTGAATGAATGAATAGGTAAAAATTACCGTTGGTGGTTTCCTTCAAGTCCAGCCTATTCCACATCCACCCTACCCAGCATAATGGCACATGCACAGTTGTCAGTATATCTAGCAATTTGTCTTAGCCATAACAACGTTATTTTTTTCCCTCTGATTTCAGTTAATTTCTCATACTCCAAAGATCCTCCGGACTTTCTCAAGAAGAAAGGTGAGCTGTAGTTAAACCATAGTGGTCATTGTGGCTGTATGTTGTAGGTTTTGTACTACAGCAAGTTCAGTAATAATATTGGTTATGATGGTGACATTTCTTGTTAAACTAAACAGGCATTCACAATCTTGACATTATCATTCAAATGAACTGTGATCTGTTCAAACAAGCACACCACACACATCGGATTCATTCGCATATAATACAACATATATTTACACATCATGTTAACATATGAAAGAGTCATTACTGTTGTGTGCTGAAGCAACTTAGCTATTAAATTGTTTATGTGTATTCAGTTTGACGTAGACCTGGAATCTGAGCCAAGTTGACTGCATGCAAGCTAATAGAAACCAGAAATCATTCTTCTCATTGCCATCATACTTGGAGTTTAAAGATCTTTAGGATGAAACAGGTTGTCTTTATGGTGTATCCACAGGCCTGTGCAGCTATGCCTGCAGGCTCAGGTGTGTTGGCCAGATCTTTCCCCTTTCCAGAAACAAAAAGGCATGTTTAATTAATGAAACAAGACAGGTGCAAATTTTCAGAAACAAATGCAAAAGACAACAGAGAAAATTGCATTTGATTTTGACAAAAACAACTCATCAGGTAACTTCCGATTGTTTTGTTCAGCTGGAGAAGATCTAGGTTGAGGACCCCCCCCCCCCCACCCCCCATGGGGATGCCAGGGGTTCTTTCAGTATAAATAGTATCCCCACCTTCTGGAAATTCTGTGCTAGAAATTTCCTCTTTTCTGTCACTCTCTTTGTTTCTGCCTTGTTCTTTTGCTTTCTGTCATTTCTTCCTATCGTTTTCTGGTCCATTCACCTGTATGTGTTCTATAAAGCCTAACATACTTTCTTTTATGACTGATAATTGGGTACATGTATTAAGTGCATTTTTGGCTCAAAGAAAATGTGATGTGCAGAAGCAGTTCTAGATAATTTAGGCCGTTTTTTTTTTTTAAATGTATGTTTTAGTGTCCTTAGTTATATTTGTATTTGTATTCAGATTTGATTTTTTAAATTGTCTGGTGACAAATTGGGTGGAGTGGTCAATGCCAGGGACTTGTCCTTAGATTATGTGCAGATTCATTGATATTGGTACTTAATTTTCTTTTCCAGGTGTTCTTTTTTTTTTCTCCAGTGAAGTATAGTGTACATTTTGAGATGGTGGAAAGCCCTGATGTGGTTCTCTGCTGTCAGCTGGGCTTTAAACAACAAGAACAATAACAGTAGATTGAGGACAAAAAGAGGGGATCAGTTAACTTCCTTTGTGCTTTTTTTTGTTGAGTACTGAGCTGGAGATGGAGATCTTTCTTTCTTCAGTTTAGAGCTCATTGAATCTTCAGGGAATTTAGTGATCTGTTGTTTTTGATCTAAGTCTATTTTTGTTTGTTCATTTCTTGTCTTTTTGTGCTCATTTGACAAAGGCCAGTTGGCCGAAAATTTATGACTGTCTTTTTTTATTAATTAGATATACATTCTTATTCTATTTTCATGTCTGTCTGCTTTCTATATAACTGGAAGTCTTTTTCGTTAACGGTTGAAAAGGTTGGCATAAAATGAGTTGGTTGGGGAGAGAAAGGGATCAGAGAAGCACCTGAACAGTGCTATTCAAGGGAGATAATATATCACATTTCACAGTCTCATGTGTTCATCTCAAAGATCTGAAGTTATGATGCCTCAGAAAGTCTTTGAAAACTTTGTGAATTTTAGAGTAAAATGTTTACAACAATCTTGATATATTTGCACACACACACACAACACACACACACACAACACACAACACACACACACACACACACACACACACACACACACACACACACCAAAATGAGAGCGGGTTAGGGGCAAACAAACTGAACTGTCATTTACATAGTATCTCGGTCTTTCTTTTTGTTGTTGCTGTTTTTACAAAGGGGAGATATTTTTCATATTGACTGGAGGTAGGTATGTGTGGTTGTCTGTCTGTGGCAGAAATGTGTGAACAAGATTTTCTCTGTGCTTTATGGGTGAATCTTTGCCAAAATTTGGTCCATTCTCTGGACTGTTGAGGAGTCAGCAGTGCATAAGTTCGGAAGGTAAAGTTCCAAAGTCAAGGTCACACAGACTAAAAAAAAGTGTTGAAAATAGGCATTTTTTGATGGAAGTGAATGAACAGCTTTTTCTCAGGAAATACTGACAATGTTTACATCTGTTTTCGTTTTCATTTTTAATGTTGAAATCAGATATATTGATTGCTGATTGGTGGTTCATTAACATGACATTTTTTTAGAATCAATATATGCTTGTATATTGTGCACAATCATCATAAAAATGTGTTTTGAAAAAACAAGTATTTCAGTTGTCATTTGTTATTGTTGCTTATGACACACCATCTGAACATGTGATTCATGATGAAATGACTAAAATCTGAGAGACTACAACCTTCTGTGCAAGTTGGGGGAGGGAATCTGTTTTCACTGTTGTGACAATTGATCATTGTCCTTGATACCAGTCAAGTTTTATTTGAATGGAAGTCTGATGGAGGTCACATAGATCTTGAGAGATAACAAAAGCTGGAATTTCCTTAGTAGTTTTTATACATGTATAATAGGGGAGATTGTAAGAATGGTTTGACAGTGTTTGTTGTTCCCCCCATCCCCCTTCCATTGACCAACTGGCAGGATATACTTGTTTTCATAAAGTTCATCACATGCATGACAAAATGACTGTGTGGTTTCAGGGAGTGGCATGTCTGCATTGGGTAAGTGGACCACTCTTTGTTCATCCTCTGTTCCTTTTAATGCAGGGAATTTGGGGAAGGAATGAAAGGACTAAAAAGAAAATGATGAATTAAGGTTAACATTATTGTCTCTAAAGGAGAAATTGTATTGTGTTCTGTGTGGTCTTTTCCAAGAATACAATGGAAACCTGTAAAATGTTCACATTAGAATACTATGACATGCAGCATAAATTCAGTCACATATGAAGAGTAAAGATGGTGGATAGGGTGTGGGGGTGAAAGGTTTAAAGATAGGAAACTAGTGGATAGGATGAGCAGGTGACACTGGTAAAGAGAGAAAGCTGAAAGATACTGTGAAGGTGAAAAGATTAAAGAGAAGAAGCGGTGGAAAAGGTGAGGGGTGAATGGGTTAGAGAGAGGAAACTGGTGGATACGAGACAGCAGTGAAAGCATTACAGAGAACAAACACAGAATATTCCTTTGATTGAAGATATCTGTCTGTCTGTCTGTTTCCGTATTTCTGTCATGTGCATGTGTATGTGTGTGCGTGCATACATATGTAATGTGTGTGCGTGCATACATATGTATGTGTGGTATATATTGGGAGCATAGAATTTTTATGTTTCAGGCACTGCATACATTTTTTAGTTTGCACATGATATTTCCTCCACTGCTATGATGTTCTTTGACATTATATAATTGGGTGTCCCCTGCTCAGCGGTTCCCACCCCTATGTTGCCACTCATGTTCACTTTGCATTGAACACTAAGAATGATTGTTATGCCGTACATTGTTTTTTCCGGAGCACAAGTGTCCGGTGCATGCAAGCCCATTGAATTGTATTGTCTCAGTGAGATTACATAGTACAATTAATGTTGTATTTGGTATATCAGTACAATTGATGATGTATTTTGTGTAAAATATTAGTACAATTGTTGTGGAGTTTGGTTATAAGATATAAAATAGTACAGTTATTGTTGCGTTTGCTATAAAATATTTGCACAATTATTTTTGTGTCTGGTATGAAGTACTAGATAGCACATTAATTGGTGTATGTAGTATAAAATATTGGACAATACAATTGTTGTATTTGGTGTACAATATTAATGTGATTACTGGTATATTTGGTATAAAATATTAGTTTTTGTTGTATTGGGTAGAAAATATTATGGTACAATTATTGTTTTGGATATGAAATATTAGCACGATTATTGTTGTATTTGGTATAAAAATCTGAAGTTTGGTTTGCAGAAGCAGAACAAGTGTTTGTTTATGCATAAGTATTGTAGAATTTGTAGCCAATTGTATTGTGAAAGAGCCTTCCCTCCATGAGGATGCTGGGGGCTTTTCAGTGTAAATAGTATCCACACCTTCTGCAGATCTGGAAATTGTGTGCTAGGAATTTCCTCTTTTCTGTCACTAGTGTGAGTCTCTTTGTTTCTGCCTTGTTCCTTTAATTTCTGTCAAGTCTTCCTATCATTTTCTGCCTTGTTGGTCCGTTCATCTGTATGTGTTTGATAGAGTCTTACATAATTTGTCTTACAATTAGTAATTGGATACATGTATTAAGTGTAGTTTTGGCTCTAGGGAAATGTGATGTGCAGAAGCAATCTTGAATAACTGAAGCATGTTTTTATATATGCTTATGTGTCCTTGATTATGTTTAAATTGGTACTCAGTGTATTTGTTTTAATCCCCTGGTGATAAATTGGATGGAGTGGTCAGCACCAGGGGCATATCCTTCAAGTATATGTTCACAAATACATTGATATGTGTACCTAATTTTCTTTTCCATTGCTTTTTTGTCCTGTTGAAGTATTGTGTCTGTTTTGAAATGATTATAGCCTTGATATGGCTGTATGCAGTCAACTGTGATTTAAACAAAAACAACAATAGCAATAACAATAAAGAAAGACATCACACTGAATAGTGAAATTCCATTTCATATCATTATAGAAGAAAGATGACCCAAAATCTAAATGGTCTGTGCTTCAGTTCCTAATCCTTTGCAGTGTCAAACAGCACAAGTTTATGAGATTATTTGTATGAAGGAGGGGGAATTACACTCAGAAAGAGAAACTGTGAAAAGGTGCCATTTGTGCCATCATGTTCATTCAAATGGCTAATGTAAAACCAGTTGTTACCTGATTGTATTTACCCTGGATTGGTTTGGTTCATAGCGACCGGAAAGCGTGTGGTTAAGGTTCGAAGGAGCTCCTCACCAGCAGACCTTCGCAATGAAGAGCCCATCCGCATGAGCATGTTCCCCAGTGCTAAACCCAAGGCGCCAAATGAACCTGACAAGATTGAACGTGATGACTGGCCTGGTCCTGCTTCTCCTGCTGCCATTCTATCAGAAATCTGTATGTGATGGTAACATTACGTTATGTTATTTGAGCTAAAGGGGGGAGGGTGGGGTATATGACTTAGTAGACTCTTTGTGGATCAAACCAGTGAATGAGAGACACAGGTCGTAGAGTATGGATTTTGTTAACCTGGGCTTTCAAACTGGTTTCTTCTTTCTGTACTGCTCTGTGTTGTAGTGTGATTGTCTTTTGTTTGTTTTGTGTTACTTTGTATTCACTTTTGAACATATTACAAAGCTATTTTGTTCTTTATTGTTATTAAATAATTTATATGTCTCATTTTGCATTTTAACTCTACACTTGTAGGGTGTTTGTAAACCTTGAAATAAGGTTTAAAACAAAATCACATGCAAGACAACTTCAGACTCTCTTCATTTTTGTTCAGTTGTTAGTTCAGAGTTGCTGTTAGTTCAGAGTTGCCTATTTACACAGAGGGTGTTAGGATGTAATTTTTTGTTTCATTTATTTCTTATATAGAGGGTCTTAGGATGTAATGCTTGCCAAACTGATATCCTCTGAGAGGCAGTAATGGTTTCACCATTTCCTTTTCTTGATGAAACTCAGACCCTAAGGGACAAATCTGTCGGTAGCTTCTTCACAAAGTATGTGTACTGGCAAATGATGTGAAACGAGGAAATGTGATGTAGCGTACAGATATTACACCAAATCATCAAAAACTTATCTTTTCTTACATTATATATTGTATGTTATTTTAATCTGAATTGGTGCTGCAAGTGTTATTTATAATCTTTACCACTTTTATGAAGATAAAACAAGATATTCTGACTTTAGTCATTCATTGGTTTTACTGAGGACTAGTTAACATTTGTACATTTTGTGTTCCCATATATGAAAAATGTCTCATACAAGCATGCGCACACACACACATGCGTGCACGCGCACATACACACACGCACACACGCATGCACGCACGCACACACACACACACACACACACACACACACACACACACACACACACACACACACCCCACACACACACACACAATGCACACACACACACACACACACACACACACACACACACACACACAACACACACACACAACACACACACACACACACACACACACACACACACATTGTGCTTGAATTCCAGTTTCATTGTTTCTTTCCCTGCTTGATAAACATGAATTGCATTTTTTTCTGCTCTAGAATTTTCTTTCGTGTGATTTTGTGATTTCTTCTCCAATCAGTAAGAGAACGGAGGAGAAGTCGAGGAGAGCTGAACGGTGAAGAGGAGGAAGAGGTGGTGGATGATCCTAAGATCCAGCGAGAATTGGATGAAATTTCCAAGATCAAAGATGAGTCTGGAATGGGCAAGGTCATCTTCCAGGAACTTGCAGAGCTGAAGCAGAAGCCTCCCAAACCAGTGGACCCTTGGAAAGCGTCCCGAGTTCCCAGTGCAAAGTATGAGCCACGCTACCACACGCGATACCAGTCACCCATGTTTGCATGTAAGTGGCTTCCGTCTTGCCTCTGTTCCCACCCACTGTTAAAAAAATTGTTGTTTGTTTAAGGAAAGGGAAGAACAGAGTTTTGTGTGTCTCTGTGGATATATCTAAAAAAAAAGAAGTGTCCGCGTGGATTTCGATTTTATGTATTGTAGGATTTGACCAAAAGTAGGCTTTAGTTCCAGTCCGGAAAAATTGCAGCACAAGAAGCTTGATTAGACTTTGCCAGTGTTGGTGTCACAGTGACAGTCCTGCTGAATTAAAACATAATTTACAACGCTTGATTGCGACTCACTGTGTTGCATTCCTCATGTTTAAAATTGTTTATATTTTCAAAAAAAGAATAGGATGGAGAATATTTGTGATGTGTATGGGAGGAAAAAGTTACTATCAGTGATAGATTTCTCTGCAAGTGCAATTCTGCTTAGGTTGACTGACTTACAGAACTGCTTCATTATTTTGTATTCTTAAAAGCAGCCAGCCAGTCTGAGATAATGTAGCCTATGTGGTTGAAGGAACCTTTAGTTTTATTCATACTGACATGTCTTTTCACAGTACAAATACAGACTAGATTTATCTAAAAACCAAGTCCAGTACTGTCACAGAAGTTTACAGAACAAGAACCTGTTGATGTTTGGTTATTGTATAATCATTCATCATATTGGGTACATGTGTTGGGATTTTTTTATGTAGGAAGTTGAGTTTCATTTGAATGTTGCATAAAATGGAATTTCAGGATTAAATATACTATAAAAAGTATAGGAAAGTGGCATATTATTTTGACGTGTGCATCTTCATGTGATCTCAGTTATGTATAAATTGATTGTATCATATCATTCTGATTTTAGTCCAGTATGTATCATGACTTTGTGTACATAGACAAAGCATATGTGTTGTTTTGTGTTGTGTTGTGTTGTGTTGTGTTGTGTTGTGTGTGTGTGTGTGTGTGTGTGTGTGTGTGTGTGTGTGTGTGTGTGTGTGTGTGTGGTGGTGTGTGTGTGGGGGGGGGGGGTGGGGGTGTGTGTGTGCAGCTCCATCCCGTTTTGTGGATGTGACAAGGAGATCATGGGATGACAATGACATTCGTGGTTACCGCTCTGTCTCTACTCTTGCCAACCTGCCTTGTAAGTATTTTCTTGTTTCTCCATTTTGTCACATGTGATGAGTGTGTGTGTGTGTGTGTGTGTGTGTGTGTGTGTGTGTGTGTGTGTGTGTGTGTGTGTGTGTGTGTGTGTGTGTGTGTGTGTGTGTGTGTTGTGTGTGCGCGCGCGATGTTAATGATCATATGTTTATGTGAGGATTATGTTGTTTATGCTTTTATGACTTTTTTTTACCTGTAGTCACTCTGACCAACTGATGGACTGGTTGGTTCTTTTGATAGAGCCTGTGAACTCAAAATCTGATATCTGGATTTAAGACTCAGCCCGCAACATGAAGAACTGACATATTCACTGCCCATTTTAATATTTTCATCATTCTGGTGGTAGTATTTCATAGGTCTTTCTTTCTCCCCACTTCAACACCTTGTCAGAGCATGGGATTTTGCGCAGGCTTAGGGAGTGCCAGATAATTTGCTGGCTGATTGGGGTGGAGCATGTGTGGAATTGTCCAGAAGTGATAAACCCCCTTGAACAAACCCCAAACTCCTGTTTTTCCCCATTGTTTCTTTACGTGCATAAGAAAGTTTAAATCGGTATGGTGAATCTTATTTATAGGCTGATAAGATTTGTTCAGCATTCTGAAGATAAAGTGCACATCATTTGAAAATTAATGACTGCTTATAATATTGGAATATCTTTTTTGAATTTCAGTCATTTGGAACGTAAAGAAGCACTGTAAGGGATCACAACCTTGAATTTTTGTGACCTTTCACTTACTTTGATTTTTATGTTTTTTAAATTTTCATGTTGAAAAAGTGGTTTAATTTTTCGTTTGTACTGTAATTCCATTATGGCTGATGTTTCACAATATGTAATTTCATTATGGCTGATGTTTCACAATATGTAATTTCATTATGGCTGATGTTTCACAATATGTAATTTCATTATGGCTGATGTTTCACTATATGTAATTTCATTATGGCTGATGTTTCACAATAGTATAATTTCATTATGGCTGATGTTTCACAATATGTAATTTCATTATGGCTGATGTTTCACAATAGTATAATTTCATTATGGCTGATGTTTCACAATAGTATAATTTCATTGTGGCTGATGTTTCACAATAGTTTAATTTCATTATGGCTGATGTTTCACAATAGTATAATTTCATTATGGCTGATGTTTCACAATAGTAAATTTCATTATGGCTGATGTTTCACAATATTAATTTCATTATGGCTGATGTTTCACAATAGTATAATTTCATTATGGCTGATTTTCACAATAGTTTAATTTCATTATGGCTAATGTTTCACAAATTTAATTCCATTATGGCTGATATTTCACATTATTTAATTCCATATGGCTAATGTTTCACAACATTGTAATTCCATTAGTATGTTCACATTATTATATTCCATAATGATAGTTCACATGCTAATTCCATTGATGTGTTCATAATATGTAATTGCATATGGCTGATATTCCACAATGTGAGTCCATGATTTAGATAGCCTGGCAGTAGCATCATTTGTTACAGAAAGGGGCAGAAGGCAGAAGCAACCAAACATGAGAGCAAAAAAAGTTAACCCCAAAAAACTGGAGCAAACACAAGAAGCATGGTCCAGAGATGGCTGCCATGAAAGTAGAAAATAAAAGGGCTATCCCCATTGTGCGGCCTTCATGTCGGGAGTTGTTTCTGTAGCCTGTTCCACATTAGATCGTCAAGTTGTTGACCAGATGATTCATTGACCAGACGATTCAAAGTAACTGCTATGATTTTACACTTATTAGGCACATACAGTAAGTGTGCTTAGAAGTGGGAAATTATATATAGGAAAATTAGATGTGTTTCTGATGGTTTTGTGAATGATTTGTGTGTCATTTTGCATCTTTCAGTTCATTTTATTGTGTAAGACATAATGTGTATTATTGGTTTCATATTGCAGCGGCTAAACCTGGCTATGGACCAGCATATTCCACTCCAAGGGCAGCGACACTGCCTGTTACAGGAATGTATGGCGGTCGGGATCTGGTTAGTATGGGACGTGTGTCCACCTGTCTATGGTGTTGATTAGTATGTTTGTGTGTGTGTAAGACTGTGTGTGTTTAATTGATTCTGAGTCTGCACGGCATAAGAAATATGAATTTTACCAATCAGTTAAAAGTAGTTAGTGGGTGTATGACTCAGACTCAGATTCAGACTCTTTTTGTTGTTTTTTTTATTGTCATGAAAACCATGAATTATGAACACCATAGAGAAAGAAAAGAAAAAAGGAAATGTGAAAGTAGACCCTTTTATTTGAAGACTTGGGATGTTGGATTTGTGCATTTATGAGCCACTGAGTTGAAAACATTCATACACCCATCTGGCTCATTCAGCCTGAGAGATAAGCTAATGGTATAAGGGAACTTTTTGACATCCATTGTTTTCCATATGCCAAGGAAAAGTGTTGATTCACTGCCATGTACACTAAAACTGCTGTAGCTTCCATATTTGTGAGAATCTATGCATGAAATTACACAAAAATGATGCATTAGGCAAGACAAGTTGTATTTTCAGATTATTTATGTACTAAAAGAAATTAATACATATTTGTAATAACTTCTGAAAATGCCCACAAACAAATCATAACCGCTCACAAAGAAACAAACAACAGAAGAGAAAAAATGGGAGATATGGCCCTCCTGACAAAATCTGTAAATGTTCAGACTGTGGATGATCACCTACGGACAGATCATGATAATTGACGAGCTACAAAGAGGAGCAACCTACTAGTGCACAAAATAGCTTGATTGGGTCATATCATCCATTACCCCCATGGCCCCCCTTCCCCCAGTTGGGATTGTGTTCTTCAACACTCTGAAGGTGTTGGCTGGTTGCCAGAATTGCCTGTGGCCACAAATCTTTTGTCACGTGTTTGTAGGATCAATACTTGCATATCTGCTTTGTATGGAGCACATTTCACATCAACAGCGAGTAATTGCTGCTATTTTCAACCTCTTCTTGTGTCAGAATTGTCTTCTGAATCATCTTACAGTCATTCATAATTTCTTGATTCAACTCATGCTTTCAAAGGTTGAAAACATGCAGGATTGCAAGAAAGTCCTGGCATCCCATTTTGGTGAAAACCAGTTTTGATTCTCAGAAAAATATGACCAGTATGGTGAGAGTTGCATAGGTCAACAAGTCTTATAAGGGAAGCCAATCACTTTTATGACCCTTCTCTGAGACTGACCACATAAATCAATGCTTCTCTCCCATTTACATTATGCTGAAACGTGAGACAAACTACCTCTGTTACTTTTGTGTTTGTGTGCATCAAAGGAGGCTTTGAGAACTCCGTAATTTTCTTGTGTTGGTGTCATTCATGGAATTAATGGTTGTAAATGAATCTGTTTCTTAATGGTCAAAATGAGATGTGAGTGAATGGTGGCATATAGAGAGGAGTCATCTAGAAAGCATTGTTCATCCTTCACACTCCATAGGCTATACAATTTACGTGTGTGTGCTTTTGATTGCCTCTGAGTCAGCACAGCGTAAAAAATGTGTGTTTCATAAAGAAAATAATGAAGTGTGTGTGTGTGGTTGAATCTGAGTCAGACAGCATAAGAAATGTGAATGTCGCAATTTAAAGTGTGTGGCTTTGATTGAATCCGAGTAAGCACAGTGCAAGAAATGTGAAATTCAAAACAAATAATAAAGAGTATGTGGGTTTGGTTGACTCTGAATCTCTACAGAGTAAGAAATGTGCATTTTGATAATAATAGACCTGCCAAGTGTTAAGCTTTTGGCATAGCTTGGTGCACCTGACCATGATCTGTTATGCTGTTAAAATCATGTTCAAATTATTTTGCTGAGGAGGAGAAAAAAACTGAGTGTAGGTCTGCATGTGTACATGCGTGTGTATACTTGTTGAATGTCTGACCACGATGCTGGCATGTAAACCTAAAGCATTTGCTTGCAAGATCATGTTCAGAAACAAAACTAGCCAAATGTTGATTCTAACCAATCAAATGCTTTTTCCTCTCCATCTTGGATTTAGCTTATTCAGTATAAATTGATTGAAAACTTCATCATATTGATGCGAAAGCACAACAGACTCTCCAGTATTCATAAAATAATTTTGCCTCATCCACTCATCAATCATCTGTGTTGGGGGAGCGACCATACTATGTCTGTTTTAAAATTGAGATTTTATGTTTTTGTGAGATTATTTCTCTATGCGAATGTGCGTCCTGCTTTTCTCACATATCATTTGCTATGCTCAACTTTGCCTGAATGCTGTTCTTGAGTATCAGTGATGGTTGGCAGGTTTATAATGATGATGGTTGTGCTGTCACTAACTATTCTCCTGCCCCCACTCTGTCATACTTTATGGTTCCGTCTTAGATTTGTTCCCTGTTCTCTGAAGAGGAGCTGTCTACTTTATCATACTCACAACACCTCATTGGCAGCAATTGTGGATTTGGGTTAACGTCATCAAAGTTGCTTCATTTAGTTTGCTGTTTTTATTGTGAATGGAAGTGGTGCTCCTTTTCAAAAACTGTACCAGCATTTCAGTGCAAGTTTTCCTACCAACTATGGGAGCTGGCATGCATGATAGCTTGTGGTCAACTTGTGATAAACTATCACTGCCCAGCTGCAAACATTTGTTTTGTTATGAAATGTTGCTTGATTGAATCATAAGTCTGCAATGAAAATTACTCAGGGTTTTCATGATATACATGCAAGATGATCAAACAATTGAAGTCAGTACTTACTTACTTTTTCCTTCCGCTTGTACCGGTGGGCGTCACAGGGAGATACAGTCATCTGTCAGCAGCAAGGCGGGTGGCCTGGAGAAGGGACATCTCGTGAGCTCTGAGGGTGTCTGCCACGGAGTCGCTCCATCGTCGTCTTGGTCTTCCTCTGGCTCTCCAGCCAGTGTATCTGGTGGTGTATGCCCGAAGAGCTGGTTGGTTTAGGGGCATACTTGTGAGGTGTCCGAACCACTTGATCCTCATATGTTCGATGTGTTGTAGGATTGGTGTTGCTCCTACCATGTCTCGTATCACCTCATTTCTGATCTTGTCCCGCCTTGTCTTGTTTACTGCTTTCCTCAGGCATTTCATTTCACAGGTGACCAGTTTTCTCTCGAGACTTTAGTTAGGGACCATGTCTGGCACTGGTATGTCAGCGTTGGTAGAAAAATGGTGTTGATGAGTTTCGCCTTAGTGCTGGTGGGAATGCTGGGGTGTTTCAGGAGAGGGGCAAGTTTGAAGTCTGTGAGCTCTATAATTCCCTTACACCCATGCCATTACTGAAAAGACCGTATACTCTCTCATTCTATAATAATTACAGCTACCATGATTTCTCTTGTTGCAGACCTACTTTGGATTCAGGGATGATGGCCATGATTCAGAAGGACATCAAAGATCAAATTGTAAGTCTGTTATTCCTGGGCTTAAGTTGGAATTTTTCTTTGACATTATGTACTGAATGTTATTTACTGCATGCCAGGACAGAAAAATAGATGTTCAGAAAGTTGATTTCAGTATCCCTTTCGGAAAATGGAGATGATGCCTGTTAATACTTGGCAAAGATATGTGTGTGTATTTCAACTATTGGTTTGTGTGTGTATGTTATTGTGTATGTGGTTTGATGGAGGATTTGAAATATATATGTGTGTGCCTCATGTTTGCAGATACGTCTACATCTACACTTACAGGAGACAGTTTATCTAGGGTAAGTGTTGTAATTATAGAATTACTTTACTGCTTGGTATTCCAGCGGAAAATGTATGTATACAAATATGTAATGAAAATAAGTTTGCCCCCAAAGTGTGAAGTATTTGAAGAGCAAGGTGTCACTGCTAGATCTAGGCCAGCTTTTTGAGTATTTTGTCTGTTCCTCTCCCTCCTAGCTGTGCTTTCACCACAAGGTGAAAAAAAAATGATTTGATGTCTATTCATTTAAATTAAGTGATTTTATACATGAAAACAACAAAAAGGGAGTTAAGGGGAGAAGATGCTTTTGTATGAAAATAGAGGGGATAAACAATAAAATCCAGTAATTAACTTGAATGAACTAAGGCTGCCAAAATGGACAGGCATGATGCTTTTTTAAGGAAAGAGGGAATAGTGTGTGTGTGTGTGTGTGTGTGTGTGTGTGTGTGTGTGTGTGTGTGTGAGTGTGTGTGTAAGTGTGACATATCATATTTGTATTTGAGTATTTTATTCAGATGAGCAATTTGCACAGGCTCATGATGCTAGTTGAAGAAATAGTCCACAAACTAAATGCGCTGAAACGAAAGAGGCTCCTGGAACATAAACTAGCCACGTTGGAGATGTTGTGTATGCAACATGTAGGGATGCCTATGGAGTAAAACAATAGAAAGCTCATCCTCAGAAATCCAGTATTAATGGGATATGGGCTACATCTGTAGGAGAAGAAAAAAGGAATATCAAGAAACAAATAAAAGATGCCCTGAAATTTGAGAAGCAAGGGTTAGGGAAACTATGGAAAGACCTGAAAGCCAAACACATTTGGCTGGGCTTTTAAAATAATAATAATGATAGTAATTATTTATCCACTTGGTTATTTCTGTGTGTGCTGTATCCAATCTGCCATATGTTATCTGGCGACTCCTTGAGCCTGCACAAAATCCTTTGTGCTGGCAAGGTCATGAAATGAATAATAGGGAAGTGGGGAAGGCCTATGAGACACTAAGTTGATACCACCAGAATGATTAGAGCATTTCATGTAAGATGGGCAACAGAAAGGTTGGTTTTTATGTTAAGGGCTGGTACTGAACTTGAGATATGAGATCTTGAGTCCATGACTCTATTTACTTGAACCAGCCAAACAGTTTAATTTGATCTGTTGTATATTATCCACACTCTAATATACAGTGAAGATGCTAGGTATTACTGTTTTACATGGATGTGATCAGGAATTATTAACACATAATGTTTATTGTTTGTTGCTACTAGGGACGCAGTGGAGTGTCCAGTGTGGCAGCCTATGAGGTGCCCTCCATACCACTGCTAAAACTACAAAAAGTACATGGCACACCGAGTGTGACCCCCCAGTAAGTATGGCTCTGTTAAACTACTGTTCAGGTTTAATATGCTGAAGAAAGCATTACAACATGAGGTTTATGCCATAGGCACTACTTGACAAGCTGTAAGTTAGAAATATAAACATGGCAAATATTGCAAGCTTGTCCATGTGTGTGCGTGCGTGTGCATGTGTACGTGTGTGTGTGTGTGTGTGTGTGTGTGTGTGTGTGTGTTGTGTGTTGTGTGTGTGTGTGTGTGTTAGAGAGAAAGAACGAGAAGAGATGGTCTATTGTAGTCTGTCTCTCTATAAGTAAAACAAATCGCCCATGAAATGTGTCATAGCAGTTTATAATTTGATTGTTTTGCAGGTTTATGACTATGAAAAGCTGAAAATTACCAAGTTCGACTTACCACGTGATGTTGATAGGAACAAACTAGAGGTACTTTTCTTTTGCCTCATTTTCCCACCTTCACCGGTCTCCTTTTATTTTAAGTGATGAAACAAGCAACAAATAGGAAAAGATTCATTCAGATCTTTGTCCATGCATGTGTCTGTATACGTGTGTTGCGTGTGTGTGTGTAATTGAATGTTGTAGAAAAATATTTGTGTGCTTGTAGATGTTTATTTGCTAGATTTGTGCAATAGGTCCTGCCATACAGCTAATCATGAATGTGTAAGTTTGAATGAACTTGAAAATTCCTTGTAGTCAAAATTAAATCCCTCTACTATAGTTTATTATTATAGCAAAGACATTTGCAATAGTAGAAACACACAAAAAAAAGGATTTTTTTTCTTCAAAGACAGAAATCCAAAACAAGTGTGACTGCCCGCGTTCAAGCAAACAGGAACCAGAGAAAACACGAAAGAAGAATACGAACGTGTATTTAATACAACAAGACAAGACAGAGTCAGTGACATTGTAATGAAGGCTTTTTATGGAAGAACAGTGATTCACTATAAATGTATGAGAATTGGCATGACCTGTTTTATGTACAAGAGCCCAGCATGTTTAAATGGATTACCATTGTGAAATTATAAATTTACAGCTTACCCCCAAACAGTGTAAATTTCAAAAGTGTCGCACATGCACAAGAGATGGGTCAGAACAATCAAGCTTTCCCAGAGATTTCTGCTGATGATTATGAAGATGATTGGATCAGATGCGATTTTTTTTTTTTTTTTGTCTCCCTCAACAGAATTTTCCAGTACGAAATGCTTGCTGCTTTCCCCAGGGAAAGTATGCTGTCATGGCACGGCACTGCTCATTTGTAACTTTTTCCTGTATAGGTATATTTTATCTTTGAAAGTAATTTTTCTACAGAATTTTGCCTTGGATAGCTCTTTCGTTGCTGTGAAATTTTTAATAATGTTAAAGGCATGCTAACCATGGAACTTTAGTTTATTGTCTTGTCCGAAAGAAGTGGTGTATCTTTGTTTTCTTGGTCATGTAGATTGTTGTCCTCTGCATATCTTATTTTCCTGATCATGTTTCCTCTTTTTCTGTCTCAAGATTCACCTGAATGACCAGCAGTTTGATGAACTATTCAAGATGCCTCGCGACAGATTTTACCGTCTGGCAGAATGGAAACGTAACGACATGAAAAAGAAGCTAGATCTGTACTGATGACTCGCAAAGTTGTGCGTATGTATGTGTTTGTGTGTGCGTATGTGCAGATATGAATGATTGACAGTGCGCCTTAAAATCTTTGTCCAGTCTGATGTCATCACTTGATATCATAAAACCTTTGTCCAGTCTGATGTCATCACTTTATACCATAAAACCTTTGTCCAGCCTGATGCCATCACTTGAAATCATTGGTTTGATTTTCCATGAAAGCTTCCCATTAGTTTATGTAATGTTGAGTGCTTTGTTGCCTGGCTGTAGGGAGTATGACAAAGTCCCTGAATACTTACAGTGTTGATAAGGATTTTTTTTGTGTACATCTTCACACACACACACTCAAAAAAAACCCACATTGAGTGACCAGCTTACATAATCAACACATTCAGTGCAGTCTCTAACACATTAGATTTTTTATGCTGTACAGACTGGGCCCCGCATATTGATATGGACTTACAGAAATGATAATCTCAGCTATAACAAATAAGGAACAAATTATTTTGAATAGTTTTAGCTACACACTGATAAATGGATGCACAGATCACACACTTATACAAAGTCTTAAAGTTTATTTCGAACCTTTTTAGGATAACAAACCATGAAAGGTAAATCATGATTGCGTCATTTTTATTGACTATATTCCACTAGGAATGAGATAGCATAATTAAATGATAGAAAAATTTGTAAAGTGTTTCTGAAGTCTCTGTACTCTCATAATTTTGTTGGACCTGATTATACTTGATCGGGAACTACTTAAGTCAGTATGACTATACACCATTGAGCCTTACTGATCTGTGTGACATTTACTTGTTTTAACTTAAATAAATGACATGACGATTTCTACTTCATGTGAGTCGTTTGAGCATTTTTATCATCTTCACTTCTTGAATGGGATCCTTGAAGAAGTTCGTTCTGCTTGTCTTACATTACATGATATAATTGTATGGCCTGGTTAGTGACTGTGTGTGTTGCAATCACATTTTTTGTCCTTACCTAGAGTGATTTACTAGTCACTGAACTGTATGGAAAATGGTAAGTAGAGGAGAGGAGAGTTAGCACTTTTTGGGAAGGGGGGTTGGAGCATGGGAGGATTTTTAGAATGCTTTTAATTCTAATGTTTGATTTTGCCTTACAATATTTAAAAAGATGAGAGAAGAGCAAAATACTCAGGAGATGTGTTAAAATGTGTATCCATGTGCAGTGGGTGTTCTTTTTTTAACACCGAGACATTTTATCAAATGCCAGTAGTCAGATGTTTCAAACAGAGCCACATTTATTCTTCACCTGACAAAAGGAGTAGTTTTGTGCCAATTTCTTGGTTATATTTTAGAATATGCAATTTTGTCAACATTGATTGGAAATTTATGTCAGCAGTACATGGAGGCTTCACTAAGTTGAGCGGCGCAGGAACTGAACTTGCTGTTATTGTTGTTAGCAATGGCTCAACTGGAGTCATGTTAACATGTTTGATCTATAATCAGCATTGGAATACCATGTAGTATTTTAACATGGGTTTTACCGGTGTCAGTGAAAATATCAGTCTAATGCAAATGATGGCAGTCAAGAGAGAGAGGTGGAGGTGAATGAATTCATGCATGGGTGTAGTTGTGAGAATGCGACTCTTTTTATGTCTGTAAAGTTCACTCAAGAACTTGTAAAATGAGAAGAATAATTGACAGGATTTTTTTTTATCATAATGAGCAAATTATGTAATACACCCCCACCCACCCCCCAGGTCACAGTTAACATGGTAAAACAAGGTTCAATTGAATAACTATGAAATCACGTTCATCATACTGTATATGGTATTATAACAGTGTAAGGGTAACTTTTGTAATGCCCTGGTTCCTCTCCTTCCCAGAGTTTTAGCAGAATGTCTTTTATATTGAAAAGAAGAAAAAAGAAAGTAAAATGAGAAAGGAAATAGATGAACAGTGCATAGGTGCTTTCATGTAAGCTTGTTAGAGTTACTGGGCAAATATTGTGCTTGTGTGTTCAGTCTGCTCTTTTTCATACTTCAGTTAAATGTTAAGTCATGCAGTCTGTTGAGCTTGAATGTGTTTGGTGTCCTTATTAATATGCATGTAGCTGGAAATAAATTATTTCCTATATTCATTGGAGAAGAACAGATCTGAAAAGACTGGAATACATTTAATCAGCTAAAACGGTTAATTAACTGGTTCTGTGATTATTAGCAGAGCAGTAATTAACTGTATCAGTGACTTCCAGAAGAGTATATATATCTAGACAAATTCAGTATGTAGACTTTTCATTTAAATTATGGCATATTCAGTGAACGTGTGTGACTGGTCACAATAGACTATGAGAGTAACAAAGGGGGAAGGAGAAATTACTAGTTTTAAAGTAATGACACAACTGATTTCATTCCTTCATCACTTTATGTTTATTACATTGCATCAAGAGTGTGATGATGAGAAAATTCCATGCTAGCAGTTTTACTCATTGCCATCTATCAAGTGGATTCATCACATTAATGATCTGCTGTGTCATAATGGTTTTACTTTCTTCATGTTACACAGTTTTGCAAATATTGTTCAAGTTGAGTGACACATGCAAAGTTGGCATTGCGACATTTTTGATGCAGTTGTTCCACGATGAACCCCACCAAGCTAAATGTAATGCATTCCTGTTAGCCTGTGGTGGGCTTTTGGTGCTCTTGCCGTCGTTGTACATGTCCTATGGTGTAAAGAATGTCAGGGTTTGTGGTTTTGCTGCATTTATTCTTATGTCAATATGCAGAAGCCTGTCTGAAGTTGACAGCGGTCTTAAGTGTATGTGTATCTGTCTGTGCATGAGTGGAGGTTGCTCCTTTTCACTCCCTCGTTGTAGGTTAACCCTTGCACTTCCTCAACCTGTCCGCCAACTTCATACAGGAAATAAGTGGATAGGATAAGGGTGGGAAAGGGTTGATGTGTGCGCATACATACTGTATGCACCTTCTGATTAATTGTACATTGTCACAGTTTGGGGATCGCTGCATTACGTTTGTTGTATGTGGAACTTCAGTTTGCTGTGTATTTATTGTATTTCTTTTTTTTTTTTTTTTAAAGAAAGGGAACCTTGTGATGATTGTGATGCTGTTTTTTTTTTTTTTTAAATGTTTGTGTTGTTGTTTAAAAACTTTTGTTTTGATTTTGTTGGTTTGTGCTTGTATGTTATGCTTTTTTTCAGTTTCAATATGCATTATTTTGTGTTGTCTGTGTGTATTTATTGTTTCCAATTTTAGTATGCATCTGATTCTGTCACCATTGCATCTTTTTCCCCTTCTGTGTACATGCAAGTATTGGTGTCACTGGATGTATGTGAGTGTGCTTGTATCTGGAGGGGACAGGATTGAGACTTAAACTGTGCTCTTCTTCTTTCTGAACTGCAAAGAGGAAAGAAATTGTACTGCCAGTGAAAATATATTGTATTAAAAAGGCATTGTACTAATCAAAAAGAAAAGAGTGTACTGCTAGTCAAATGTGATGTTCTACTGTGGACACCATCTGGACTAATTTGTGGGCATTGCTAGCTTTGTCCTTGATATGAACAAAAACAAAACAGGTGGGAAATCTTGCCTAGCACTTTCATTTGAGAAATGTACTTTTAATTTATTTGGATGGATGTGAATATGTATATGCATATATGTGTTTGCCTGTTGTTGAAGATAAGATTTTGAAACTACAGTTTTCTGGTTATTCTTATGATTCAGGGTGGTATCATCTATATACATGCTGGTATTGTCCTTGTGTTTAATCAGATTTGTGTCTTAGTATGTGAAATGGCTTTTCTTTTTTTATTATTGCTATTGTGTAGAACATCACTGGCATAATAGTGTGTGTGAATGCTGTCAAATCACCTTTGTAAGAATCTAGCTCTACCCCCTTTCCTGTACCAAACTACAGAAGACTGTGACATTCTACTTCTTTCTGTTCTGTTATTGCCCTGATCCCCTATTACATAATTACCTTTATCCACAATTTACAGGTTCAATCTTTTTTTGGGTTGAAATCTGCTATTTGATACACAAAACTCTGAAATTTCAGACTTAGTCCAACATAGTACTGTTTGTGAAGCCAAACGTACTGTTCAGACACAGTGGAAGATGAAAGTAATTATGGAAATCACATTGAACCATTGAATTCCATCAGAATTGGTAAAATGTTGAATTGTTCAGATGCACGGCACTTGTATCATTTGTTTAGCTATTGTATAATGATCAGAAGAGATTTTTACATGTACTGAAAGTAATAGTGCTCATTCATGAAGAAAGTCAGATAACAGTTGTGTCATTCTTGACAGTTGGAAATATACATTGAACCATTGAATGGTTCACAATTAGAAAATTGACAGTAAATTATTTAGATGCATTATATTATTAGGACACTGTTTTGCTATGGTATAATGTTCTGAAGGAGTCTGTACATGTAAAAATTGAGAAAGTGATACAGATGGTGCTGATTTTTGCAGAAAGAAATTGTTTTATTGTCAGCACTATGAGAGGTCTTGATCATTTAATCCTCTCTTTCTGTCAATCTAGATTAGAAAGGATTCTTCATTGTTTGCTTGGTTGCATATGTATTTGCTTCAGAATTATTTGTAAGGTACCTGTTTGAGTACTGGTTGGCTTTCTTTGCTGGGCTTATTTCATTTTGTTGCTTGCCATCTTAAAAACAGCTGACAGCTCATGTGTATGTGTTTAATATATATCTACATACATATATGTCTGCAAGATGCATATATACATACATACATACAGATATATATATATGTATATAACATATATATATATGTTATATACATACATATATATATGTAAAGAGAGAGAGAGAAAGGAGTACATGTCAGAGGATTCTAGTTCAAACCTCCATTTAATGAACATATTTATTGTATATTCCAAGTATATGAGCTCAGCTGATGCGGAAGACCATACTAATTGCAAAATAATGGACCAGGTGGTGAGGAATTCAGTGAAAAATCGTCCTCCAGCAGGTGCCACTGTAATGCCCACCCCGACCTTGATGCTCGGTTCCGGCCTGAGTGACCTTTGACTTCATTAGCAAAGTTTGTTAGGAATAGAGTGGAAGGTACAGTGCAGGTTAAGAATGAATGGTAAACATTCTTGATCAACACAGAGAAAAATGCTGAGACAGTTGAGACCGAGAGCCAGGGAATATGACCAGACACACAAAATGTGTAAAGCACAGAAAGTTTGGTCCTGTTGTTGTGATGGTCACTTGGGCTGGAACTCAGTACCAGGATAGGAGTGGGCATGACAGCAGCATGTGGTGGTGGTCTTTTCACTGATTGATTTCTCGATCTCCCAGTCATATTTTTTAGTTGGTATTGTCTTCAGTGTCAGCTCAGCTGTTGCACTTGTAATATATGGTTATAGGTATGTGCTATTTTATATAAAAAAAAAAAAAAATTATTTATATATATATATATATATATATATATATATATATATGTGTGTGTGTGTGTGTTGTATGTTTTTGCATGCTTTGTGTACATCTGTATTCATTTTGTACTTGTGAATGTACGCATGCTCTCTCTCTCTCACTATATACATATATGTGTGTGTGTCACCTCCCACCACCAATTCAGTCTTAAGTCGCAGTCAGTCGAACAGTGCTAGGAGCTGAAAATGGTGACTGCGGGTCTGTCTGGGGTGTTTTGACTTTTTGTCAAAACTGATTTCTGTATAATCTATCCCCCACAGACATTTTTTTTTTTTTGAAAAAAATATTAATTGAAAATGGTATTTTAATGCACTAATTCAGTAATTGTAGCAAAAAGAACGCAATTTCTTACCAGAAGTACCTATTTTTGTCTCATATTGCGAACTGTAGCCTGTACAGACCCCCCCCCCCCCCCCCCCATGTAATATACTGACAGAAAGCTCTTTGGTGCACCTTTCAGACAGCTAAATTTAGAAACAAACCGGGTCAAAGGCAGTAAATAAGGAAATTTAAGGAAAATGTGTAGGAGAGTACAAAAAAACTTTTGAGGCCGTTTTCTCAAAATGGCCGTTGTACAACCTAGTGACTTTAAATGTACATAACGTCTACATTTTTTTAGTACAAGCTTTATTCAAGTATCAAAATAATCAGCAGAATGTACACTTTCCAGTGATATGTATATATCAGAATACCCAAAATGCTAGTTAAGACTGATTTCATGCTGGGAGGTCACACATAAGTGTGTGTGTGTGTGTGTGTGTGTGTGTGCGCGCGCGCGCATACATATGCTTGCTGTGTGTGTTGTAACTGTTTAAGTATGTTTTCAGAAAAACTGCAGAACACTATATGACAACAAGTCCGCTATGTAACTATCTGGTCAGCTCTAAAAATTGTCTTGATTTGCCATGTTGTTTGGGGAGCATAAGTCTTGTTGATCCATGTTGTTGTCCTGTAGTTGTGAAGATGTAATCTTTTGGGAGAAAGATGTGCTAACAGTTGTTTGCAACATGCGTTTCCATCCTGCTCCCCAGGATGTGCATGCGCAAGTGACTGTACAGCCTAGTTATCCTGCATTCTGTAGAAACTTCAGTTAAATTGATTTAGAAGCAGCTCCTGTGCTATACTGTCACTTTTATGTATCTAGCCACACTCTTCTTTCCTTCTCTCATAATCTTCTTCTCCCGTCTTACTCTGCCTCTTTTTCTTTCCCTTCTGTTGTTTTAATGTAAGCTGATTAGTAGTGTCAGATATGCACGTTGGCATATGTGCTAATACCCATACCGCTGGGGAAAAAAATCAGTTAGCTTACTTCTTTCATGTCTTCTCCCTCTCTCTCTACCCTTCCTTTGTTCCTGGGTTTTGTAACAAGTGATTCATTGACCTGTGGCATATGTGCATCTGTTTCCCAAATGTATTTGCAGGAATTTCTTGGTTGTTTATGAGTTAAAAACTAAATTATTTACCAGAAAAGTTCACATATTAACATGTCTGAATATGTCGGGATTTCTTCCTCCACCCCTACCTCCCTATTTTACTTTCCCCTTCAAAAGTTTGAGTCTGCAGTTTGCAAGTTAGTGAGTCATTTTTAAAGTCACTATTTCCTAGAAATGTTATAAGACCAATCTTGTTTTAGTTTTTAAGTAAGTTATCATTTTATCAGAAAAATCCCCCCTCCCCCCACAATGATCCAAGGAAAGAGATTTAGAGCCATGAAAACTTGTTTCTGTATTTTGTTAACATGCTGGTAAATATGCTTTTGGCTAGAGTTGTTTTTGGAAAGTGGAATCGGGATGGCGTTGCTTCGACTCATCATCTCGAAAGTATTCAAATGACTTTTTATGTATGATTAATGCCATTTTTTTGTAGAGTGATATGCTTAAGTGTATGTTGTAAACAGCATCTGGCACTTGCTGTTTCTCCAACTACACTAATAAGGTGCTTGTGCTGCCAGTTACACATTTTTGAGTCAGTAGAACTCTGCATTTACCACATGCTACACTATCATGTAACTGCATGTTGCATGGGTTTGAACAGTATCATTTCTTCAAGTCTTTGCCAAGTACCATATTATGTACTATGGTTGTTTCACTGGTTTAACCCTTTGACTCCCGCACCCTGTCCACCAGCATCCCGCATTGTCAACTATGCTATCAAAGCAAAAACTTAACCCTTTGATCTCCTCACCCTATCCATCAGCTTCCTGCAAGGAAAATATACTCACAATCTAAGATCGGTGGTGCAGTCATGCAGGACGCTGGTGGATAGGGTGAGGAGTCAAAGGGTTAAGTTTTTGCAGTTGTCAGACAGGGTGGTGCGGGAGTCAAAGGGTTAAACAGTGGGTTGTGTATTTGGGTTGTTACTGATCTAAGCAGTGGGTTACATATTTGGTTGTGGGTTATCTTCACTTGTGAAGGAACATGACCATGTGTTGTTTTCAGAATTGTTGTAACGTGTATCGAGCGTGCGTGTGTGGTTGTGACATTTCCCCAATTCCATCTACTTACTGTCTCAATGCATTGATCGTCACACCTTTAAGGTTGTGGACCCACAGTTAGGGTTGGGTAGAAAATTTCCCCCGATTATTCATTACTGGTATGTGTTTATTTTAAATGAACAAATTTGTGATGTAAGTTTTTCTGCCACTGTGTATTGCTGATACCAGGCTATGTTTATATGCAAGAATAAAGGAAACTGAAATGGAAGTCTGTGTATTATATATAGATAGATGTGTGTGTGTGTGTGTGTGTGTGTGTGTGTGTGTGTGTGTGTGTGTGCACCATTTGAAAGAATTGGTTTGACAGAGGTGTTGACTGCATTGATAAATGTAATAACAAACATGATAAATTTACTACAAAACAATACTGGAACACTGGATGTGGGTATATACAAGGTATCTTCTTTAATAGCATACATACAATGCATTGGTTAGTGAAAATTATGAGTCCCAGTTCCATTTAGCACCAGTCAGAATTACAGTATGAGATTGACAATGATGAGCAATGTAACACACAATCTACCTTACTATTATAAATTTTACCCAATTAGGAGAAATGGTCCGCTGAGATTGCCTTAGTCTTCAACAAAACGTCAAACAAATAGACTAGGTTTTATAATACCAGCTGGAATGTCTCTGGTAATGATTTATGACAAATTGAGCATATTTGCCAGTATATGTTATTCTGCGAAAGGTCCAATGGAGACATAACTTTCTGGGGTCTACTGCCCCCTCAAATGATGTGATTTTGCCATACAAAATAAAAACGACAAAAATTCACTGCTGCACACACACACACACACACACACACACCACCACAACACAGAGTTTCACAAAAGGAAACTGTGTACTAAAATACAAATTTTGTCCACCCTGTTTCTGATGCCAAGTAATCCAAAATATTTCAGGGAGGGAAGAATACATATTTTAATGTTTCAGTTCTTTTCATGTTGCATCTTGGTCTTTGACCATTAGCTTATTGCTAAATCTTTTCCTTGAAGGAGTTAGAAACTGTCAATCACTATGGAATATCCCCTGTCTTATTAGTTGAGTTGTTTACACTATAAATCAGAAAATGACACATCTGTTTCATGGAAAACTAAATACTTTCATTCACATACACAAGGTTCTGCTAAGCTGTATGTCCCACCCCAGCAGTCTGATTACCCTACAATTGCAGAAATACAACACTTTATCAGCTTTCATTTTCCAATTTGTCCTTGATGACATGGTACACACATTGTAAACATCCACCATAACTAAACTGCTGTACTTCTAATGGTACAACGCAATGCCAGCAATATTTTACCAGCAGCACTCAATTGAACTAAAACACGTAATGATACAGTGTGATAAAATCAGTTCCTGACTCTGAAAAGAAAGTGTGTTGGTCAAATCTCTTACAGGAAATCATCTTTTCTGTGTATTTTGTTTTCAAATCAAGCACCACTGTTGAAAAATGAATGCAAAATGTAATACATTTAATGACAATGACATATTTCCGTATTTCACTCTGTATACCACAAAAAACAAACAAACAAAAATCCCACGAACTAAAATGAAAAATGAAAAATGTTACAGATCCTTAATGAATCTTCTTGCAACGTGTCAAGACCCTTTTCTAAGTTTCATTTCAGCAATTAAACTCCATGATTTACCATCCACGATGTCAAGTCTCTCTGAACAGACTCTCATGAAAAGGTTTCACATTCTTCTGCAAAACTACACAAAATAAGATTCAAAGGTTACACAGGACCCAAGCTCTTCCTGTAATAACAACTGTATTGCTGTCTCAAAAATCAACGGTATTAAATTAATGGACATTTAAGCGTGCAATCTCATCAAAAGTTACAGGTCCACTCTGTGTAATTAATGCAATAATCCATTCATCAGTGTCAGTGACCCTATCCTAAATTCAATTTTGTGCTACATATTCCTATCCCTTATTCTCAAAAATCATAATATACTGTGCTACCTGCTTCGACTTTGAGAAAATCTTGTGATGCTAAATGACTGTCACCGACATGGCACGAACAAATGGCAGTTGGTAACAATAACTAAGAACAACAAATGAGCACCAACATTACAGAACTTTCACACCATTAGTGCCAGTTATAGTTTTGTTATCGCAGAGGGCTTATTCACGTATTTTACTTCCACAAGTTGTATCAGATTCTCCCATATGATTCATATACAAGACAAGACATATTCAAGCACTATAAAGAGTTGATGCTAAGATCATGATGTTTAGTGATATAATGTTAGCACTAAAAACACTGCAACTTCAAAATGATGGTGCTGCTTTATAATGTCTCTTTCTCCCTGACAAGTGAAATACTTCTGCTTTCAAGCTGGCTTATGGTGGCTCTTTCACCCTGACAAATGAAATACTTCTACTTTCAAGAAATATTTCAAGAAAATAATTACATGAAAGGTCACAAAAACTTTTCACATAATTATTATTTTCAACTAGTTCAAGAAAATCATTACATACAAAAGGATAAAAGTGAAAGTTCTTTCACTGAACATCACAGTTAAAAATAATCAAGAACAGTTAAAAATAATCAAGAAAATGCAACAAATGCTTCTCTTGTCTCCAGTCAATTTCACCACTCCCATGGATTCCTCCCCATGTACATGAAAGTATTGAAGTTCATGTATGATTACAGCATTAAAGCAGTATACAACTTCCTCCTGAGAACAAAAAACAAGGAAAAAACAAAACAAAAACAATACAGAAACTCCTTTAAAGCCAACCTCAAGATAACCAAAATTAATTCCTGGGGTCTGATGAGTGAAATGTATCTATTTTACAAATTATCAAACAAAAAAGAAATCTTCTCCAGCAACTTATGATTTCTGTATTCACCTTTGACTAACTGTCCTAGTCATTATTAAGGCCAACAACAATATTCATTTTCAGACCTATTTCAAGTGACTGAGTGATTACATTTGAATAACATCATGACATCAATTCATACACTGCAAATGAAAGGTGTGCACAATTATGCCAAGACAACTTGTCAAAAGAGATTCTTTTAATCAGCAGAGCATGGCAACTGGAATACGAAGACCAGTCTACGTTGAGGTTTTGTGTGTATGATGGGAGGAGGCAGGGAAATTAAAATCACCAAAAATACCAAATATGAATACTAGAGAAATTTGAATTCTTGTGATCAATATTTTCAATGATACAAGTCCTTAGTAATCTGACTGCAAACAACAGAATCCAAGAAAGTGTGTGTGTGCGTGCGTGTGTGTGAGACAGAGAGAGAGAGTGCGTGTGTGTAGATTATCATCAAAAAAGTGATAACAAGTGATGACAACTGTACAAAAGATGTAACACATGCATGAACTTGGAAGGATACCAGACAAAGGGTAGCTGCTGTTATAAGAATGAACACAGTAATATGTACAAGACCACAGGACCAGCAATGATATTAAACATGACTAAGTTTAAAAAGGTGACTGAGAAAAATCCAGATAAAGAAAAGAGGATTTGGCTTTACCAGTAACACCATTATCTTAAGTACATTTTAACAACTACGCAGAGAAAAATATTGCCTTAAAGGGATAAAAAATATTCTGGGTTAAAATTCAGTCATATTTTAACTTTTACATTTGCTTTTTAATAAAAGAGACCTATATGGTGTTTCAAGATGTTTGTCAAGTTCTAAAGTATGCTGCTTTAAAACACAACACCATGAACCCCAAAACAAAGTGAAATAAAAACAACTTCATAACAGAAAATAAAACAGTTACATAGACAAACAAGTCATAAAAACTCTCCTTGATCATATATTTTACATCCATGAACTTCTCCTTGCAAAACAGTAGTGAAAAGGAAGCAGGTGTGAACAACTGGTTGCAAACCACCACATCATCCAAGATGTCTACTGATCAGCCTTCCTAAATATCATGTCCTTCAGACTGACACATAAATTTAGACAAGTATCTCATGCCCCACACCGTTCTCCTGATGACCGACAGGTGAAACAGTGAGTATATACAGACAGGTGAAACAGTGAGTATATACAATCAGGTTTGTTGTCTGTTATTCCTTTCAGCAATAAAACAGTGAACAAAACAAACAGCATACAAACATGTTGTCTTTTGCCAGTCTTTGCAACATTTAAAACAAACTAAACAAAATGGTAACATGAACATGCTTATTTACATGTGTAATCTATGTTTATGTCAACAGTAATCTACAATATCCCACCCCCAATAAAAGGGGAAAAAGGATTACCCAATTAATTAAAGAACTTAAAAAAACACCTGTTCAAAAAAGAAAAAGAAAATAACATGCTCTCCCCCCCCCCCCCCCTCTTCCACCCTAACATACACATAACTAAAACTTGTTTTTAAGTTCAACAGACATTCTCAAACGAAGTAATTCAGAGGGAAAAAAAATCAGCAGCCAAAGCACAAACAATAGCCATTAAAACAGCTTTGGTGACAAACAACTTAACGCCATGTTAAAACTAACACACATAATCTGACATGCACATAAAAACAATCATTGCATACATATTGCAAACAATGTCAGAAGCATCCCATGACAAACATCAAAAAGATCTTCATGCACAGGTACACGAAAACTGAACAAAGGAAAGATGCAATCCTCAAGACTACTGGCAGAGTTCCATGGTCCAGTATTCCCATGCCACATTCTCTCTTTCAATCTTGCATCATATTCAGGACAAAAGTCTTTCCCTCCTTCTGTCAAGGTTGCTTCACGATGAACAACAGCAACAGTGAGGAATATAATGTCATCGAGGTTGTGATTTCAAAACGTTTAAGTAAGAAAGGAAAAAAAGGTCATCAGATGAGCCCATAATGCTGCACAGGCCAATTGAAACAACATGCTAGTCCTCGGGCAAGAGCATCAACTTGCAAGATCAAGATGGTGGGAAATTCAGCTTGCGAGGAACAGGTGGTGCAGGAGCTTCTTCTGTCGGAACAGGAGGTAAGGGCTGTGGAGAGGAGAGAGAGGAGATATATATATATTTATATATATGTACATATATCACTGTCACATTCAGTCAAGAAGAAAGCAACATACAGAGTCATGATTAACATCAGCCGTTAGAACAGAGCAAGAGAAAAGGTTAATATCAGATATTATATACAAAGAAGAATGCTGATTGTGCTATGTGATATCATAACTATCTCTAAGATGGGAAATAGCACTTCAGTAATTAATATAGATGTGTATTCTCAAAGAAATTTTACAGCAAAACTACTGAACAAACATGAAAGAAAAACATACTCTTAAGAAGAAAAAATAAAAGAAAAACAGACAAACAAAAAACATCCCACCTAAGCAACACTAGTGAAACATAAATTAGTTTCTTTCTCTCATACACACCTGGTCCCTCCTGATAACAAGACATTTTACTCCAATTACTGATTTATCTTATTTAATACAATTTTGTGTGTGGACAAGTCTATTTGTGTGTGGTCTAGTTTGTTTTACTTCCTCTCAATGATTTTGTATATCCATATATGTATGGTGTGTGCATGTGCATACTCACCTCTCTATATGCATGCAAGCATGCACATGCATGATATAAATCTGCATGTGCATACATTACACAAAGTGTGTTTAATGCAGGTGCACAAATGCACATAATACTTCGTTAACTGTCTGCATGTGCGCATGTGTTTGTGTATGCATGCAATGTGTGTTTATAGTGCATGCAAGTGTGTGTGCATGTGTCTGTTGTTAAATATCATCAATAGGACAATGCTGTATTTTACTTCTGAATCTAAACAACATAACGTTTGTCAGATGTCGCAGCGCAGCCATCAGAAATATAAACATGCTAAAAATAACAGTGGTGTGTTTTACATATTCATGAAATATTCTCCATCATGAGACATCTCAAAAATGAAATAATCAAAAACCTGAGGTGAAAAATCTGTTCACAAGGACAGTTTGTAAGGTATCTCTTAAAAGTCTTTTCATCAAGAGACTTCCACAGATGAACACTTTCTTCATAATGAAACATTCAGGCTTTAAAAGTTCTCTTTCTCACACCACTGGATTTTTACCATTAGAGATTAAAAATCTAGTCACCACTCATCTCCAGAATTTGAATATTTCCGAATATTAGACATTAAAAGTTCTCTTGGTCCCATTTCCAGAAACCTAAATATCTCCATCACAACATCTCCATACTGAACATCTTCATCCTGACCCCTGCAGACGATGCATTTCCGTTTGACAAAGAAGTCTATAGATTAAAGATCTTGCTGAAAATGCCAACCTTTTGGCGGTGAGAGGTGGAGGTGCGACGCGGAACTGGAGGGGGGTCCACAGGGTTGACATTGGTGTAATCTGATATCTGCTTATCTGGCAGTGGGGGTGGTTCCTCCATCATCAAGTCTGGGTCACTGACATCTGCATCAGTTTACATTCACACACAAACGAATGCATATACACATCCATGTATGTACTCACACATGCACTCACACATACATACATGTGTGTGTATATATATATATATGTGTAAATAAGATGTGTGTGTGTGTGTGTGTGTGTGTGTGTGTGTGTGTGTGTGTGTGTGTGTGTGTGTGTATGCATGCATATCCACATAAATCCGTATAAGCATGCACACACAACACACGCACACGCGCGCACACACACACACACACACACATGCTCTTTGTTACACATCTACACCAAGGTTCAGTTTTGGTTTGCTCAAGGTGATTTTCCAGCACTCGGACTGATTTTGGGGACTATTTCCTTTTTTAACCTTAACCAAATGGACTAAAAAGCCCTGCTCAAACTGCAAGGGAGTACTGACATTTGTAAGAATATTGTGGCCACCATATCACACACTCACACAAACCTTGTCACTGGCTAAAAAATCAGGAATTCTTTGTATGCAGTGACCAATGAACAGCACACATATCTGTGGCTGGAAATGAAAGATTCTCAAGAAACAATACTTTGACACTAAAAGGTCACTGCACAGTAAGGGTTGATCATAAGAAATGTAGTAAAATAAGGAACAAAAAACAAGAGAGAAGATACAATACAGAAATGATACTCATAATATGGCTTTGGCAGACAAAAGACTTTTTTCTTTTTTTTTCTTTTCAGTTGAATATTGCTTGTCATGCCTCCAATAGTCTGGTGGTCTGGGACTAAAATGTGGTGTTCTACAAGTTCTTTTTGCTGCCCTCTCCACTGATACATCTATAGTGCGGTGAACAGGTGGAAGCCAGTGGATAGGCTGACGGAGTTCACTGCAATAGAAAATCATCAAACAATGATATTGGACATAAAATCAGTGGAGAGCAGCTGTGGACACTCACCAGACAGTCTGTTGGAGGTGACAGTGCTGTCCGAGTTGAGGCTGTTGATGCTGCTGGTCTTGCTGCCCATCTGATATCCACTGCTTGGACGACTTCCTCGACGTTCAGATTCTGGCCTAGGGGGCCGGCGCGCTGTCAGCTGTTAACACACTTCTCTCTGTAACTCACACTTTTCTTCTACACACAACCCTCACTTTTACCATGTCCTCCAGCCTTCACATCAAGGACAATCTGAAATTCAAGACAATCTCAAAAACAGACTGAAATCCAAGGACAGATCAAGCCCAAGGACTTCAAGTCTAACAGACTGAAATCAAAAGACAATCTCAATGGCAGATCAAATCCAAGGACTTCAAGTCTAAGAACAGACTGAAATCAAAAGACAATCTCAATGGCAGATCAAATCCAAGGACTTCCAAGTTTAAGGACAGACTGAAATCAAAAGACAATCTCAATGGCAAATCAAATCCAAGGACTTCAAGTGTAAGAACAGACTGAAATCAAAGGACGTATTAAGTCCAAGGGCAGACTAAAACCCAAAGACAGATCAAGTCCAAGACCAGACTGAAATCCAAGAACAGATTAAGTCCAAATGCAGACTGAAATTAAAGGACAGACTAAAATCCAAGGATAGACCAAATCCAAGGTCAGATCAAGCTCAAAAGCAGAGTGAAATCAAAGGACAGATCTGAGTCCAAGGACAAATGAACCCTTTTCCTGACAAATGAACCCTTTTCCTACTTCACCCTGTCCAAAACATCCTCCAGGAAATGGATGGATAGGGTGAAAGAGTGACTGAAGACCTGAGTCTAAGCTTGCTTTTCTTTCTGTTGCATGTGTGCATGTGCAGTGCATGTGTTTGTGTGTGTTTGTGAGTGATGTATGCATGTGTATGTGGCGGGTGGGAGGGTGTGGGGTGTGCGTGTGTGTGTGTGTGTGCGCATGTATGTGTGTGCTGCATGTACTCTGTGTGTTATAAACAGTCACTTCACTGTTTCTATATATTCTTCCCATACCAGCCCCCCCTCCCTCTTTTTCCCCCTACCTTGCCAAAATTTGATATCTGTAGTAGGCAACATCTCCTGTGATAATTAAAGGCCTTTTAAAAAGGCTTAAAAGTACAGTCACTCCTTCATTTCTTATTCTGAATGTCCCTTTATTTGTCTCTGCGATCACATCTTGTTTTTTACTGGTTGCTTGTTGGTTATTTTTGTTTTTAGTATTGTTTGACTTTTTGTTTGCTTGTGTTCCAAGCAATATTGTTTTCTCTTCCCGGGAGCCTTATTTGGCAGCATAGTCTGTGTAGTCCATCTCTGGTGAGTGTGCAATGGCTTAAAGGATACTGAACATACATCTGATGATCTGCGTGTGTATTCCACATATGGGAGGTTCAAGGATTTACAGGTCGCACACATGCCAACCTAGATGATTGAAAAACTCTATCCTTTTACCCTACAGAGTGGTACCCAGGTCAGGTGGGACCCAGACCTCCAAAGTCTGATGATTACACCCCTCACTTATTTATTTCGTATTTTATTACTGTGACATTCACTGCTTGTGTGTTCTTTGCACCTCCAGGTCAGTTGATGACTGCTTTGACCATCGTAAGTTTTTGTTTGTTTTTCTTTTTTTTTCTTCTTTGCTTATATTATATTCTTTTGTGCATCAAGGAAATTTTCCTTCTAAAATTACGTTTAATCTAACATACTTACCGTGGCTCACTGATGCAATAAGCGGCAGCGATTTGCCATTCCTGCCTCATAAACAATAAAGTCTGAAAGGACCATAACTCTGAGAGTATCCATGTCTTGCGCATGCGCATGTGCTCTTCCTGTTTTCAAGGAAACCAAGACCCTGACTGTGAATGGAAGGAACCAGGAAGGCGGGGAGGACGGGAGGGACTCTGCGTGAGCCACGGTAAGTATGTCAGATTAAACGTAATTTTAGAAGGAACATTTTCTTTTAATTACACATACTGTACCGTGGCTCACTGATGCAGAATAGCACTACCCGGAAGGAGGGCTTACCTGGTTAACGCCTGGAGGAATGAGACGAGTCAGGGCGTGTGGGAGAGATGGGGTGTTGAGCCACCACAGTGGAAGCGATACCCCTAGATCCACCGTCGCGCAGACGGTAGACGTCGCACCGGTAGGATGGAATGAACGTGCCCGGAGAACGCCAATTCGCGGCGTCCAGGACACTCTGGAGGCTGGCATTGAGTGAACGCCAGTGACAAGGCCCATGCTCTAATGTCATGGGGCCTCAGGGAGAAGACAGCCAAATCTGAGCCCGGCCTTGCATACGCATCCTTGATGACTGTCCACAGCCATTGAGAGATGGATGCGCGTCTAATGGCCTTCTTATAACTTTCGTTGTAAGAGAGAAAGAGGTGGTGCTGCTTCTGGCGAGAAGATTTCATCATCCAGAGCAAGGATAGACGTCAGGGGATGAATGGAGATAGAGTAGGAGAACCTGGCGACTGGTTCTTGGCCAAGAAGTCCAGGAGTAGGCGGAGAGACATTGAGCCCTCCGGTTCGAAAGCAACATCCCCGGGGAGTCCGCTAAGAGCGTGCACTTCGCTACAGTGCCTCCCCGATGCTAGAGGGAGTAGAAAGGCCGTCCGAAATGAGAGGAACTTGGGAGAACACTCCCTGATGGGCTCATAAGGCGGAAGTCCCAAGGAGGAGAGGACGAGGAGATCCCTGGCCGTGTGCGGCGGGGGGGTCAGGCTTCCCGAAGGGAAGCCCCACGGACAATATCCCGCAGGACAGGGTCGTCCACGAAGGAAGGACTACCCGACTGGCTGATGGTGGTGCAGATAGCTGCCCTGCGTCCCTTCATCCGGGGACAAGCCTACTGAAGACATCGAGTCCTGCACAGCAGCCAAGCAAGAAGGTTTTGAGTCTCCGGATTGCTGTGCAGCATGCGTGACCTTGGTTGAAGCAAGAACCGGCCTGTCACAGTGCGTTTTATTGGAGGCACATGAAACAGGTGCAGCAGTTCCGGAAACCATGTTTGGGCAGGCCATCGAGGCGCCACGAGAACCATTGTGGCTGAGTCTGCCCTCACCTTCCGCAGAACTTTCCCGGTTAGGGGAACGGAGGGAAGGCATAGCCGACAGGACTGACCGTGGGATGGATGGAGCATCCATGGGCCAAGCCGAAGGATCTGGGACTGGAAGAACATACAGATGAAGGCGGCGGTGGAATCTGGTGGCAAACAGGTCCACTTGTGATTTGAACCACGCTGCCCACACTGGCTCCAGAACTGCACAGACCAGTGCCCATTCTGAGGGAAGAATCCTGTGGGAGCTGCTGACGGAGGCCGCAAGTATGTTCGTCTTTCCCGGGACATGCGTCGCCGAGATCCGAAACGATTGTTCTACACACCAGAGTGGAAGCTGTTCCGCTCTCCGACAAGGAGTGGGAGCGGGCGCCCCTTTGCTTGTTGATGTAACAAGCCACAGTAGTGTTGTCCATGTCAATGCGAACATGTTTTCCCTTAAGAAAGGGGAGAAAGTCTCTGGGGGCTTGAAAAACTGCCTCCAGTTCCAGCATGTTGATGTGACAGGAAAGGAGATGTTGTGACCATTGACCTGCTGCTGTCAGCAGGCCCACCTGGGCCCCCCACCCGGATTAGGACGCATCCGTGAACAAGTCCGCTGAGGAGGGGTGTGTGTGATAGGGACTCCCTGGGCTAGCCGGGACCGGGAGTGCCATCTGCTCACTGATGATTAGACCTGAGCGACCCTGGGGAATAGCCCTGAACTGGAAGAATCGGTTCCTCCAAACGAATTGGAGGTACGTCCTGTCCCTTGGGTGAATAAGGAGATGGGAATACGCATCTCCAAGATCAATGGACATCCCCCAGTCGTCCGGGAGCAAGGCATCACAGATGGACCTAGGGGCTTCCATCTGAAAGTGTCTATGTGTCGGGACAGACTGCCCACAGGATCGCCTGTGGGGGGTGCTTGCCCTAGCCCCTTTGGGGCTGAAGGAGGCGCAAAATGTCTCCTGTGGAGCCCCTGGGAAGGTGGGGGAGCCGCCGGAGCAGGATGCTTTGCCGCAGGGCAAGCGGGACCGGAGTGAAGGGCGAGGTCCCTCTGATTTCGTCCTGACTTCTGATAGTGGCCTGCACGTGGGTCCCAAAGAGGGAACCAGACCTAAGTGGCACAGCTCTCGAGGAAGCTCTGGCAGATGAAGAGCGGGTGACCGAAGATGGTAAGAGTACCGCATTTGGCCTTGACAGAGATTACCATCATCAACAGAACCATCAAACCTGATTTCTTCCAGCCCAACCCCCTTGCTCTGGGTACCCCACCTTGCTACTATTCATTACAAATTTGTACTGTCTCTTGTCTCTCAACATTTCTGCTTCTTTTTTTCATGAACACAATGAAGTTTCAGACAGCATTACAGAACATCTAAATGATTTCACTGTTATAACATATGACAGATCAACAAGGAGATATAGCAAGATACTAAAACTCACTGTACTGTAAAGGACTGATGAGAACAAATGTAACTATCTAAGGAGACTGGATTATTCAACTGATGTTCACTGTCACAAAATGAGGCATCAATAAGCAACTCCTCTACCTATGGATGCACAAGACTTAAAAGAAACAACACTTCTATCTGAAACCTCATGATTTTTCTGTCACTTTCATAGGTTTCATGAGTTGAACATACTTTGTTCTCGGTGTTCTTGCTTTACAGATATAGCCACATTTTATGAGATAAAAGCTTTCAAATACCACAGACATCCAACTATATCCTCAACTTACAAATCAGCAATTATTAAGAGCATCAATGCATGTTACTCATACTACACGCACACCTACCTTCTTGCACAGGTAATGTATGACTAGCACAGTCGGCGAAATGAGCTCCAAAATTCATGTTCACACACCAAATGTCATTATGCATGTGTACATGATCATAAAATCAGATATGTATTGCTGTGTCTGTCTGTTTGCTTGCCTGCTTATATTAAGAGTCACAGCTCAGGCGGACGGCGAGCCACAACTTTTGAAAACAGAAAAGAAGCATACAGGAAATTAAACCGACAGTGTACTCGCTCAGCTCGCACAGAAGCTTTTGAAAACGAAAAAGACAAAACCATATTGTGTTAAAAGTGCAAGATAAATGGCAACAAAGCTTTGCAAATAAAAACCAAAAGTGGCAAAATATAAATATGTCTGATGCAAAGATGAACACCCGCGGATCATAAAACTGAACCACTCCCACATTCCCTGAAGCCAACATAACAAACACAAGAGGAGAGCCCAGTGAAACACACAACTTGTACTGTTGCAGGTGAAGACCAAGTGGACACAGAGTGCACAGTACTGTGTGGATACCAAAATGTAAACATTAACATAAAATTGTACCACAACCCCATGGTCACAGGGGAATAAGGTGGTGGAGACCTAAACTTTTCCAAAATGTTTTCTTAATGTATTATATCTTATATGTCATTGATTTATTGACATTTTTCTCTTTTTTCTTTTTTTTTAATTCCTAGATCTAGGTAAATATACAGATTTATATAATCAATTTACTGATGTTTTTTTTCTGTTTTTTTTTTTCTTCTTTTCTTTTCATAATTCCTACTTCTAGGTAAATAGATTTACATCATTGATTTATTGATGTTGTTTTTTTTAATTTCTAGTTATAGGTAAATATACAGATTTCAAAAGGCAAGTTTGAAAAAAATGACTTCTGCAAATTACACTTAGAAAATAAAGTATCAGTGTCTTTGTCACTGTCAAGGCCAGCTTTATAGGGCAGTGCCCATCTCTTCTCCCTCCCTACTGTATCATCTCTAGGCCTGAAGAAGGACTGGACAGGTACCCACTCAAGGCTGGGTGGACTCTAGTATTCACACAAAGCTCCAGTCCAGTCAATGTTGAACATGCCCGTCCAACTGGAAAGGGAGTTCTACCTCTACACCAACCAGGCCTCGTACCAAGAGACAACTCACCTCTAACTTTAAGTGTGTAAGCAGTACCAGTACAACTATATAACAGGTTCAAGCTAACACCAGACAGATACTGCCGGCCAATTGCTGTCAACCAGCCACAGTAACATTTCATATAGAACGCTACCAGTTGTTATCAGTTTGGCAGCAGCACATGACACTGGATGGACCAAAAGGTTTTATATAGTATAAGACAATGAATACAGAGAAACTACTATTAAAACAAAATGGCGTTCATCCTATTCATATCTTAGCATACATGGGTAACATAATTAAATTGAAAAAGAAAAATGATACAACAGCTTACTGAGTCATTTTAAAATAAAAATTCAGACAAATGTGATCTGAGATTTCAACATCTGTTTGGGCAGTGTGCTATAGAGCTGAAACAGTTGTCAATGAATTTTTCACACACCCTTATCAGGAGCAAAGCGTTAAGTCATGTCAAAGCTTAACCCATTAATCAGCTGGCCAGCAAAAAACGCACAAGCTACAATTCAAAACAACTTCCAACAATACACTGGCTCTGGCCGGGTTCAGTATGAAGAACTACAATCAGTTCACATAATGGGAAACAAGAACTTGATGTTTTCATGAGTTCCGCTAGTTGCTGTCAACTGGCTGGCATTAGTGTGAATACACCCCTATTCTGATATTACCAGCTAGTCTTCCCTTCCTCTCCGTCTGTCTTTTATGCAAGAATATAAAGGCAGATGAAAGTATATTTTGTACTGTGCTGTCCTATACTTGCTGTTTGAAAGAATGCTACATACCATTGAAATTCTATAAATTCCCAAGCCATTTTTGGCAAAATTTGTTGTTGGCATCTAAATATGAAAGTATTGTGACAAATTTATTAATATGTCTATAAATCGTTTGTCTTAAGACCTTCAGTCACTTCTTGATATACAAGATAAATGTATTGATTGATATATAATATATGTGCAATCAGAAAAGCAGCATTTAAACTGCATTTTACTGTCATTTCTTGAGATACGTATAAAGTAAATGTGTTGATTATCATTCTGAGCAGTTATCATGATATCAAGCATCTTTGTAGTTTGCCCTTCAAGAGGGGCATTGGCCTATATATACGAATGAGCATATCCTTCCATCCATCCCTCCCTCCCTCCCTCCATCTTTTTCCTCCCTTATCTATTGTAATACACATTACATTTACTGTGCAGTCTTTTGTTCGTCTGACAACTGATTATCTTGTCAAAATTGTGTGCCTGTCTGTATTTTTTATAGTAAAAAAATATCTTGGTTTTCTTACATCTCTCTTGTGATTTTTACATCTTGTTAATTATTCAAGTGTACTCACTTGATGTTCCAATACAAATTTCTATCAAATGAAATTGGTTTTTGATTGAGCTGCAAGTTTCTATTGAGAGATTATCATTTTTGACTCTGCTGGGTTGTGACTTTCTATTAATGTTCATAGTTTTCTATATTATGCTGTGAGGAAACTACTATACACAAACAATATATGAACAATACTAACAATTTTCTTTTCTTGATAAAATTAACATACAACAAAACAAAATATTTTGTGACTTTTCTTCATGTGGTAATCTTTCCAACAAATAATATTCACAATGATCTACACTCACAAATTAGCAACAATAAATGAAAAAAACATTTACAAGCAATGTAAGCTGTTTCTGCATTTATTTATAAAATTGTTAATAAAAGACTTTAAAAAAAAAAAGGAAAAACAAAACATAAAATTTGTCTAACAAAAATCGCCACTGATCATTCAGACACTGACTGAGCAATCAAATCTCAAAAATGAAACCGTTTTTTCTAAAGGATGCTATAGAGATAACAAAAATTGTTTTGTCTGGTCAATTAAAAATTTTTTGATTACTTGATTGGGTACAAATTAACTGACTGACTAAACTGTACAAGCTGACTGTTGGATTGAATGACTGAATGGTGAAGGATTAAACAAATGACTGTTGTTTGATTTTTAACTTGTTGTTTAACTCTTTGACTCCCGGACCATGTCCACCAGCACCCTGCTTTGTCAACCAGGCTAACAAAGCAAAAACTTAACACTTTGGCTGGTTTTGTTGAGTAAATTGATCAGCAGCTTATTTGATTTATTTGGATGACTTGATTGTCATCTGATTATTTTTACATTTTTTAATGTTTTGTTATTATTGCTGTTGTTTTTTTGTTGCGTTGTTGTTGTTGTCGAAATACTGGACTGATTGTCAAATTTTTAACTTTGCCAAATGCTAAATTATGTTTTGCTTGATTAAATAACTGATCAACAGAAAGGATATACTGGTTGACTGGTAAATTATCTGTTTACTGAATTTTTTTCTTAAAGGTGCAATGGAAATTACAATCACAATGATGTAGGTTTTTTTTTTAACAAACATGTGATGTAAGCAACACTGTATTAATCAAATTAATGTATTAAGTAGTTTCTCCCCATTGTGGATCATGTTGTTTTTTGTTTGTTTTTTAAGAAAAATGTACAAAATCCACAACATTTCCGATTTCATTCCCCCCTTATCCCTTTGTTTTTACATTCTCACTCTCTCTCAGAAAATGTGAGTGATGAGTGAGTGAGTGAGTGTATGAGTAAGTGAGTGAGTGAGAGTGAGTGAGAGTGTGTGTGTGTGTGTGTGTGTGTGTGTGTGTGTGTGTGTGTGTGTGTGTGTGTGTGTGTGTGTGTGTGTGTGTGTGTGTGTGTGTGTGTGTGTGTGTGTGTGTGTGTGTCTGTGTCTGAGAGTGAACGTTAAATGCTCAGGTGCACTATGAATGAGTGTACATTTAGTGTGAAGTCACTTTCAGCAGAAAAAATTTACCTTATCGAACATAAACACATTTCAAAAGACATGATACAAGGATCATTAAATACAAATTAATATACCATATAAAAACATGCAAATGCCATACAGATTACACAAGTGCAAATACATAACATTGTGATAATTTCAATACATTCAACAGACAGAAGAAAAAATACAGCATCAATATAAAACAGACAAAAAGAAGGAATCATACAAACACAACAAAGGATAGCACAAACAGTGTTTCCATGTCAACAACTGCAGCTTACATGCAATTATCAGCATCTAACCAATAAGCGAGTGAACTAATTCTAAGGAAAAACAGATTACATATCTCCTTTATGCTATGTTGTCATGTTATTAAATTCAAATTTTATCAGGCACTCATTCTGTCAAATGCAAAATCCATTAATACTTTTTTTTAAATCCTGTTGTCTAAAGAAAGAACTTGTATTTTTCTAATTTTTTCTCACTACAATGGTTGCTGTTAAAAACTTTTATATACAGACTGAACAGATAGTAGTGATGAATATTCTATGAATGTATGGCTCCTCATGCTATCAATTTTGAAGAAATCAACATTACATACATTTAAGGTACACCAGTCCAAACCGTCTGCTAGTCACATATAAAAAAAAACATTTTGAATTATCAACATTTTGAGTTATCTGTATGCAAACATTAAAAGCTGAATTGATACGCTTCTTTACTCAAGGATAAGAAGACTGGCATATAAAGGTAAAAATAACATGGACTTATTTTTCTTTGTGAAAGCTTACCAAATTCCAGTGTAGTCTCAAGACTTCATTAACATGTAATTATCTATAAATTTATTGCATATGCTATGATAATTTCAGTGGTCTCGTTTTTTTGTTGTCTTTTTGTTTTTAACAGGGGAAAACTGCACTCATTTTTTTTGGTTAATGAAATATGCATTCCTAGTCTGTTCATGTGTTTCTAGTATCTAGTTGTATGAACACTTGTAGTTCTTCTGATTTAGATTGCATCCACTGCCAGCTTATCTCCTCTCTGGCTATCCTGCAAAATTATTCATGACTTCAAAACATTTAAAAACCTTCACTCCCTTACCTCATCCATCAAATTCATGGAAGCTGGCAGAAGCTGGTGGATACGGTGAGGGAATGAAAGGATTTTAAACAGCTTTACAAAGATGGTTGCCAAATTCAGGAGTGGGTACAGAATACAGGAACATGCTTTGTAGAAGGGGTTCAATGCTACACATTTAGTTATGATACCAGGCACTGAAGCACTTATAATACAAGGCAATGCAGACAGGGTTGATACTGACCAACAATCTAATATATGGCAGCAAAGACAGGCCGGAGCCTGTTGGGGACACTACGACAAGTAAAAGGAGAGAAGTGGTATAACAATGTATAACGGGTTATGGGGTTAGTTCAGAGCGAAATCAAAGAAAGGTTTTATAGGAGTAAAAAGAAATTGAAAAAAAAAGACCAGGTACTGGCAGAAACCCAGGCTACATGTTCCAATTAGTATGCGAAGAACAGTTAGCGGAGAAAACAAGAATGAACAAAGGCATGTAGTTCAGTAGCCCTTCAGTTCTCTCCTTTCCACATAGTCTGAGTGGGGAACTCTCCGTATACACAATGGGGAAATTAGTCTCCACAATTTATTGGGAAATTACATCCTCCATAATCATAGTCTATGGAGAAACTACACACACCTCCAAAGTCTACATGGAAAGTACACTCTCCACATTGTCCAAGGGGAAAACTACACTCTCCACATAGTCCAAGGGGAAACTACACTCTTCACATAGTCCAAGGGGAAACTACACTCTTCACATTGTCCAAGGGGAAACTACAGTCTCCACATAGTCCAAGGGGAAACTACAGTCTCCACATAGTCCAAGGGGAAACTGCATTATCCACATAGTCCAAGGGGAAAGTACACTGTCCACATTGTCCAAGGGGAAACTACACTCTCCACATAGTCCAAGGGGAAACTACACTCTTCACATAGTCCAAAGGGAAACTATACTCTTCACATTGTCCAAGGGGAAACTACACTCTTCACATAGTCCAAGGCGAAACTATACTCTTCACATAGTCCAAGGGGAAACTACACTCTCCACATAGTCCAAGGGGAAACTACAGTCTCCACATAGTCCAAGGGGAAACTACAGTCTCCACATAGTCCAAGGGGAAACTGCATTATCCACATAGTCCAAGGGGAAAGTACACTGTCCACATTGTCCAAGGGGAAACTACACTCTCCACATAGTCCAAGGGGAAACTACACTCTCCATATAGTCCAAGGGGAAACTGCATTATCCACATAGTCCAAGGGGGAAGTACACTGTCCACACTGTCCAAGGGGAAACTACACTCTCCACATTGTCCAAGGGGAAACTACACTCTCCACATAGTCCAAGGGGAAACTGCATTATCCACATAGTCCAAAGGGAAAGTACACTCTCCACATTGTCCAAGGGGAAACTACACTCTCCACACTGTCCAAGGGGAAACTACACTCTCCACACTGTCCAAGGGGAAACTTCACTGTCCACACTGTCCAAGGGGAAACTTCACTGTCCACACTGTCCAAGGGGAAACTACACCGTCCACACTGTCCAAGGTGAAACTGCATTATCCACATGGTCCAAGGGGAAACTGCACTATCCACATAGTCCACTGCACTATCCACATAGTCCACTGCACTATCCACATAGTCCAAGGGCAAACTGCATTATCCACATAGTCCAAGGGCAAACTGCACAATCCACATAGTCCAAGGGCAAACTGCACTATCCACATAGTCCACTGCACTATCCAAATAGTCCAAGGGCAAACTGCATTATCCACATAGTCCAAGGGCAAACTGCACTATCCACATAGTCCACAAGGAAACTATCCACACAGTCCTAGGGTAAACTGCAATATCCACATAGTCCAAGGGCAAACTGCACTATCCACAGTCCAAGGGCAAACTGCATTATCCACACAGTCCAAGGACAAACTGCACTATCCACATAGTCCAAGGACAAACTGCACTATCCACAGAGTCCAAAGGCAAACTGCACTATCCACATAGTCCACGAGGAAACACTATCCACAGAGTCCAAGGGCAAACTGCATTATCCACAAAGTCCAAGGGCAAACTGCACTATCCGCATAGTCCAAGTCAAAACTACACTGTCCACATTATACAAGGGCAAACTGCATTATCCACATAATCCAAGGGCAAACTGCACTATCCACATAGTCAAAGGGTAAACTGCACTATCCACATAGTCCAAGTCAAAACTACACTGTCCACATTATACAAGGGCAAACTGCATTATCCACATAATCCAAGGGCAAACTGCACTGTCCACATAATACAAGGGCAAACTGCATTATCCACATAGTCAAAGGGCAAACTGCACTCTCCACATAGTCAAAGTCAAAACTACACTGTCCACATAATACAAGGGCAAACTGCATTATCCACATAGTCCAAGGGCAAACTGCATTATCCACACAGTCCAAGTCAACACTACACTGTCCACATAGTCCAAGGGCAAACTGCACTATCCACATAGTCCAAGGGCAAACTGGCATTATCCACACAGTCCAAGTCAACACTACACTGTCCACATAATACAAGGGCAAACTGCATTATCCACATAGTCCAAGGGTAAACTGCACTATCCACATAGTCCAAGTCAAAACTACACTGTCCACATTATACGAGGGCAAACTGCATCATCCACGTAGTCCACGGGCAAACTGCACTATCCACATAGTCCAAGTCAAAACTACACTGTCCACATAATACAAGGGCAAACTGCACTATCCACACAGTCCATGTCAAAACTACACTGTCCACATAGTCCAAGGGCAAACTGCACTATCCACATAGTCAAAGTCAAAACTACACTGTCCACATTATACAAGGGCAAACTGCATTATCCACATAATCCAAGGGCAAACTGCACTATCCACATAATCCAAGGGCAAACTGCACTATCCATATAGTCCAAATCAAAACTACACTGTCCACATAATACAAGGGCAAACTGCATTATCCACAAAGTCCAAGGGCAAACTGCACTATCCACATAAGTCAAAACTACACTGTCCACATAATACAAGGGCAAACTGCACTATCCACAGAGACCAAGTGCAAACTGCATTACCCATACAGTCCAAGAGGAAACACTCTCCACATGGTCCAAGAGGAAAACTACACTGTCCGCATAGTACAAGGGCAAAATGCACTATACTATCCACACAGTCCAACGGGAAACTACACTGTCCACATATCCATGGGGAACTACACTGTACACATCATCCACAGGGAAACTACACTATCCACATAGTACAAAGGCAAACTGCACTATCCACACAGCCCAAGAGGAAACTCTCCAATGGTCCAAGAGAAAACTACACTGTCCACATATCCAAGGGGAATTATACTGTCCACATAGTCCAAGGGGAAACTACACTGTCCACATGTCCAAGGGGAAACTACACTTTCCACATAGTCCAACGGGGAATTACACTGTCCACATAGTACAAGTGGAACATACCACTCTCCTCATAGTCAAAGGGGGTATTACATTCTCCACACAGTCCGGAGAGAAACACCGTTCTCCACACAAACCACAATGAAACTACAATCTCCACATACAGGGCATTCTCTATAATAATCTAAGGGAACACTACAAAATCTGCATACAAAATTTGACTATTAGATTCTGATGTCTTCTATGTGTGTGTTTAGATCACAATGATTGGTAGTTGAGACTGCTAAAGCTAAATGAAATCAACTTATACCTGCCTCCTTTCTCTTGAATACAACAAAGAAATATGATAAATGTCTGATAGTATAACGCTATTCTATTTCACTGAAATAACCATCTCTGGCTGAAACCTTGTGACAGCATTAACCAATGAACCATGAAGATATTAAACTTTTTCATTATTTTTAATAACAAGACCTGGGAAAATATCCTTTCTGCAAATTCCAATTTCCTAGTTTGATTTTCCTCTTTTTTTCCCCTATACATATAGCCTCTCAGTTTTTGCTGATGTCACTATATTCTATACTACATTTCTTCAGCATCAATGTATAATGACAGAAAAAAATATGAACTGAAGACTTTAGACCCCATTCTGATTCAAAACCTTGAGCTGACCTGACAGCAGAAACCTTGCTATTATGAGGCATTTCATATTATCAACTTTCTTCACTAACCTTACTCTTCCGAGAAAAAGAAAAGAAAAAGTTAAAAACAAACTACCTCCCCCTTCAAATTGACACTATTAAAAACAAAAATGAAAGGGAAGCAACTGAATGGAAACATAACAGAAATTCGGAACAAGAGACCAACAGATAACAATTACTGAATGAAATAAAACAAACAAGGGAAGCAACTGAACAGCTACATGCCTGCTCATTCAACTCAATAAGCTCGCAGGAGTTGCGTTGGCTGCTATCGCCGCCGCCACTGAGCTGTTCCGTGACTTGCGACACTCGCTTTTTTAAGTTGCTCAAGCTGACCTTTGACTGCTTGCTTGTCTGCGGAGTGGCGTTTGAACCTTTCTCCTTTACCCACACAGACTGTGAGCGTACTGTTGAGTTTCGTGGAGTTGTCATTGAATAGTTGCTTGAGGCTCTGGAAAGAATCAGTGTAACACAGACTGATGAAAATGGTCTTACAGATTATTATAATACAAACAACATACACACACATACAGGGGAGAGGGGGTGTCAACATACCAATTACAACTGAACTGAAATAGAACACTGCTAATATATCTGTTTAATATAGACATTTAAAGTAAAACTTTTTTATTCCTGCAGATTTCCAGCAGAACATGAAGATCTTCTCTCATTCATACTGTAATCTTTCTGCATATGTGAGAATCTGCTGGTTCTGCAATGCCAATTACATATCTTATACATGATAATCATATATCCATTTGATGCTCTGTTGACATGAGATGTTTTTCAAGACTTCTCAATAGCCAATACATTGTTGACACAGGCCCTACATCTGACAGTGTTGATGTTTCATTCAGCATTGCAGAAATGTTGACCACTAAGTTACAAGATTTAACTCCTATGACAGTTCTTTCTTTCTCCCTGAGAACTACAAGATCAGTAGTAGTAGTAGTACTAGCAGTAGTAGTAAATAGTAGTAGTAGTAGCAGCAGTAGTAGTAATAGCTGTGGCGTGCGTGCGTGCGTGCATGTGTGTGTGTGTCTGTGCATGCATGTGTTTGTGTGTGTGAAAGAGAGACAGAGACAAAGAGAGACTATGTAAATAAAAAGGAGCATGACATTTCAAGAAGATGGCATGGCAGTCTGGTTCACCAGCTACAAATTCTAAAGAAAAAAAAATAGACTGACCCTTTCTATTTTTTTACCTAGTTTTGGAGATATGGCTTAATAAAAATTGTAGGTGTTTTTTATTTCCTTTTTTTTTCCTAGAAATTTTCTCAACATACGCTGTAACTAAATTCATTAACAGTGAAGGGACTAATAAGAATGTAACTGAAAAGACAAAACTCAAAGAAACATGTGGCTTCATGTCATCCTTCATAACCAGCTAAAAGCCAAGAGAAAACTATTCAACATCCAGGTAATCCTTTAAATGCTGACCCAAGCTTCATTGAATCAGGCAAAAAAAAACAAAAAACAAAAAAAAAGAGCCAACGTATGAATAATGACAGAAAGACAGACAAGCAAAGACAAACAACAAAGAAAGAAAACACTGTGAATTACAAAATGATAATTAAAAATGCACTTTTTGCAACATGCACGTACACATAGATATGCATGACTGCACACACACACACACACACACAAAACAAACACACACACACACACACACACACACACACACACACACACACACACACACACACACACACACACACACACACACACACACACACACACACACACACACAGCTGCAAATCACAAATGACATTAAAAAAAATCTGAATCAACACAAGGGCCAGAGTATTTAAAAGAAATATTTCCTTTCCATTCTATTCTAGCACAAGACTTCAACATATATATACATATAAATAAATAAATGCAAATATGAATAAAGCTCATGCATGCATCAGAAAATCAAATGCCTAAAATAAGTGATAAATACATAAATAAAGAACTAAAAGATAAAAGAGTAGTTAACCGCACGTCTGAAGGAAACATTTCAATTTCAGTAAAAGACAATGTTAAGAAATCCAAATTCTTCTTGCATTCAAAAACATGCATTCTAAACATGCAACATGTACCTCCCTTTTTGAGAGGAAAAAAAGGTTCTGCATTTTCTGTAATCCAACTGCTCACTCATTCATAATTTTAGATTCAATGGAACATACACACACAAACACACACACTCTTTCTCTCTCTCTCCTCTCTCTCTCCCTCTCTCTGTGATTATTCCAGTTTATACCCATTTTTCTACATGTTAACAATTGATGAAAAGATAACCAACAGTCAATAATTCACAGGCAAACGCTAAGAAAGAGTCCACATACATCATATAAGCAAGAAAAAAAATGCAAAAGTATGCACCAAGAATACTAGTCTAATGTCAGAAATAATTCACATATTGTTTATCCATTTTCTTGAATGTTTGCATGCATATTATTTTTGCCCACATTGTTCAGGCAGCAAGTTGCTTCACAGTCTCCATAGTCTTTATTTAATGGGTATGCATGCTGGGTGTTTTCATATTTTCATAAGCAAGCCACTGACATACCCTACAGGGTCTTTAATGTGCGTATGTAATATTCATATAGCACAAAACTGCATATAGCACCTGGTATTTAATAAAGAAACCTCAACATCATCACTTTTCTTTCGCAACTTTTCAGTTATCAAAATGTGTGATCTTGATTCATCATTTTCCTGTTAAATAATACTAATACTGCTAAGTATGTATTACTGTATGAATTTCCAGACTAGTTGAAAAGCCAAGAAGGGATGTCTAGTTACATGATCTATTTTTCTGGTTTAACTGGTTAATCCAATGTTACTGAACCACGGAAACAACTCAGCCCTATATAAAGGTGTGATTATAACATACACAGTTGATTATAACATACACACGGGATACATCCAGTCATATATGAAGTCATGATTATATATTTATATCCAAAAGCAGTCTTACAGCATCTTCCCATCCTCACTCCCTTTACTCACTTTCCCTCATCTCCTCCATCACCAGTAACCTGTCAGCAAGTTTGTTGGAAGCTGCTGCAGCAGATGTCAAAACAATTCTCCTCCATTTACTCTGGTCGACTTTTCTGTGCTACTTTATAGACCAAACCGCTTATATTGACGATGTTGTTCATACAGAAGGTGTCTACCTGGATTTCTTTTGGCTTCAGCTTTTCTTTGTAAAATGTTGTCATTAGTTTGCACTGGTGTTGCAGGTTGCATGGCCAGTGCATTTCATCTCTATTTTGCTGCTTTCTGTAAGCAGTTGACACTGGACGGCGGGTTTGTTCAAAATGTTTTCATTTGCTCTTTCATCAGTCCAACTGACTCTAAGAAGCCACATCTCTGCTGCTTCAATCTTATTTTCATCTGCTTTTACTGTAGTCCCGGTTTCACAGCCTTATGGCTTTACTGGCCAGATCAGATATTCCAGAACTTTTATCTTAAAATCTGTTGGTATGCTTCTGTCTTTCCAAATGTTACTGAGTTGCATCATTTTCTGATTTGCCATTCCTATTCTTATTTTGATATATGTGCCATCTTGACCTTTAATTGAGCCAACAGACTGAAAATCACTCAGGTTCTATTGCAGTTTTGTTGATTTGAATATCCTGATATCTTGACTTTCTTCTCCTAGGTCCCCTCATCTAACTAAAAAAATAAAAAACCTGAACAATTTAGCTCCTCTGCATGGATATCAATATCTATCAAAATGCTACAAGTATTCCAAATATTTTATCATTATCTGCAACATACAAAGATATGTCCTGATCAACTGAAAAAAACAACATTCCCACCCCATCCCACGACTGCAAAATATAAAAAGTACAGAACTAAATACAAATAATAAATAAATCATAAATCATTAGTGTGCATACTCCTGGCAACTTGAAATTACCCTGCACGTTATGCTTTTCACTGCTGATTTCTTCACCAGTGGATTTTTTGCACAAAATGTAACCTAGTTGGCTGTTATCACTGTACAGAGCTACCCATTTATTTCACTTTTTTAAACTTACGACCCATAATCTGTCTAAATCTGTCAATCTCACAAAACAAAGTCCCATAACCAGATATACAAATTCAAATCAGCATCACTGCAATAATCCACAGCTGCTTATCAAGTAGCTTATCTTCTCACATCTTGTTTAAACATCAGAATCAATCTTCACTCTGCTTTGTATCTTGTGCTACATATAGCAGAAATACAAACAAAATAAAGCACTAAATTTCAATTTTGAATTTGCCGGGGAATTATTATATCAACCACCTCTTTAACTCATAACATTTTGTCTATATAAATCTCACTCTCATGCACGTGCACACACACACACACACACACACTCTCTCTCTCTCCCTGTCTTCAAATGGCACTCAAGGCATGTAAAAAGAATGTGATCTGGGTCACTACTATTCCAAGATGATATCACCTTTGTCAACTTTCAAAAGCGTAATCAAAAAACATTACCAAATCATAAACAAATAAATGAATAAATAAAAAAAATAGCAAAAGGAAGAGGCAATGCAATAAGCAAAATAACATTTAAAAAAAGATAGCAAGCAAGCCCTGCCCCCTTACCTTTTATGTTATATTTATCCCCAAACAACAAAGGGGGGGGGGGGGGGGTCCCCAAATGAATGAATGAAAAAGGGAAAAAATTGAAACCAACCTTCAAATAGGGATTGTGAACTTAAAACTTGAGGACTATAGTTCAGTTACTTACAAGGATTAGAGAAAATTGGGAGAAGGGACAGGAGAAGCAAGAGAAAGGGGACAGGGTGGGCAGGGGGAGAAGGAGTAAAAAAAAACAAAACAAACAAAAAAACAAAACAAAAAAACAGTGTTATACAATGATCTTGAGAAACCTGGCTGACAAAAGAAAATGTAGCATACTGTCACATTAAAAAATATAAAACTAAAAGTGAAAAGATTGTCAGACAAATCACTAAAAGTTAAAAATCAAAATAGTTTAAAAAAGTTACCGGAACAATAAAATCTATGATCAGGAAAAGAAGCGTAGATAACATCAAACAAATAAGTAATGTATAAACAAGTAAAGTAATGAAAGGTTAAAAAAAACAAAAAAACAAAAAAAACATGATTTCATGTTAATGTCACTGGACATGATTTATGACCCTGCCAGACTGTCAAATCCCATAAAGACATACACCACTCAAACTGACAAACAAGATACTGAGTACGGACGATAGGAGCTGGCCACAATAACAGGGTTACCTCATTGTCTTTATCCGCTTGAGACTGGGGAACAACAGCCAGCAACTTCTACATCACAATGTTACTAAAACATGTACTGTAAAGCACTGGCTAACTTCTACTTCACAATGTGGTTAAAAGAATGCAAACATTTACAAGTTCAGCTTTTTCTCTGAAAACATTCATAATAAATGGATGATGAAATGAAACCGGAGTCTGAGATGAGAAGAGAGAGACAGAAGTCAAACAGAGAGACAGACAGGCAGACAGACAGAGAGAGATGGAAAGATGTAGTGAATGGGAGTGGACAGAGACAGAAAGAAACAATAAGCTGGCCAGAGAAAGAACAAGAAAGGCAGACAAAAAGAAGAGGACAGAGAGAGAAAGAGAGCAGAATCCCTTATTTAGGCCTACATGTACATGCACACACATACACACACAATGGAAAAGAACTGGAAACAGGAGACATATTAAGAAAAAGAAACTGTTAACGAGCTTTAAGGCTTTTAGAAACAGAGGCCAAGCAAACAGCAAGGTGTTATACAGCACAAGATCGACATCACTACAGACTGATCAACAGAACTGACAAGGTAATAACACAATTCCAACCATAAATTAATTGAAATCACTAAGCTAGCAATAAAAACTAATGCTGCCACACTGAAGATTAAAAACAAAATCCATGACATCACTAAGCTTGCAATGAAAACAAAAAATAACATTTTCTAATGATTTATAAAAACTTACTAAACAAGCTAGCAACTGAAAAAAAAAACTAACCGAAAAGAGCTATGAGACCTGTAAAAGAAATAGACTTTAGAGATACTCATTTTCAGATGATAACAATTACATAGGTATATGACACATGGAAAAAAAGATACAGATACACTTTTCAAGTAAGATGATACAAACAATTCACAAACACATGCACTGAAAACAAAGTTACACATATATGCATGAGATGACTTTAACTTAGATGAGGCACTAAATGGTAGGCCTATGCAGCTGCTGTTGCTGTTTGTCAAAAAGTGACTTTGTGCTGAATGTTGGTCGTGCTCCTTAACACATGAATCAGTCCAGCATGAATGCACTGCTGGACGAGATGCATCCCATTAATGTATTGTCATGGCAACCCATCCTTCCCCATGGATATTCTTTGTTTTCCATGAAGTGCTACAAGCATTCTTTGACATGGATTGTTCACACCATACAAATTAATATTATTATTGTTGTCGTTGTTGTTATTATATTTATCATCATCATCATTAATACGGTTATCATCATTATCCTCATTACTATAATTATTATTTTCGTTATTATGAGACAGCAGGGATGAGTAATCCAAAACAAACACCAAGACTAAATTTTTGTTCACAGGTTTTATCTACAGCTAAATCAAAATGCTGCCCTCAAAAACCACAGAAGTAAAATTGACCCTGGCTGCATGGTTTCAGATGGAAAGCTCCCTTGCTCTAAGTATATATCTGTGCAGTTCAGGAATACAGATATCTGGATTTAAGCAGCTGACATCATTCACTAAAAATAAACAGACTTTTTGCTTTTAACTCAATCAGTCAGATTCCAGGTGGCTCATGGATTTGAGGAACTATTTCATCAAGACACTGTTTTCTTCAGTTTGAAGATATGACAAAACAGAATTGTCTCCGGTCAGTCAATCTTAGATTTTGAAATAAAAACAACATCAATCATTATCACTGAATGCAGAGAGACAATTATCCTGAACATGTGTACATATATATGAATGTATCTGCAATTGTTTTAAAGTAATATTCTTGACACAACAAACTGAAAAGAAGAAATTAGTCGAACAACTGAACACAAAACTGTGCGCAACTTTCTCTGGTCAAATTGCTTTTCACACTCAGTTCTGCTGATAAACAGTTATAGTCTCATTCATACTGGGGGTAAAAAAAGAGGATCCCCAATTATCTTGGACATGCTTCTAAAAAAATCCTGAATTTGACTGCAGTAACTTCTTTACACTGACTGGTACAGTTTACACATTCTGTTGTCTGTCATACAATGTCATGCAAAATCAAAACCACCACACAATGCAAACTTTTACCTATTCAATCATTTTATCACTTTTGCAGTGCTCAAGATAAGTATTTCCCCTTTCAAATGACATGCACAGCATATTATCACTGTGGTCAGCAAGAGTGGTCAGCTATGGGTGCAAACATGCATCCATTCAGAGTGGGCTTAAAATTACTCAGCCTGAATTAGTGACCTGTCAGTGAGAAAACTCAGTACAACTACTTTCAACTTTATAATACATCATTCTTAACAGGTCAATGAAAGTTCTATCTGTATCTAAAACTCGTAGCTTGTACAGATTTTAATACCTGAGTGACGAAAGTCCAGTGGGTTTTAAAAAAACAAAACAAAACAAAACAAACAAACAAAAAAGCATCACTTACTCTGATGGAGTCATGTTCAAGCTCTGTACTGATCCATCACTGCGTCGATTAGAAGAGGTACTGGGCAAGGACTGATTGCGGCGTAGTGTAGCACTTGTTCCTAGGAATCCCTTATCTGCTACCTGCACAAATAAGTGGAAAAATAATTCTACAATGTATGTTAAAATATGGCTACGACACAAAATGACAAGTATATAAGTATTTAGAATAATACAGATTGACAGCTGAGATGTTCCAAGCTGATGAGTATACAAGTATATAAAATAATAAAGAATGACAGCTGAAATCTGTGGAACAATACCTAATGATCATGCATGTGCAGCAGTATGTAAAGATGTCAGATTTCCAATCAGAAGAACAGTCAAACCTGCCTGGGTAGTGCCTGGTGTGTGAAAAGTGGAGGTTTTTGCAATCTTCCAGCTTGATAACTTTGTGCAGATCTGCTAGAGGCTAGACAGCTTTTGTGTGTATACGCATGTAGAATAACAAATATGCACATTAAATTACCTGTAATTACATGTGAGCATTTGGTCACTATGGAAACACAGATATAGTCAGCATGTTACCTGCTTCCCAAAGGGAATATGACTGTTTACACAGAGGGGTTACCCTCAAAGATGGAGCATGCAGGGTTATAAAGCAACACAACACCTGACATTATAGGTCAACACAACCAAAGCAACATGAGCATCATGCATATACACAACTGAGAAAACTCTACTCAAAAGGAAGGAGTGGGGGGGGGGGGGGCAAAGAAACAAAGAAAACAAGAAGACAGTCATACCTTAATTCCATACTCCTGCTCAATCATAGTACACATTTGACAGAAGCGCTGTTCCATGTGGGAGTGGAAGGGCATCAGATTTTCGGCGCTCGCTGTTTGTGGATGATGAGGCCATCTCTCAGCAAGGTCACCTGAATCACAACATCCCTTAAGTGCACAACAAACATCTCAATGACAAACCAGAGTCTAATCTTTTCACTCCCTCACTCTATCCACCAGCTTCCAACAGACTCCTGAAGGAAGATGAGGGAGTGAAATGGCTACATTTGCTCTAGATTTCATTGAATGTAGACAAATCCAGACGATGTGCAATACAACATCTACCACAAACGAATGAACTGAAATGCTCAATTCACAACCCTCGCAAGTTATGGGACCAGCAACCTCATCTGCGAAGAATCAAAATATTGATCTAAAACCTAATCATATAAAGTGATTTCCGTTTTCAATTCCAGTTTCTTTTGTTGGGTTCCACAGAAACCCACTTTGTCCATGTGTTTTCTCTTCTCCCCTGTACTGTATCTATTCCTTCTCTCTCTCTCTCTGTACTGGATCCATTCCCTCTCTTTCTCCTCCCTCCCTCTCTCTCTCTCTCTCTCTCTCTATGTACTGGATCCATTCCCTCTCTCTCTCTGTATCCACTACAGCATTTCATGAAGAAAAAGTTCAAATCTGAAACAGTCCATCTATGCCCTCAAACATTCCTGGGCATATCCACCTCAGAGTGAAGTCCTGTCATTTGCTGTAACCCTGTGTCCTGAATTTGGCAGTCTTTCTTATTTGCTGTTTTTTGTATATGCGACAAAAAAGGTCAAAGACAGAAAATCTGTGTCTGTTTTGTTTCCTAAGTCTTCATAATCTTTTTTTTTTCTTCAATTTTTTTTATTCTAGTTTAGGGAAAAAAATTCATACAATATAAACAAAAACTTCATTTTTGTATAACACACACTTAAATGGATATTATATATGACAATCCAAATATACAAAATGTGTGTATACTCATTTATGATCAACACATACACACATACACGCTTGAGCGCATCTGAGCACGCACGCGTGCGCATACACACACACACATCACGCACGCACACACAACACACACACACACACACACACACACACACACATACACGCACGCACACACACACACACACACACACACACATACACACACACATACACGCACGCACACAACACACACACACACACGTGTATACAGATTGCATAAAGACATACAATCATCTGTACACTCAATCTCAAGCTGACATTTGAATATTTTGATAAAGACACGAACAATAAAGTAAAGCAAAAAGGCATGAGTGTATCAACCCTGTCTTAACCCTTTCGCATTCGCACTGCTAGATGTAAAGCTAGCTCCTAGTATTCGCATTTTTCTGACATTTTTTCATCCGAGTGCAGTCATGCTGATAAACATACTGCCATTCACTTGTTTGAAAGTACAGAAGAAAGATTTTTTGCACACATATACACAAGTGTCCATAGTTTGATTTGCATGTGGTTTTGTGTGTCCTGGGTCTAGTGTGCGTGTCCCTGTCACCAAAGATGTCACAGACAGAGGTATTTTTATGGTGACAATACAATGGTTAGCATACAAACAAGCTCTATTGTCTAAAAACAACATTTGTTAGTTGTACACACAACATCTGTCCTACCCGACGCTGTCTCTGCTCCTCCAGTATAGTATCCAATACACAGGCACAACACAAATGTCAGAAAAGAATTGTCACGATGTCACCAAAATGAACATAAACAGAAGTGTTTTACAAAGATATTTTGTACATGTTCGTCTACAGATTTCATTCCCTATATACTATTTACACATATGTGCCTATACAGCAACTTTGCAGCTACTGTGATGATGGTGAGATGTTGTTGTCATCGTCACTGTGATTGTCACCGTCATTGTCAGTGGCAGTGTCACCAGTGATGTCACAAGCGCTGGTTGTAGCCTGTGTCGTGGTGTTTAGCGCATGATAGTCCCGGAAACAGTCCCGGACAGAAAGTTGACCAGTAGCACCATAGACGGGACTGATGTTTAAGCCCCATTATGATGAGAATAGCCAGGTATGCCCTGATTTCATCAGCTGTCATCTCTTTCCAAAGTGGGTCAGGTTGCCCCTTTGCCGCAATCTTCTGACCAGCGTAGTTGTTGGTCTCTTCAGCAGCACTGACAAAAAATTCTAGTGGCAGAAACAAACAAAAATAGTCTACTGGTTTCGCATCAGCGGGCAGCGAATGTTTAGGCCCAACAACTTGTGAAAATTCCTTGACTTCACAGCCACATGTCACCGGTCGCCATGCCTGTACCAGTGCAGCCAGCGGTACATCGTCGTCTATGTCAGTCATTTCCATCTTCACCATCACCACCTACTTCAACATCCGACTCTACATCTTCCTTTTCTTCTTCATCTTCTTCTTCAATTTCTAAACGATCTATTTCTCTAAATATTTCCTGCAACTCTGCTTCAGTGTAATCCACAAATTCGTCTTCGCTGAAACTCGCCATCTTTCCCACGCTCACAGTTGTGAATGAAAGCACGTACCACAGCATCAGTAAGTTGAGTAACTAAGTCTTTCAGTAGGCCTAGTGAATGGAAAGTTCCTTGCATCCCAGAATGCTCATACTATTTCTAGAACATTCAACGCGGGACTGACCAAGATTCTAACCACATGTGCGATAAGACAGCAAGGCCAGTAGTGATGGAAATTCCCCACATGTGTGCCGGAAAAAGTAGGGCGATCTCGACCGCTATGAACGGATCAGCACATTTTTTCCGCAGGGCGGTTACGGGCCTTGTGAACAGCTAAGGGTTAAGAAAAGACCGCACACACTCCTCAGAGAAAATAATTATAATAATAATGATAATAATAGTAATAATTATATTTATAATAATGATGAAAACATCAACAACAGCACAATTAACCCATTGTTTGTTTGCGGTATTATTGTATTTATATAACGTCTTATTTATTTATCTAGCTAATACTGCGGTATGTTAAGTCATAGTCTGCAGAATCTGGCTGTGCGCATTAGAAAAAAAAATAGTCATCATTAAAAAGTAATAATTGGGCGGTAGTACGTCCAATCCATTTTGTACTTTTGTGCAGTCATTCTCAACTTTTCATTATATAATTCTATATCGTATCTCCGTTTAAGTTTTTTCCTAAAGATGTGCAGATTTGGCATCAGTTTTTCACATTTGCACTGATAAATAAAATATTTTGCGAAAAGCAGAATAAAATAAAAAATTTTATCACTTGTAAAAATTTTGTCAAATCCCAAAATAATCATTTGTTTTGACAGTTTTAAATTGTTAACATTTGTGCAATTTGTCTGTACATACGTTTCAAATTCATTCCAAAATGACTGTATATACTGACAGTCCCAAATGCAGTGTTGTATACTATCTCTTGCTCGATTGCAAAAATTACACAAATTGCTTTTTACTAAGCCATTTCTTTGAGTACAACGTTAGTAGCAGTATTCGATGGATGATCTTATCGAAACCATTTAAGTTTAATTCTTTAATGTTCTGTAAGTTTGTAAAGCATCGCGTCCAACTAATTTCTTCTCCAAATGTTAAGTCCCATTTATTGCAACAATTTGGACGCTTATCGTCATTGATTAAAATTTCATAGAATAGTTTTGTTCCTTTTGTTTGTGAATTAATTGTTTTGAGAAAACATGGTATCAGCTGCATTTTATTATTAATAATTGGGATGTCAATTTTCTTTAAATAGTCTTTAATTGATTTTATGCAACTGAAATAATTTAAGAAATTCACATGTATGTTGTATTTTTCAGTGAATTCTTCATATGAATAAAAATGACTAGTATCATTGAGGAGATGTCTGATTTGATAAATACCTTTGTTAATCCAATCAGTATGTTTTACACTATTTGTCACAAATTTGATATTATTATTGAAAAATAAGGGTTCTGAGAGAACATCTTCTGAACATTTGGGCTGTATTCTGTATCCAAATATTTCATATATTTTGAAAACATCTTTCCAAAAATCGTTCGTATGATGATGTTGTCTTGCATATATACTCGGACCATATTGGTTATTTTGTATCATTTTTGGATACAGATGATAAAAAACATATTTCCACTTGTGCTCTGTTTTATGAAGTCTGTTAAGCCATGTTAACTTTAGTCCATTTACAAAGTTGTTGATATTTGTCACACCCAGTCCTCCATCTTTAACATATTTAACTATGGTAGTTCTTTTTATTCTGTCACGTTTCTTGTTCCAGATAAACCTGTAAACCATTTTCTGCAATCGATCAATAATATAGTCAGGTAGGTTAGGCAGCAATAGCCATAGATGAACCAGTTTTGATAAAACTAGTGACTTCAAAACAGTAACTCTGCCCAGGGGAGTTATTAACCGTCTTAGCCATATTGCAAACAAAGCTTTTATTTCTTTAAACTTTTCGTCAAAATTTAACTTTTCACAGCCCTTTAAATCACTGGTAAACCAAATGCCAAGTATTTTGAAACTATCAGGATTCCATACAAATTTGAGGTGTGGCATGAATCTAACGTCACTATTCAACATACTTCCTATCCATACCACAATAGTTTTATCAATATTGATTTTCAACCCTGATTTTTCTCCAAAATCTTCTATAACGATTATGGTTTGTTCGAACGTGTATCTGTCTCCATTTTGAAAGAGTTCAGTATCATCTGCATATTGTGCTATTTTATGTTCCATTTCTCCAATGGTGATTCCTTCAATGTTTTCATTTTCTCTGATCATCAGTGCTAAAATTTCAGCACTCAGAATGAACAAATAAGGGGATATAGGGTCTCCCTGTCTGCAACCTCGTTTTATTTCAAACCATGCTGATGCATTACCATTCACTAGAACCGTAGACTTAATGTTATTGTAAAAAACCTCGATCCATTTCTTGATGTCATCAGGAAAACCATATGCAGACAATACCTTGTGCATAAAATTCCAATCAAGAGAATCAAAAGCTTTTTCAAAGTCGATACATAATAACAATCCAGGAATTTTGTTTAAATTACAATAGTTTATCAAATCATAGACAAGTCTAGTATTGCTTCCAATGTATCTATTAGCCATAAATCCAGACTGATCTTCATTTATCAGTTTTGGTAGTACCCTTTTAATTCTTTCAGAAATGCACGCAGTCGCAATTTTGTAAACAACGTTTAATAACTTCATAATCTATTTTCTTTAAGGTTCTCAGTTTCATCTGATTTGACTCAAAACAATGGTATGTAATAAGACAAAAACACAAGCAAGCATGAAAATGAGTAAAACATATCCAGATATATATACATCTAAGATAAACATGCACACAAACACACACATACACATGCAAACCATGGACATACACATATAACATGCACACACATACACACACATGACCACACAATGAAACTCATATACACACTCAACTCACTCACACACTTACTCACTCTCACTCACTCTCTCTCTCACCTGACTCAAATACTCAGAAATATAGATTCAAATAGTTTAGAGAAACTTTTCACACACACAGACACACACACACAGACACAAACAGAGACACACACACACACACAGAGTGAAACATATAACATATGCAAACACAGGCAACATAATCTTGAGAGAGAAAAAGAAAAAAAAAAACGAGACACATTAAAGAAAAAGAAGACGGCACAACAACACAGACACGCACCTGTTCAATGGTGAATGATCGGAGGCGTTCCTGGTCTTCCTGATCATAGTCTGTGCCAATGTAGAACTCCTATACACCAAAGATAACACTTTACACATTAATAAGTAAATGTCAAAGATAAATCCACTCCCATTCAAAACATAATTCTCTTTCTCTTTCACAAACTCTCTTTCCCCTCTTTAGCCTCCCCTTTTCAATGGGTATCTATGAAAACTTTCACAGGGCCTGACCCATTTTCTGAATTTAAAACGGTGATAACAATTTACCATTTTCTAGATACTGATTAGTTTTGGAAAAATAAGCAAAATAGGAACTCTTCAATACTTATCTTCAATACAAAGTTCAATCAGACCTGACCTTTACTTTGGGTCACTGTGTCCCAAAACATCAAACATTTTCCATACTGATTTCTCAGTTATTTGTCAGGAAATAAATCATCCTCAACTTTGTTTAAGGTGCAACTGATCACGATGCAGATCTACAACTTAGAATGAAATGACTTCAGATATCAGTTGCTTGTGACTGAATCTCTACCAAACAAAACAAAGAGATTTTAATGGTCATTAATTCAAGTAAATGTGAAGCCTTCAAAATCAGGAACTTTGACAAGCATTAAATGCACCAAGCAACAGATTCAGACTTCTGTCTGGATAAAAAAATCAAACTTGTCACCTTACAACTTCCCATAAAAAAAAAAACAACAACAACACAAAAAGCACTATGATCATTTCTGCTAACATTCTGAACTTGATGCATGATGAATATTGTAGACTATGGTGTAAACAAGAAACAAAAATCAACAATGTGTGTGTTACTATGCAAATATGAAAGTTCATGCATGCATCAATGTGCATACATGTCTAGGAGAGAGACATCTGATGTACCTGGCACATGTCAATGCTTTTCTGATAGATCCATGAGATACTGAAAGACATGTTGAAGCAGTATACAAGTTCCTGCAAGTGAAAGACATGTTGAAGCAGTATATAATGTGTGTGTGTGTGTGTGTGTGTGTGTGTGTGTGTGTGTGTGTGTGTGTGTGTGTTGTGTGTTGTGTGTGTGTGTGTGTGTGTGTGTGTGTGCACATGTTTTTCTTTGAGTGTATGTGCATGTATGTGTGTGCTTCTCTGTGTGTATGTGCATGTATGTGTGTACTTCTCTGTGTGTACATGAAAGCATGCACATTATGTGTGTGTGTGTGTGTGTGTGTGTGTGTGTGTGTGTGTGTGTGTGTGTGTGTGTGTGTGTGTGTGTGTGTGTGTGTGTGTGTGTGTGTGTGTGTGTGTGTGTGTATGTGTGTGTGTACTGTGCGTGTGTGTGTGTAACTTCAATGTGTGTGAATGTTCTCTGTGTGCATGTGTACTTTTTTGTGTGTATGTGCAAGCATGTGTCTTTCTGTGCATATGTGCATGCATGCAGCATATGTATGAGAAAGTGACAAAATTCAATACCTTGTACATGGCGATGCCTCCCTGCACTGCAGGGTCTACAACTCCATTGAGAGACATGCTGAGCGGGTCAATACGCAACTGCTGGTTGTGGCGGTACTGCTCTATTTCCATGGCAATACGCTTGTTCTTGTCCTCAATTGTCTCTATAGCAATCTCAATGGGACTCACCATCACCTTGATAAATGGGGGGAAAACTACATGTATCAAAATTCCAAGCCAACAAGAAAATCGGTGAAAACTACATTCTAACACATTCCATTCCATGGCAAAAACTTCTCAATACAGTGCTCACAATAATAAAATGACATTAAACAAAACTTTTATGACTCCAGTCTGTTTTGTTCTGAAAACTGACTGTGCCTGGAGACAGTAATTCTCTGTAGGGACCAGATGATTTTATCTTTTTGAAACATTGCATCACTGTCCATTATGAATCTGAAGGCAAAATTCTATGTAAGTTTATAACCACTACAAAATATATGGATCTGTTTACCCTCCATATTACATAAAATCATGCTGTTAATATTGACATTATGGTCATATGTATAAAATGTCCGTTTTATTTCTGTGCTGTAATTTACTGCACTTAGTGACATAAAGCAATATTTTCTGTCTACATATAGATTTGGCAATGTATTTACCATGTTGGACGTGTGTCACACTACAAATTAAAAGGGTTAAACAATTATCAATAAATATTCAGAAAAGTTTAAGAACTGGACATGGAAAAACACACAAAGTACAATATTACATGCATGATATCTGTATCTATTTCATAGTGTGTTTTAATCATTTCCAGCTCTGCAACAATTTGAGACACATCTCCTGTCAAATTTCCTGACTGTTTTGAAGTGTACATATAAAGTAATCAGAGGAAGCATGGCAAGAATGAATAGACCAGGAAAGAAAAAACAATGAATAAAAGCAAGGTAGGAATGAAAGACCAAGCTGCACTAACAGTATCTGTGGCAACAACAGGGTACCAGCCCACATTTCCAGGCAGCGGGTAACAGGTAGTCATCGTTGTCCTCTCCAGCCACATTTTCTGCACAACAGGGTAAAAATTATTATCATTAATACATGAAATCATCATAACTATCTCAACAGAGTCACACTCAAAGGGGTACAATTTTTCATGCACAACATACAATTCTGACCAAAGTGTAAAAAATAAAAAATTATCAAAAATCAACCATAAACAGCATAGATATGAAACAAACACCAATGGAAAATATGATAAATCAGGGCATTTTACTACAAATACCTTTTTAATAGACATACTTTCCATAAGTGTGAAAACACTCAGTAGACAGGCTCGGAGAAGAATGAGATGCAGAATATGAAAACTGGATAATTTGATCCTTTGGAAAAAACAAAACTGAACAATTGGATAGCTTCTGGCCCAACCATCACCCAAGTTTATGGAAGGGTGAACACAACAAGAAATCAATTCGTAAGTGAGAGAAAAAGAGATCTGTTGAGAAAAACAGTAGAAGACCACAGTATAACTCCTAAAAGAGGAGGACAAATTCTCTGAGCGCCAGAGAAAACACCAAAAGGAGATGCAATGTGAGAACAGGGGAATAACACCTGGCACACAAAGAAAGGCTGTGCCTGAGCGCAGGAGTACAGTCTTTACACACCAACCTACTGCGTCAAACCGGGTACCTGTATGGGGTAGACTACAGCAATGACATCTGACGGTGGGCATCTTTTCACCCTTTTCTTGAACAACAAGTCTAATACTTTGTAGTAAGTATGGTGATGGTGGACTCAAAGTAATGCATCACTTATGCTGCAAGATATGGAAGACTTGTCAGTGGCCTACAGACTGGAAGCTCCAAGAATTTGTCATGTTACATAAGAGTGGAAATGTCAAAGACTGCAACAATTATAGAACAATTGCACTGATCAGTCATGCCAGTAAAATACTGCTGATAATAATTTTAAACAGGTTAAAGCCAAAAGTAGAGGAAGAGCTATCCGACTGTCAGGCAGGCTATAGGAAAAACAGGGGAACAATAGATATGCTGTTTGTACTCCAGATATTGATAGAAAAGATTAGAAACACAGACCAAGAGATGTTCATCGTTTTCATTGACTACAGCAAAGCATTTGATAGCGTGATTCACCAAAGTCTTTTCCACTTCATGATCAAAATGGGTTTTCCAAGACATCTGGTTTCCCTCATAGCTTCATTATATAATGATCAAAAAGCAACAATCAGATGGAATAATCAAAACTGCAAATTTTTTAACATCACTAAAGGGGTAAGGCAAGGTTGCATCCTGTCTCCACATCTCTTCAGCATATACACTGAACATATCATGAGAGAAGCAGACATAGAAGACATGGGAGTAAATATTGGTGGTAGAAACCTGTCAAATTTACGCTACGCAGATGACACAGGATTACTGGCAGACAACATTACAGGCTCTAGGAGGATCCTGTACAGGGTAGACCGGGTTGGAAAGGCAGCTGGGCTGGACTTAAATTCAAAGAAGACAAAGGTTATGCATGTTGCAGGCAAATATAACACTAGACAGGACCAGATCATGCTAAACCAAGTCCCTCTAGAAAATGTCAAGGACTTTAGATATTTAGGTTCAGTCAAGACACACGATGGAACATGCTCAAAAGACATAAAGATGAGAATTGGAATGGCCAAGAACAGTATGGTTCAATTGAACAATATTTGGAAAGACCACAGCATAACAGCAGACCTTAAGATAAAACTCTTAAAATGTCTTGTCTGGCCAGTGATGTTATACGGCTGCGAGGCATGGACAATGAAGAAAGAGGATGAAAGACGAGTGGAAGCAGCAGAGCTGTGGTTTTACCGAAGACTGCTGAGGGTCAAATGGACGGATAGGCGCTCAAATGAAAGCATACTGAATGAGTTGGGTACTACACGCAAGCTTCTAGTACTCATACAACGGAGGAAACTGAAATATGTTGGACACGCAATCCGTAATGAGAGAACAGACTTGATGTCCACTGTCCTCCAAGGTAAAGTGGAAGGAAAGAGAAACAGAGGACGGCCGCCTGCATCACTTGCTAGAAACATCACAAACATCAGTGGCAAGAAACTCCAGGAGGTGGTCAGACTTAGCCAAGATCGAGAGTGCTGGAGGCAACTTGTGAGGACATCATGTGCAGCGGCCAACACTGTTCCCGGTGACGCCGACAGGTGAGACAGGTGAGAAGTATGGTCTCTAGCAACTCCTGAACTTACACACTTGTAAGATATGGCTATGTGTGCGCAATTAAACAAAAAATCACTCAAGACAGTATCAAACTGGGTCAGGTGGTGAAACTAGTAGAGGAAAAGATCAAGGATAAAAAAAAAATCAGTACTTACTGGCCATCGGCTGAAGTTAACAACAGGGTGACAAGATAAAGTATAAGTTTATGGAAAAAGAGTGAAAGACACCGAAAAAGGGTTGCTCCAGATATATAGCCGGTGAAGCATAGTAGTTAAGACTGATCAAAACAGGTGTAAGCATACTTACCACATGTCACAAATACAAAGCCATGGCAAGAAGTCTTACCTGCCTGGTTAAAAACTATACAGTCTAATCTGCAAGAAACACCTCAAGTCCAAGCAACCCCACAGGCGAAGACTGCCGGATTTATAACTGCACATGAACTTTCTCTTTTCCATAGCAGCCATCTTCATGCACTTCAGGTTCTTGTTTCAATGCCACTTTATGTCTGGTTGCTTGTATGTTTCTGGCTTTTTTTTCCAGCACACAGAATATCTAATAAATTTCAGGCATATCCAGGCTGGCTCAGATCCCTGATTACTACTTAATGCAGCCACTGTGTTTCCTACTTCCCCCTAAACCACCTCACTGTCTTCCCAAGTCCCCACTTAATCCAACTCTTGAACTTTAATTGTGAATTTGCACATCTGATAAAACCACACACACACACAAAAAAAAGGAAATGAAGAAATATGATTCCCTGGAATTGTGTAAAGATGTTCATGGAGTTCAGAAATGAGAGACTGCGAGGAATTATTTTTAAATGATGACAAAAATACACAAGTACTCACGGTGACATCATTGCTGCCCTCATCATTACGTCTGGAATAGGTGAACATATCCACTTCATTCACTCGGTAATACCTGTACAGAACACCATCATTTCACAATTCATCATCATCATCATCATCATCATCATCACCACCACCACCACCACCACCACCACCGTCATCATCATCATCATGATGTGCCATACCGCATGCTGCTGGCAATCACGGCACTTCACACAAATCTATCTTTCACGGCACTTCACACAAATCTATTTTTTGTCACCACAAATATATCTCCTACCCTTTGTGTCTCCATTCACTCTGCAACGCTATCTAATATTTTCTACTTGGTGCTTTTTCTTACTCTAGTTTTCTTGTTGTGACTATGCGCTAAAATTTCTCTTGCCTCATAAAATGTCTTACAAATGTTGCTTGTCTTTTCCTAATCTTCTTCATTTATGTTCTTTTTGTATTTGCTTCTTTCAAGACACACTTACTTCAGGATCTGTTCACTGATGGGTTTGCCCTCAAAGTGAGGCTTGAGCCTCATCACCGGTGTGACAGCATTGATTTGTAAATCTGATAAATGGTCAAGGATAGTATAACTGTAACTACAATTGTTAGCACTAAAGCTAAAGGTCAACATATTTCATCAACCTCTCTTTTAACAGATTTAACGCTACCAACCTGGATTTTCCATGCATAAATTTTGGCCGCACACTTTTCCTTCAAAATATAATAGAAAAAATGTTCTTCCCACCATGCTGAGAATTTAGTGCTCTTTAATTTTTTTTTCTTAAGATGTAAATATTGATATCTGAGCATGAGGAGAGGGAGAGGTAGGTGTGTGTGTGTGTGTGTGTGTGTTTTCTCATCTGTTTCTTCCTCTGATCATGAATGACAACAGACAAGGTGACACTACAGTCATGTGTTCTTTCATTTTTCAGCTTAGTTATTCAGTGCACTCTCATAATAAATGTAGCCCTGATCTTTTCAATTGTAACTGCTTTGTACATTCTGTTTCCTTATCATTTAGATGAAACACAAATGAATTATATGACAAATTAATGGCACGCAATGACACCACTTAAATCAATAAAAATTACATACAAGTTTTAAAAAATTACATATACACATATAAAGTTAAGGCAAGGAGAAGAAATGGACAACCGCACACATGCTATTTCAACAACATTGCTGAAGTCTGTGATCTGGGGATCCAGAAAGTTGCCCACAGATGTTGCAATCGTGTGACCTGGACTGTTTTTCGGACTGTCACGGAACTGTCTCCTTTGCCATCATAGGATATTACAATACAGAAAATCTCCTTTGCCATCATAGGATATTACAATACAGAAAATCTCCTTTGCCATCATAGGATATTGCAATACAGAAAACTATGTTCAGTGCTTTGCCATCATAGGACACTACAATGTGGAACTATCTTCTGCACTTTTGCCATCATAGGACACTACAATGTGGAACTATCTTCTGCACTTTTGCCATCATAGGACACTACAATGTGGAACTATCTTCTGCACTTTTGCCATCATAGGACTCTACAATGTGGAACTATCTTCTGCACTTTTGCCATCATAGGACACTACAATGTGGAACTATCTTCTGCACTTTTGCCATCATAGGACTCTACAATGTGGAACTATCTTCTGCACTTTTGCCATCATAGGACTCTACAATGTGGAACTATCTTCTGCACTTTTGCCATCATAGGACTCTACAATGTGGAACTATCTTCTGCACTTTTGCCATCATAGGACACTACAATGTGGAACTATCTTATACACTTTTGACATCATAGAACACTACAATGTGGAACTATCTTCTGCACTTTTGCCATCATAGGACTCTACAATTTGGAACTACGTTCATGCCTTTGCCATCATAGGGCACTACAATATGGAACTGTGTTCAGTGCTTTGCCATCATAGGACACTACAATATGGAACTATGTTCAGTGCTTTTGCCATTACAGGACACTATAATATACAACTACGTTCAGTGCCTTTGCCATTATAGGGCACTACAATATGGAACTATGTTCAGTGCTTTGCCATCATAGGATACTACAATATGGAACTATGTTCATGCCTTTGCCATCAAAGGATACTACAATATGGAACTATGTTCAGTGCCTTTGCCATCATAGGACACTATAATATACAACTACGTTCAGTGCCTTTGCCATTATAGGGCACTATATGGAACTATGTTCAGTATTTTGCCATCATAGGACTCTACAATATGGAACTATGTTCAGTGCCTTTGCCATCATAAGATACTACAATATGGAACTATGTTCAGTGTCTTTGCATCATAAGATACTACAATATGGAACTATGTTCAGTGTCTTTGCATCATAGGACTACAATTTGGAACTATGTTCATGCCTTTGCCATTATAGGGCACAATATGGAACTATGTTCAGTGCTTTGCCATCATAGGACACTACAATGTGGAACTATCTTCTGCACTTTTGCCATCATAGGACACTACAATGTGGAACTATCTTCTGCACTTTTGCCATCATAGGAGTCTACAATGTGGAACTATCTTCTGCACTTCTGCCATCATAGGACACTATAATATACAACTACGTTCAGTGCCCTTGCCATCAAAGGACACTACAATATGGAACTATGTTCAGTGCCTTTGCCATCATCATTATCATCGTCATGTGCCTTGCCACATGGCATTGGCGATCATGGCCCTCCATATGCATCTATCCCTTGTTGCCGCAAGCCACACACACACACACACACCCCACACACACACACACACACACACACACACCACACACACACACACACACACACACGCACACGCACACACACACACACACACCTCCCTCTCCTCATGCTCAGATATCAATATTTACATCTTAAGAAAAAAAATTAAAGAGCACTAAATTCTCAGAATGGTGGGAAGAACATAAGACACTATGGTACAGAACTATGTTCAGTGTCTTTGCACCATAGGACACTGCAATATGGAACTATGTTGAGAGCCTTTGCCACCACAGGACTCTACAATATGGTACTATCTTCAGTGCGAAGCTTCTGAAGGATACACTGCTTATCTGATGTCAAGATATCTTCTGTGGGATGATCCAGAGTCCTCATCAACTGCAACAAACCAAGCCATTTGACAACCAAATCAAATATCAGCCAACAGAGCTTACTGATATGTAAACATATTTAAAACAATGTCATTCAGTAACTGATTTATACACCAGCCTCCTGTGATTACAATCAACCAAACATGTTTCAAACTAAGAAATGAATGAAAGAACCAGTTGTACTTTTAGTCATCCAATCAACCATGCTGTTCATCAGCAAGACAAGTATAAAGGCTATCTCAGGGCTGAAACCATTCCAAAAACTGCCGTGCTCACTTGTCCTGGGTCAGTCAAATAAACAAATAAACAAGATGGTAAAGCCATTCTGACAATCTGTTTATGTACAAAAATCATTCAAGAAAATCCAGATTCTGTACTTCTCACGGTCAATGTGATCTTGAGGAAGTTTCAATTAAAATAAAACTTGACATATATCAAGAACAACAGCAGACTGTCCCAACAGTGAAAAGAGACTTCAAAAATTGTCGACAAAAGTGCCAATTTTAGATACTTTTTTGATCAGTCTGACTGACCTTGGAGCTTTGCCATCTCCAAAACATTCCACAGCTTTGACCAAAATTTGGTAAGGATCCACTCATAAAGAGTTGAGAAAATCTTGTTCACACATCTTTGTCAGACAGACAGACACATAAACAAACACCTCTCCCTTGTCTTGATGAAACATTCTCCTTTTGCTTTTTTTCTTAAATGAAAGATGAAGAAAGGTGTGACAAAGAAAAAAGTGTTATCTCCATCAACTGTTATATGAGAATATAACAAACAGATAAACAGAATGACAACATACATATCATCTGATTTCAATTCTTCTCGTCTTTTACCACACATCATGGGTTGGAATCCATAAGTTGAAATAAAACAAGACTTTTACCACTTTGCTGGACAGAAAGAATCTGACCTCAGCATTGTGATACCACTTTGCTTGACAGAAAGAATCTGACCTCAGTATTGTGATACAATACAATATGGGCCAAGACTCACAATGGAGCATAGCAAAACAACAAAACATTAGATAAATAATAAAACATGAGTCCTACCTCAGCATTAGGAAACAGAATTTGCATCCTGCCATTGAAGTCAGCAAGTCTCTCGTATGCCTTGCCACGGTAGATGAACACTTTGTTCTGCACAGAAAGAAAACCATTACATTATATACTGTCTACTACAATACTAAATGACCAGTGCTGACTGATTCTATGGGTCTTTCTATTGCATGGTTCCAGTATGTCACAGATAAACACAACACCATTAACTAAGTAAGCAGATGTGGGTTACTGTAAGTGGATTCTTGAAACACCGTAAGTGACCAAATCTTTTGGGTGTATTCAGATTATGTAGAATACATATGTTATGTGAAACATCTTAACTGACCAAATCTTTTGAGTGTATTCAGATTATGTAGAATACATATGTTATGTGAAACATCTTAACTGACCAAATCTTTTGAGTGTATTCAGATCATGTAGAATACATATGTTATGTGAAACATCCTAACTGACCAAATCTTTTGAGTGTATTCAGATTATGTAGAATACATACGTTATGTAAATCTACATTCTATTCAGTTCCATCTCATGTAATTAAATTCAAGTGGAACAATCTGCTGTTCAAGCTAACCCTGTTAACTTCAGTTAGTTAGAGCACTGTGCTCATAACGCAGAGGTTGTCGGTTCGACTTTCGGGCGAGCCACATATTTTCCTTCCGACCTTGCTAACACACAGGGATTACATGCATGTGATATTGTTTTGCCATCCCTACTCTGATTTTGATATGTTTAGTACAGGTGCCATCATGAGCTTTAACTGAGCTTAACTACTTAACCCTTTGACTCCCACACACTACCCACCAGCTGCAAAAACTTAATCCTTTGACTCCCTCACTCTGTCCACCAGATTCCTGCAGGAAGCTGGTGGATAGGGTAAGGGAATCAAATGGTTAAATTTTTGCTTTATTTGGATGGTTGACAACGCAGGATGCTGGTGAACAGGGTGCGGGAGTCAGAGGGTTAAAATCATCACATTTTCTACTGCATTCCTGCTTGATGTGAATACCTCAATATGCTCAACTTTCTTTTCCTTCTAGATGCACCATTTAAGTCTTTTTGGAATTTAGATTTAGACTGCTTTCTTGTCCACTGCATCTACTCTGTACAAAATTCTTTTCAAGCATGTGATATTATCCGACATTAGTGCAGGATCATCAGCATATCATAGATTTGTGATGCTCTGACCACCAATTTTATTCCGATGTCTTCAATATCTGCTTCTGTCACAACCTGCTCCGTGTATATGTTAAAAAGATTACATGAAAGAAGGATCATCACCATCATCATCATCACTATTATCATCATCATTATCATCATCATTATTTTTCATAATCATCATCATCATCATCATCAAAATTATTTCCCCTTGTTTTCAATTAAGAGAAAGAAAAAGAAAATGAGGACAGTTTAGTTTGGTAATACATAGATACGTGACTTTTTTTATGACACACAAGAGATAAACGCATAACAATGTCAATGGTTCAGTCAAGCTGACCAGACCATAGCTCACCTGCAGGAAGGAGGGAAATCCCTGACCAAAGTAGCCAACACGGAAATACTCTGGCTCAGGTCGCATCTTCTTCAGGATACAGTCATACAGTTCTGCCTGCCGTTTCTGTTTGCACATACAGTTTAAAGATAACACAAGGTAGTGAAAGGCTTAATCAGACAAAAATAACAAAAAAATTAAATTTGGTTAGTTGCTTGTCAAATTCAATCTTGTCTTCACAGATTAGGAATAAGCATCTGACAGAGTTACTAGACAAGACAAGACAAGTAGTGGAGAGTTTTAGAACTGTACAATGTCAATGACCCTTTTTTTAGACAACATCAGAGCCACCTATACAAAAAATCTGAGTGCAGTGTGCACATCAGATGGACTCACTGAATGATCTGAAGTGACAATCAGAGTGACAAGAAGTTGCATCCTATCATCACTATTGTTTGCATAATTTGTACGGACAAGATCACAAAAAAAGCAAACCCAGACCCTGAATCTTTGAAGTAAATGCTGCTTACAAATGTACAGAGCCTAGCACATGAAGATGAATAAAGTCTACATGAAGACACAACCAACCTGAACTGTACTTGTGTAAAGTACAACATGAAAATCAGCATCAGTAAAACCAAGATGATGAAAGTCAGCAAAACATCAAGACAAACTTAATATCAAAATCAATGGCACTAAACGCATACAACATTTTCACAAAAAATTGAAGATTAAACAGCGAGATCAAAACCAAAATTGAGACAGCAAACAATACTAGTTATCAACCTGCCCCACTCCTAAAACATCTCATCATTTCTACTGAAACAAACGCCAAGCTCATCAATTCCATCATCATCCCCATCCTCACATGCAAGCACCAAACTTGGACACTGACAACCCCCTGGAGCACAAAATTACCATCTGTGAGATGCACTGGTTAAATAGAGCTGTCAACAAGACTAGATGAGACATGATCAGTCACCCCAATATCAGAGAAATGGTGGGAACAAAACCAGTCTACCCCAACAGGCATGTAACAAAAAGATACCAAGATTTAAAGAATGAGGCAGACCAAGAAAGATCTGGATTGACAGTGTACAGGAGACTGACATCACATGACATTTCTCTTCTTCAGGCCTTCCAGCTTACTGCTGACCACAAGTTCTTTCTACACACAATACTCATGATTTATAAACAGATAATTAACAGAAAAGAAAAAAATCGTAAGTACATCATAGTCAATCCCAGCCCATGACATTAAAGACTGGCCTGTTCACCGTCCATCTTAATGTTTCCATCAATCTTGTGGTGTCAGCTTAGTGTTGCATGGTTCCTGTATGCCATCTCGAGGTGGCGGTATCGCCATCCTCTACAACGACTCACTCCATCCTCACTCCATCCTCTACAACGACTCACTCCATTCCCGCCTATCTTTCTCGCAGTCTCTGCCTTTCTCCCATCCTTCTTTCGAGCACGTTGAAGTATCCTTCCAATCCACCCCTCACCCCATCACCTTCTCCTGTGTCTATCGACCTCCACCTAGCTCTGCCAACAAACTCACCACATCCACGTTTCTCTCTGACTTTGACCAACTGCTTGACCACTACTGCCTCTTACCTGGAAATCTCATCATTCTAGGTGACATCAATGTCCACTATGACAACACTCACCGTTATGACACAAGACATATCATCAACTCTCTGTCCAATCACAATATGACTCAACACATTTCTGAACCAACCCATCAAAAAGGTCACATTCTTGACTGGATCATTTCTCGTGATCACCACAATTCAGCTACTAACAACTGCTTAGTTCTTTCTACCCGTCTAACTTCAGCCCTTCCATCTGACCACTCTGCAATTCTCTGTTCTCTTGACATTTCTCCTCCTTCCCGTACCACGCGCACAGTGACTCGACGCAATCTCAAATCTATCGACCTCTCCACATTTTCATCTGATGCCTCCCGTCTCCTTTCTGAAAAGTCACATAACCTTGCCGATGAATTCTATACTACTCTCCACCATCTTCTGGACACTCATGCTCCAGCCACAACCCGTCTTTTACCTGACCGCCCCCCTACCCCCTGGCTCACTCATGAGATTGCCTGTGCAAAACGTGCCCGCCGCAGAGCAGAGCGCCGCTGGCGCAAATCCAAACTCACTGTACACAGGCAACTTTTCCAAGCCTCTAAAACAAAAGTATCCACCCTCATTGCATCTGCAAAAACAAGCTATTTCCAAACCAAAATCCTGAATGCCTCTTCTTCAAAAGAACTCTTTACAACCATGAATCATCTCCTTGGCACACGAAAAGACTTACCTCTCCCAACAAAACATACAAATGAAGAACTCCCATCTGTATTCTCTAAGTATTTCACCACCAAAATACAAACTCTTCGTGACAGGCTTGACAGGACACCCTGTCAACCATGCCCACCTGACCCTTCCTTCTCTGGCACACCTCTCACTACTTTTACCCCAGTCTCACAAGAAGAAATTTTCAACACAATGAGATCCATGTCGTTCAAAACCTGCGAACTGGATCCTCTTCCAGGTTCTCTCTACTCCGATTGTCTCCCTACTCTCCTCCCATTCATCACTGACATCATCAACACTTCTCTTCAAACTGGAACTGTCCCAGATTCTTTCAAGTCTGCTATTGTTCACCCTCTCCTCAAGAAACACAATTTAGACCCAAATGAACTGAAAAATTACAGGCCTATCTCTAATCTCTCTTTCTTGTCAAAACTCCTTGAAAAAGTCGTCCTCAACCAGCTGAACTCTCACCTGTCTGCCAACAATCTCCTCAATCCTTTCCAGTCAGCCTACCGCCAGTGCCATAGCACTGAAACTGCCCTACTACACATTCTCAACAATCTCCTCCTTGCAACTGATACTGGCAAAGTCTCTCTCCTCACACTCCTTGATCTGTCTGCAGCTTTCGATACCATTGACCATGGTATTCTCCTTTCTAGACTTCATCATACTTTTGGCATCTCTGACATTGCTCTCTCCTTTTTCACTTCGTATTTATCGAACAGAAAACAAACTGTTCTCATCAATGGCACTTACTCTCAACCTGCTACCTGACCTGTGGTGTTCCACAAGGATCTGTCCTTGGCCCTGTTCTTTTCACTCTTTATACCTCCCCCCTGTCCACCATCATCAACTCCCACTCTATAAAACACCGCTTCTATGCTGATGACACCCAACTTCAAGATAGTGACTCACCTGATAATATACAGCGCCTGTTGACTCGCACCACTGAGTGTTACTCGGACATTAAGAACTGGATGACACACAATAGACTTCAGCTTAATGACGACAAGACAGAAGCTATCCTCATTGGCACCCGTCAGAAACTTTCCCAGCTGCCTCCTCTTTCTCTCCCATTATGTAACACATCAGTCCCAATTTCTGATTCAGCTAAAAACCTTGGTGTCTGCATTGACTCTACCCTCTCCATGAACAACTTTGTTTCTCAAACTGCCAGATCCTGCTACTATCATCTCCATCGTATAAAGCTGATCAGGAAGTATCTCTCTGTCGAAACAACTGCAAAACTCGTTCTCTCCTTCATAATGTCTCGCATTGACTATTGCAATTCACTCCTGTCTGGTCTTCCTGCCTCCACCATTCACATCCTACAGCGCATTCAAAACAATGCTGTACGCCTTGTACTCAAAAAGAAAAAAGCTGACCACATATCTCCTCTCCTGGCACAACTTCACTGGCTCCCTGTATCAAAGCGCATACAGTACAAACTAGACACCATGTGCTACAAAAGCCTCAATAACGCAGCCCCCGATTACCTGTCAAGCCTACTTGAGATCTATGTTCCCTCACGTACCCTCCGCTCTGCCTCCGATCCTCTGACTTTTCGCTTTCCACGCACTAAGCTCAATACCTATGGTCCACGAGCCTTCTCTGTTTCTGGTCCACTCTGCTGGAACAAACTTCCTCTCTCAGTCCGTCAGCAACATACTTTTGCCTCCTTCAAGTCCGCTCTCAAAACTCACCTTTTCTCCTCTGCATAAAATCCTAACCTCACTCAGCCTGTCTCCGCTCGGAGGGGAATCACTTTGTTTTAATATATAATTGTATATGATGTGCTCTCTGTGGTTTTCCATTGGTTTTATTCTTGCTTTTATTGCTTTTATTCTTTTCTCCCCATTTGTGGCCATGCATGTGTGTGTGTGTGTGTGTGTGTGTGTGTGTGTGTGTGTGTGTGTGTGTGTGTGTGTGTATGTGTGTGTGCGTGCGTGCGTGCGTGCGTGTGTGCGTGTGTGTCTTTTCGCCGCTTGGATTTGATTTTGTCGAGATTTGCGCTGTATAGATATTGTAGTTGTTATGTATGCATGTGCGTACGTATGTATGTATGTATGTATGTATACGCTTAGATTTATGTATGTATGTATGTATGCATGTATACGCTCAGCTTAGATTTATGTATGTAAGTATGTAAGCATGTATGTATCCATGTATACGCTCATATGTATGTAAGTATGTGTGCATGTATACGCTCAGCGCTTAGATTTGATTTTGTCAAGATTTTGCGCTATATAAATAAAATATATTATTATTATTATTATAGGTCTCCTCTTGCCAATGCACAGGGTTTTGTGCAGGCCCAGGGAGCTTGCCAGATCACTGCCGGCAAATTTCGGTGGAACGCATACGGAATTGTCCAAGTGCGATGAAATCCCTCTTGAACAAACTCCGAACTCCATACTAACAGACACTTTGATTTATTTCTGTCAATGAAATGAAGGTCGCATGGAACCGCTGATAATAACACATAAAAATGTGCAGACTCCACCATCTTTATATCTCTCCGTCTTTTAATCTGCTACTTTATATGTCCCAAACGTTAACAGAAAAGAAATTATAACTGAAAATGCTTACACCCCCTAAATGACAATGATTTAGTAAACTTCTCTGTCATTTCTGAAAAGAATTATGCGAACATTCCTCTTCTCTTCCTTCCACTTCTTGCTCTATCCCCTGCTCCTTAAGCTTTTCCGTTTCATTTAATATCTCCGTCTTAGATATATCTCCACACTGCATCTCTCAGTACTTTTCTCTCATCTTCACACTTCCTCTCAAGCTCAAACAATAAAAGATGAAAATAATAAAACAGCAGAAAAAGACTAATCCTATTTCTGATATTTATGTGTGCTTTGTAGCTGGAGTGATTTCATGAAAAAAAATTGCATTAAAATAAAAGCGACAGAAAATACAAGGCAGAGTGGACAGTGATACCAACCAAACTTTTGCTGAGGTTGCTGTAGTCAAAGAGCTCCTCTTTGTAGAGCCCAGCCAGCTCATCACACAGCTCTATGCCTTTCTCCCACATCTGACAACACAGTTTCACGACTATATTAATGCTCTTTCTCCCATACAATACAGGTTTATCTCTATTTCAATACATAGTTTTAACCTCACCTCCATGTTACTATTCTACGCCATTTGCCCACATATGACAACACATGAATATGGAGAACCATCAAACTTCTACCTCCTGATTCCCTTATGGCCACTTACTTCTATCTTCTATATATCTTCAAACTGTCTCATTTAGTTTGAGGTAAAAAGGTGTGACAAAACAAATAGGAATCACTGCTGAGGCTATCATAGGCCAGACGTTCGCACAGCTGCCAGTCTATATATATATTGGTTTCTCCTAATAATTTTTGACTTACAGAGATGTATCAAACTGCATGTCTATGTTCTGGCTGTATTTCCAACATGGTATACATATATGACCTCTGACAATTTTATGTCTTTTTTACCTAGTGTTCATAAATAGTCAGTATCTGGGGATAGTTTAAGAATATTACCTGTTGATTCTTCCATTATAATATTTACAAGCGCAAATCATTCATGCCTGTGTAGGAGCCCAGCTCCTCTCTCATTCCTCTCTGCTCTTTTCAGTGTTTTCCGTTTATGATCAGAAGTCTTTCTGACAATATAAAGTCTTTTAATGTGCTCTTCTTCTGTTTTCAACAAACAGATCACTTTCCTTACACTTTTCTGCCCATTTGTCTTTGTGGTTACACCCATCAAAATTTTCAGTGGGTACATGGGCCAGAAGTCGATTATTTTATCATTAGCCTTTCACTAATGATCATTTCTACTATGTTTGTATCCTACTTGCTTTCTGCTTCTCCCGGCCTTCTCTACAGTGTTTGTTTTCTTTATATTTTTTCTTAAATTGATCCTACAACCAATGATTCTTCTTTGTTTTCATTTCTGTACCATCCAGTATGTTTAAACACAAAGGCCCTCCATATTCCAGGCCATTCTAGAAATTTCCACTGTGCGCTTCAATCTTATTTTCGTTGGGTTCCCACTGGGTTAATCTTTACAATCTCTCTCTCTCTCTCTCTTACTTCCAAGCTCCATGGCAGTCTGCCTATTCACAGCCATGACACATTAAGTATTCATTTCCTTCTGTCATTGTTCTTTTTTAACCTGCCATAGTCACATGTGTATTCACTGTGTCCCTGACTTTCATGAATATTATTCATTTCTACATATATAAATCTCTCATGGTAAAATAAAAGAAACAAAAAATACAGATATGGAGACAAGAGAAAGAGAGAAGACAGAGACAGATAAATATGCTGACACAACAAGACTGCACTTTTTCCTTTCAATTTTCACATTTATATAATGAAAATCAATACTCATTAGAAAGTACACTTTTTTGTAAACATTTATGTTTTGTATTGCTCACCACAAAATCATGCCCTATCTTCTATGACTGCCATCGATTATACACTAACCTCTCCTTTCTCAAAGTAGGAGATGATTTCATAGTACAGCTTTTCCTTCAGATCACGGTGTGTCCAGGCTTCAGGATATTTGCTTGTCTGCAGCATAGGGGCAGACACTCATCCGACCACTGAAAAACAAATTCATACACAAATCATGCATTGAAGATATGCAAACATGACAATATTTCGATTAAAATGGAAAAAGCAAATCTACATACCATATTCTGATGACACAGACTGGATTGACCTTGCTCAGCTTGTGTAATTAGCGCAAACACACATGCAAATAGAACACATACAGCGAGACACTTCAACTATGGCCTACCTGCAGTAACTTGGCATAGAGCATGAGAGTATAGGCAGCCTCTGTGTAGTTATCACAGCCCAAATGGAGCTCACTCAGCTTGTGCAGGTAGCGGATATACATCTCCTGACGGTTGATGTCATGGTAGAAGTCCTGTAATGTTACAATATCAATATAACTGAAGGACTGCATATTATTTTCTTCTATTTCTGCTTTCAGGCTTGGTCATGTCTCGAAAGGTCAGTATATCCATCTGAAGCATGTTCATACTGGCTCAGATATATACATATGTGTGTGTGTGTGTGTGTGTGTGTGTGTGTGTGTGTGTGTGTGTGTGTGTGTGTGTGTGTGTGTGTGTGTGTGTGTGTGGTGTGTGTGTGTGGTGTGTGTGTGTGTGTGTGTGTGTGTGTGTGTGTGTGTGTGTGTGTGTGTGTGTGTGTGTGTGTGTGTGTGTGTGTGTGTGTGTGTGTGTGTGTGTGTGTGTGTGTGTGTGTGTGAAAAATCTATCAGTTTATCTATCAATAGAAAGATAGACAGACAGACAGACAGATATAAGCACACTGTCTCAAAGGACTGGCCCACACTGTGCAGGCAACATAATATCATAGCCTGCATACTCTAACTTCAGTAGGTAGCACCTTAAATATTAACCCAAAGTTCATGAAGAATATTGATTAGCTCCTAAAAATACATCAAAATGATGTTTTGCAATCTCCACAATACCATGACATAGCTTTAACTCTTTCACTCTCTTGCCCTTTCGATCAGCTTCCTGTAAAAAGCTGGTAGATAGGATGAGGGGTTAAAAGAGTTAAGGGCATAGCAGAGAGATGGAGGACTAAAACAGAGATTTGGAAGATGAAAGGTTATCACATGGGGGATAATGAAATATGCCATTTTGATGGTGTTTCCCAGACTTAGATACAACGCTAACATGTTCATGAATAAATCTACAATGCTAACATGTTCATGAATCAATCTATGGGAAAGCACAAGAACAACCATGCAAAAGAGATGTTAGTCACATAGTGAGGAAGGTTGAGGGAGTGAGAAGGAGAAAGAGAGAGGGAGGAAAGAGGGAGGGACACACACACACACACACACACACACACACACACATCTTTCTTGGGCTGCCTCTCACTTTAACTCCAAATACTTTTTGTAATATGCTTGTTAAACCAGATGGTGAGGTTGCATTCTGGTCAGATGACTAAGCCATCTCATTCTCTGCTGATGAACATGATGGTGAACTGGTGTTGCTTCCACATTTTCTCTGATCTTGGCGCTTCTGATCATGTCACATCTGGTCTTGTTGAGTCTTTTTCAAACAACACATTTCACAGGCGGCAATTCTGTTCTATGGGGCTTGTCAGGGTCCAGGTATGGCACTGGTATGTTCGATTGGGGATGATGATGAAACAGATGAGTTTGGCTTTTGTTTCAAGAGGAACACCGATTGCTTTCTTGGCTCTGATTTCAATCTCTCTATTGAGTCTTCCCTCTTTTATGAAACTGCTACTGGGGTATTCTCTATTGAGTCATCCTTCTTTTATGAAACTGCTACTGGGGTATCTCTATTGAGTCTTCCTTCTTTTAAGAAACTGCTACTGGGGTATCTCTATTGAGTCTTCCTTCTTTTATGAAACTGCTACTGGGGTATCTCTATTGAGTCTTCCCTCTTTTATGAAACTGCTACTGGGGTATCTCTATTGAGTCTTCCCTCTTTTATGAAATGCTTTTGGGGTATTTGAATTCAATCACTCATGTGAGATCAGTGTTACTGATGCTGATGCTAAGACTGCCTGGAGTCCTGCTGACCTTCATCACCCACATACACACACACAGAAAAAAAGAGCATATAGTGAATAAAAGAAGGAAGAACAGAACGCATACTGCATCATCATCATCCCCCCCAAAAAAACACACATGACCATGACTGCCATTTGTCTCACCAGCAGATTGACGATGCAACTCATGCGGTGTTCCTTGACCTCATCCTGGATGATGCGGCGATAGACCAGCAGCCGTTCTAGAAGCTTCCAGATCACCTCCACAAACACCTTGCCCTGGTCCTGCAGGCCCTTGGGCTCCTTGCCATCACACAGGTGCATCAGTCTGCACAAGAGCATGCTCAATCTCAAAATCTTTGTTTCTTTAGATGAGATGATGAACTGAGAGTATAAGTGCACAATGAGTTTAGTGTACATGGTACAAATACAGAAGCCAGCCATAGAACCACTATTGTTTGAATCCCCCCCCCCCCCCCACACACACACACACACATAGAACCACAGACTTAATATCCAGGAAGAAGAACAAAGACAGACAAACACATAACTGTCAAGAGTATGATTATATAAAACAGGCAAGTTTGGTCATCCGCACTAGCAGGATTTTTTCCCAGAAGTTTTAAATAGACCATAATATACACAAAACAGAGTTCATTTTCAACTTAATTACCAGAGAATGAAAATCTGCAAATGACAGCCACACAGACCAAGATATGTATGAAACTATAAACAGTACCTTCTACTATCAGTATTGCTACAAGACGGACAAAGCAGTACAATGTAACAATGAGACACCTACGTCTCAAACATGAGATCCCTGTACTGTTCATCTCCACGTCCCCCCTCCACCAACACATCCAGCTGTGTGATCATCTCATTCTCCACCTGTAAGACAACAGAAATACAACAGTTAGAATTCACAAGCCATCTAACAATGAAACAAGCTAGCTAGCTCAGCTGAACCCTGAATTCAGGATCTGGTATATTTGATTTTGGGGCGTTCAATGTTCTCTTAACTGCATCAATCATTCTGCTGGGTCAACTTCATCATTAAACACTTCCCCTGTGAACATGATTTTGGGAAGACTTAGGAAGTCGACCACATCATTGATGGAATATTTGGGTGAAGCCCACATCTCCCAACAATTTCAAAATTTAATCCTTTCATTCTCTTTAACTGAAGTTAGATAACTGGAAAACAAAACATTTGTGCCAAAATGTCATTCATTTCCTATCAAACATGCAGACATCAAAACCAGTGGAACATCTACTTGTGCATAGATAATAAGAACAATAACAACGATGATAACAATAATGTTTAAAATAATACTAATAATTCCTTTCGTAAAATGCAAACAGTCCATGTAAAAGAATGCTCATTGCACTTTGCATAGACAGGGGAAAACATAGGGGGGAGTGTTGGAGTTTGCCAAGTCAATGTATTAATGCATCATAAACATGGTTAGACACACACATCAATACATCAATGCAACTGACAGCATGTGGCCTTCAGTCCCCCTAACAGTGAATGGATACCTGACTGTTACAGCAAATAAAGCAGCCAGAAAAAGAAAATGGGTACTACCTTCATAATACAGACCCTGAGAAAAGTTGAGGTCCCTACTGTAGTAACCCTCTAAGACCTCAGGGTAATGAGACAATCTTTACCTTTCCTTTTAACCTTTTCGCGACGCACCGGTTGCCGAGAGCCGGTGCCAAAAAAGTTCCCTCCCGACGCACCGTACCCCCAGTGCCGGTAAGGCGTCTGTTCCCCACAGACGCACCGACCATACAATGCCGGTCAAGTTTTGAAAAATTCTGGCAGCTTTCACTGTAAAGAATATCCAAAACAACTACCAGTACTGTTTAGCAGAAGGTTTTAGCAAAGGGACAGAGTCTGCTTAGTTGGTGTAGCTTTACAGTTGATGCTTTCACTGATAATGGAATAAAGTGACCCCCCCTGACCAGGAAATTCCAATGCCCTGTGTTAGGTCTGCACTATCTTCCTTGATAAACTGTTTGCTGGGTACCGGGCATGGGAATTCAGGAGTTATTATAAACTTTACCATCTAAGTTGACTGCTCTCTCTCTCTCTCTCTCCCCTTCCTTCTCTCTCTCTATCTCTCTTAATCTCTCACACTCACTCTCTCTCTCTTTCTTGCTCGCTTTGTGTGTGTGTGTGTGTTTGAGAGGGGAGAGAGAGAAGAGAGAGAGAGAAGAAGAGAGAGAGAGAGAGAGAGAGAGAGAAGAGAGAGAGAGAGAGAGAGAGAGAGAGAGAGAGAGAGAGAGAGAGAGAGAGAGAGAGGTTTCAAAGGTTCCTTTAGACTTCAGTACAGCACAGTACAGTTACTACTGGGACTTGAGCTTCCGTCTGGGTTATACTCTATGACCTACGTTGTTCTTGTCGTAGCAATGCCTATAAGTGTTGGAAGTTCTTATTTGAAAATAGTATGCTAGCAAAGATCACGTTTTGATCGTAGCGATGCCTATAAGTGTTGGAAGTTCTTATTTGAAAATAGTATGCTAGCAAAGATCACGTTTTGAGCTTTCTGGTAATATCAAATACTTTGCCATCAATCATACTTTAGTAGCTGTAAAATAAAACAGAAAAGTAGTAAAAATGGTGCGTCAGCAGGGAAGAAAACAAACGCCGACGGCCCGGCGGCTGGGAACTCGCCGGGGTGCGCACTGGCCGTCTTCAAAGAATTAATGGTTGAATTATTCTAGTCAACATAATATGCAAGAACACTGACCTCATGAAAATTTCCCTGGATTCGTGTGGAATTAGGCACAGGCTGAGTGTACTCGCAGTGCATCATGTCAAAGAAGATGGGGATGGTGGCACGGCGAAGTTCTGTACAACATAAAGTAAAAAATAATTTTACTCACATTTTTCAACATGATTATCACAACATTTTAAAGAAAGCTAAACAACATGTGGTAAAATAAACTTACATCTTTTTAATCACTGATTATCACAAAATTTTAAAGAAAGCAACAACAATGATTACATAAACTTAGAATGCAGAAAACTTATGTTCACACACTAAATATACAGAAGACATATCAACACAGAACAGTACGATAAAGACTGGTCGTTCATTTGATTTAAGAAATAATATCAAAGTTTGAACACCATTTTAGTTTAGTTTACTTATCATCATCTTCATGTGCCATGCCGCATGGCGTAGGTGATCATGGCCCTCAGTATGAATATATCTTTTGTTACTTCAAGTGTATCTCACACCCCTTCTGTCCTCATTCACTCTGCAAAACTAACATTTTCTCCTTGGATCTACCTCATGCTCCTTTTCCTTCTAGCTTTCCTGATGTGACAAGGTGCTCAAATTTTGGTTGAAGTTGATGTGGGACAACAAGAGAAAGATTAAGCTGCTGAAAAAGAGTAAAGAACACCACACACACAAAAAATGCTCCAGGTACAGTGTCTGAGAAGAGAAAGATAAACACCTCTGATCAAAACAGGTGAAGAACACCAAGAAGTTGAGCTGGGAGAAAACAGAGGGTACACAAAGAAGGCTGAGCAGAGCGCAGAAAATACGGTGTTGATGATTGGAAGAACTGAGCTAAAAGAGGAAAAGCATCACTCGAACTGAAACTGGGAATCGGGGCAGGTGGGTGGGCTCGACAGCAAAACCTGAAGGTGGATACCTTTTCACCGATTTCTGACTACCCAGAGGAACATTTTGTAAGATACGGTTAAGGTATGTGCTATTAAAATATCCTATAAATGTTGCTTGTCTTTTCCTGATTTTCTTCATAAATGTTCTTTTTGTATTATTTCTTCTATGACTGTCTCATTTTCTTTGGTGTTCATGGAACTCTCACGGATATCACCTACTCAACATCACTTCCCTTACTAAACAAAGGTGCTCCATGACATGATGGTTGTTTCCTGTTGCCTTCCATCGGTTTTTGTGTGGACTCTCCGCTAAGCCTTTGTTATTTATATGACTACCCATAAGGCAATGCGGGCTGATTTTTTGTCAGGGTTTACTGCCTTTGCCTTGTCTCTTCCAAGACAATCACAAGACTGACGATTTTCTGCCAGGGTGTAATACCTTAGCCTTGGTCTCTCCTGAGGCACTCACAACTACCTAACAGGATGAATTCATAGGAACAATACGTTCACCTGCTGAGGCTTCTAGAAATTATCAGTGAAGTGAACCATACCAATGTCATTTGTGCAACTATCTAGAATTAAGTTAGCAAGAATATACTGAAGCACACCGTCACTTGTGCAACTATCTGGAATTAATTCATCAAGAATCATCAGCAAAAATCATTCATCAGTATCAAAAAAAAATCAAAATCTATCAGCAATATCAAAAAATTCCAAATTACTGAATATTAAAGAAAGAATGAAAACTATCTAAACAGCTTTTGAAGAGAAGTGGTGAATAAATAATACCACCTTCAACTGACATAATAGTGAAAATATCACCATCTAGTACATCTCTTAATGGAAAAAAATAAAATAAACAATTAGTCATTCCTGAGCTCTCATTCCAATACTTGACCATTTTGCCAAAACACTCAAAATGCAAAAACAAAACCCAGCAAGTAAAAGTTACATCTTTTTAGGAAGATCAATTTTCAGTGACCTACGCCCAAAAGGAATTATGTAAGTAAATTTTCAGTGACCTATGCCCAAAAGGAATTATGTCAGTAAAAGTTTCATTGTAACTATACAAATTTCCAACAGGAGTACAAATCAACTTATCAAATCTATGTCATCATGGAGAACACACTGACCTATTTCTGGAATGAGGGTCATCTCCAGGAAGGGGCCCACCAGCTCTGGGATGAACTTGATCTTGTTAGGGCCTGTGTGCATATCACACATTACTTTGCTGTGATGATGATGATGGTGGTATTGATGGTGGTGGTGGTGGTTGTGGTGATGGTGATGTGTTGTTGTTCTTGGTGGTGGTGGTGGTGGTAATAAAATGATGAATAGTAAACGTAGTAGTAATGGTGATGATGATGATGATGATGATGATATGACAACGATGATGAAAAAAATAACAATAATAATAATAATGATAATATCAAAATTAGCACACACAAATTCTTTTGCCTTCTTGTGCATTACACACATGCATGCACAGTCGCATGCACACACACATACAAAACACTTTCACACTCATATACACATATCCACCATACGACCAAATAAACACAAACACCAAAAGGACTGAGTGTATGTATACATAACTGCACACACACGCACGCACGCACGCACACACACACGCACACACACACACATATTCATATACAAAGGGACGATTTCCTTACCTAATTTGAACCACATGGACCTGATTTCAAAGCCTGTCTCCCTTCTCATGTCTTTGTATCTGTAGAAGAAAATACACAGCATCAGACCAGAGGAAAGCACCCCCAAACTGACATAACTTTAAATAATGACAACCACTGACAAAACATAGCAAGGCTTTCAACAAAGGCATAAACTGGTCTATCCCCCTTCGAATCTGCATCAACAATCACTGAAAGACCGATCCCTATTTTCCAGATGAAGGTTTCAGTTTCAGTTTCTCAAGATGGCATCTCTGCACTCAAAATAAAATTGTATCTGCACTGATGACACAGATGCCATGTGATATATGATCCAAAAGGATCATGGCATAACCCTATACCTGTTACATGCTCTATATGCTGGCAAGGTCTTGGGGGGGGGGGGGGAATGAATCAACCAGAAATTGAACCGGATCACTCACGTGGCAGACAAGCATGTTACCACTGGACTAGACCACTGATGCAACATTTAAAAGCTGGCCCAACCAAGTATCGAACCCATAACCTCTTCGTTATCAGCATGGCACTCTGCCCAAATGAAATATTAGGGCCATTAAAGGACCCAGAACCTCTTCGTTATCAGCATGGCACTCTGCCCAAATGAAATATTAGGGCCATTAACCCGTTCCCTGCTTGGAACGAGTGCCACTCGTAGTAAAAACCAAAAATCACCACGCCCGTATACGAGTGGGTCTCGTAGTAACCGCATCACGGAAAGTGGAAAAATCTAAATGGGAGATGACCGGGTAAAGTGTTTACAACTCTTCTACTGAGGTCAAGGAAAGACCCCGTTCCCTTCACGTGACCGGTCACTGACCACAGGGTGTGCTAATTGCGAGTTGAGAGGTCGGAGCTAATTATCATATTCAAGATGGCTGCGCAACCTAGCACATCGTCGGCTCGTCCCGTTTTCAAGCGATATACTGCGCTTGACGTTTTAGATGAGATCTTCAATGATCGAGACAGTGGTGACGAAGACCTCGGAGGATCGGATCCTGATGTTGGTGAGGAGGAGGAGACGGATGGGAATCAGCACCATCCACTTTTATCCGAGATAGGTGCTGGTGATGACGACGATCCTCTGTTCGCTCCGAGTGATACGAGTGAGGAAACCGGCGCTAGCGAGGATGACGAAGCAGAAATGCCGGAGCCCGTGCCATCAACGAGCACTGCACCCCCTCCTGTCATGAGGCGACGGGGTCGTGGACGTGGTAGGGGCTCTGGAAGACGGCGAGGATCCCGTGGAAGCGGCAGGGGGCGTGGCGTGAGGCGTGGTCAGCAAGAGCTGATCAGAGAATGGAGAGAAGCTGATGCACAGCCCCCCAACCCTGATGTTGTTTTCACTGGAAATCCAGGGTTGAAAGTCAACTGTGCTAATTTTCGGCCAGTTGACTACATAGAATTATTTTTTTCTGACCTGATCAACCATCTGGTTGTTCAAAACAAATTTATATGCTGACCAGTTTCTGGAAGCACACCCCAACCTTCCAGAATTTTCAAGGGCCAACAAGTGGGAGAAAGTTGATGGTGCAGAAATGAGGAAGTTTCTGGGCCTGGTTCTGCTGATGGGCATTGTGCGCTTGCCTTCAATTGAACTGTACTGGTCCAAGAAGCTGCTGTACAGAGTTCCAGTCTTCAGTTCCATCATGACCAGAAACCGGTTCCAGGCAAGTAGCTGTTTTTCTTTTTTTTTCTTTTTTTTTTACTAAAGTATGGGAAATAATAACTGTATGGATAGGGGTGTGTGTGTGTGTGTGTGTGTGTGTGTGTGTGTGTGTGTGTGTGTGTGTGTGTGTGTGTGTGTGTGTGTGTGTGTGTGTGTGTGTGTGTGTGTGTGTGTGTAGTGTGTGTGTGTGTGTGTGTGTGTGTGTGTGTGTGTGTGTGTGTGTGTGTGTGTGTGTGTGTGTGTGTGTGCGCACATAAGCATTATTTATTTCTGTGTGCAAGTTTTCCATACAAGTTTGTTCAATTTGTAAAACACAAAAGCACTTTTTTGGTACCATTGTGGTGTTTTTATATTCTTCTTGTGTGTGATACTGTTAGTGTGTGCTTGTGTAAATGTGTACATGTGTGTGTGCTTGTGTAAATGTGTACATGTGTGTGTGTGTGTGTGTGTGTGTGTGTGTGTGTGCATGCACGCATGTGTGTGCATAAGCATTATTCATTTCTGTGTGCAAGTTTTCCATACAAGTTTGTTCATTTTGTAAAACACAAAAGCACTTTTTTTGGTACCAGTGTGGTGTTTTTATATTCATGTGTGTGTAATACTGTTAGTGTGTGTTTGTGTAAATGTGTACATGTGTGTGTGTGTGTGTGTGTGTGTGTGTGTGTGTGTGTGTGTGTGTGTGATGTGTGTGTGTGTGTGTGTGTGTGGTGTGTGCCCAGTTGTGGGTCTGCTTACTTATCTTGAAAGTTTATTCTGTATTTCAGATTCTTCTTCAATTTCTGCATTTCAATGACAATGCAGCCATGCCAGCACCAGGTGATCCAGGGTATGACCGTCTTTACAAGATTCGTCCCATTCTGGATCATCTGCATGAGAAGTTCCAGGAGGTGTATGAGCCCCGGCAAGCGGTGTGTGTTGATGAAAGTCTACTTCTTTGGAAGGGTAGATTGATATTTCGTCAATACATACCCTTGAAACGTGCCCGGTTTGGTATAAAAATCTATCTTTGCTGTGAGTCCGACGGCGGTGTCAGGGGAAGTGGTGGCTACTGCTACCGCTTCAAGGTGTATGCTGGAAAGGAGGACCCCATCAACGAGGTGCAGCCTGTCCTGGAGTCTGTGAATGCAGACAACCCCACTCTCTCGATCAGCGAGAAGATGGTGCTGTACCTGGTAGCCCCTCTCCTGGAAAAGGGCTACCATGTCTACACGGACAACTGGTACAGTAGTCTGAGGCTGTACCTCTACCTCCTGGAAAGGAACACCTTGGCCTGCGGCACCGTCCGGGAGAACCGGGGTATTCCAGAGGAGCTACGTGGTGTGAAGCTGGACCCCGGATCATCAGCTGCTCTTTGTGGTGACAACAAGATCATCGCCACAAAGTACCACAGCACAAAAGTGGTGCACCTGCTGTCCTCTGCGCACGGCCACACTGAGGCACCGATTCCAGACCGGGGACGACGGGGAATCAACATTCGTCCGTCCGTTTCATCGCAGTACAACAGGAATATGGGTGGAGTCGACAAACAAGATCAGCTGCTTCATCCATATGACTGCACACGGAAGTCGATGAAATGGACAAAAAAATTGTTTTTCCATTTTCTGCAGGTTGCAGCCTGCAATGCCTTTATTTTACAAAAATCAAGAGGTGATGACTCCTGTAAAACTTTCCTAGGTTTTACGGAGAGTATCATCATCTCTTGGATTTGGCCAGACCAGGTGCCTGCTGTGGAAGAAGGCAAAACGGATGACGAGGTGAGGATGGGTGCAAACCACTTTTTGTTCCCACTGCCACCGACACCAAACAAGGTTGCCCCTACCAAGCCATGCCGGGTCTGCACCAAAAAGCTGAGAGTGCGGAAGGAATCCCGCTACCATTGCCCCTCCTGCCCATCCAAGCCTGGATTGTGCTTAGGCCAGTGTTTCAAGGACTACCACACCAAGTTTGCATATTGGCAGTAGGATAATCTGTTGTTTTTTTTGTGTTTTTTTTTTCTTAGTTACACATTTCATTCTCTTCTGCTTTTTTGTTTTCTTAGTTTTCCATTCTACAGTGTGTTTTTTTTCCTCACCTGTGCGTGTGTTCAGTTTTGTGAATGCTGTGACCATACCAAGTGCCATCAGTGAAAGAAGACCAAGTGGAGTATAGAATGAATCCCCTTGTGTGTTTCTTTGAACCACAATTTGGACAGACAAAAAAAAGAACACCATCTCCTAAAGTTATGAAGCAGGGAATGCAGACAAGCTGAGGATTATGTCCAAGCGCAAGTGCTGGATTCCTATAGAACAGCATGGCAGTAATGTGAGTAGGCCTACACTATGTTCAGAAACACTAACACAGTTCCTACAGTGTTTTGTGTAATAACAAATGGATACCATGTGTGTGTGTATGTGGGGGGGTGTCTTTGTTTTTATCAGACAATTGTTTATTTTTTTCTTCAGACTTTTTTTTTCCATAGTTGTCATTTTGAACACTTACCAATATTTATTATACTATAACAATTTGGACCACACTGTGTACTTACAGTGATGTTGAGTAAACACTAACAGAAGTTTTTGTCAGTGTTTTACAGGTTTTATGTGTTGTAACATGTGTATGTTTTTAGAAACTTTTATTTTTTGTAAAACCACCATCCGTTATATCCCTGTCCATCTTCCTAATGGCTAATAAAATTACACTATTGTTACATAGCATTATAGCTTGGGGTAACAGGAAAGAGAAGCCATAAAATCTAAGTCATATGTCAACAAATGAATAAGCAGTGATTGAGGTACTGAACCTACCCCAAATAGTAAAATTATGCCCCTTTCTAGTAGAATTGGGGTACCCCCAGTAACATACAGATTGTTACACAGAGGGACATTTATTGACAACAGTTTGAATCCCACGTGTTTGTAATGTTGTTGAGCAAACACCAAAAGGTATTTTTGCTGTGTTTAGTGGGCTTTTATGTGCTGGATTGTTCTAAAACTCTCAAATTGAAAACAAAACAAAAACTGTTTTATCACATATTGTTAGTGTGAACCATCATCATTACCAACAAAATCAAATTAGAATGATGTGAAATTGTAGACAAGGGTATAAGGAAGAAATCCACAAAAAATCTAACAAATAACTCAATAAATGGATGAGTAATGTACATGTTAGTGAACATACCGTGAAAAGCATGATTATGCCCCTTTTTACCTAAAAAATAGTACCCCCAATTATGAGCAGATTATAATCAAGAACAACATTCCTTGGGATTTATATGACTGTCATGTGTTAGTGCTGATGTTGAATAAATAGTAAGACCACTTTTTGAGTGTTCTGACTCATTTGTTTGGCACAATGTGTTTGTGTATACTCGAAAACTGTTATTTTTGGTAATATTTTTATAATTATGTCAGTTTCTGCTATACTAATTATCAACATAATCAAGTTATTTTGACAGGACATTGTAGACCAATGCATAACAACAAAACATACAAAACATCAGAGAGATCTGTCAAGAAATAAGTGAGCAGTAACCATTTTATTGAACATACCCAAAAAAGCTAAATTTTACCTTGGCATACAGTTATTCAAATGTGCTATTATTCTGAGCAGTAAAGGGGTTAAAGGACCCAGAACCTCTTCGTTATCAGCATGGCACTCTGCCCAAATGAAATATTAGGGCCATTAAAGAACATGCAGGATGGCACCAAAAGTAGATCCCAATCTTTCACAAGTATATGTAGTTTAAAAATCATAACCTTTTAAACTACATTCTTTATGTTACAGAGACAACTTGCAACAGTGATGTAAGTAAACAACAATTCTTTACAATATGACAATACGCTATGATCTCTTCACAGATACACAGATTTTTTTAATAAAATAAAAAAGAATTACTGGATTAAAGCATTTCAAATTTGTAAGATGGATGACATTTTTGTTTAAGCTCACATGACAAAAAGCTAGTTCATGATGTGTTGTGCAACCTTTGACTACTGTGATCTTCCACTACTTAAGTATATACGTATGTCTTTAAAACAAAGTGGGTTTGGAAAGAGAACAGTCTGCATACCTGACAATGATTTTGGTGCGCTTGGAGTGTGAAAAGTTGTCCAGCTGCAGTGGCTCTTGGGTCAGGAAGGATATGGCACAATGGAAGAAGTTGTTCCATAGCTACCAGGCACATATACCATCACTTTATCAACACTTGAACAAATTAAGTAAACATGCATCAAGGTCTTCCCATCACACACACACACACACACACACACACACACACACACACACACACACACACACACACACACACACACACACACACACATACACACACACACACACACACACACACTAAGAAATAGAATAGAGTACAAATATCATGCAAAGAATTTACTTTGAAAATATTTCATTTAACATTCTTGCTTCTCTTTTTTCTGTTTTCGGTGCTTATTCACCTGTATCCACTGGGCTGTTATTTCCCCCTTCCCTCCAATGTTCTGCCCTCACAGTCTATCACCAGGTGCTTCCCATGATCTCCATGTTTGCTGCCTCAGTCTCGTAACCTTGTTTCTTAGGCTGGCCTTTCTTTTTCAAAGCAAATTTCATCTGAAGGTATGTTATCTCCTATATTTTTATCTCATCTTCTGCAGCAGTTGGTGTGCTCAGTGTATGTTCATGATGTGTCTGGCCAGCAAACTATACAGGATTCACTTCAAGTCCTCATAACAGTTATGTAATGTCTGAACAGTTTTCATAACAGTTTTGTGGTGTCTGAACAGTTTCTTCAGGATTCCTTGTCCACGCCACAGTACTTTTCATCTTGAAGTTGCTACGAAAAGCAGATTTCCATCCAATTACTCTTCCATCATTAACCCTACCAGACCGAGTTCCCGCTATTGCGGGAATGACGAAAATGACTATATACCGAGTTCCCGCTATAGCGGGAATAGCACACTCACATGATCATCACTTTATCAAGAGCTAAAAATAGCTACCGAACCGTTGCTAAGCGTCACGTGAGCGTGTGTTCAGCCTATTGCAAATGTCTGCCTTTGTGTTGATGGTATTTTGAGGTGATTTGGGTGCAAAATTGACCATGAAGCGAGCTAGTGATGAACCAAGCACTTCAACAGGTAAACGGGCGAGGCCAACTCGCTTCACAGTTCAACAAGTGGTGGACATTTTGCAGATTGGAGAATTTGATCAGGAATACGTTTCCGATTCAAGTGACGATGATTACGTTGATGAAGCATTGAGTGAAAGTGATGATTCTGACAATGAAAGAAGTAGGTCGAGACAGAGTGTTGGAAGAAGGGGGCGTGCCCGTACCCTCCAACCAAGTGATAGGGGAGATGCTTGTGTGATTGAGGGTTGGACTGGCGTTAGATGAAAGGTAGGCCTATTTTCTACAATCTCTCCACGTTTCATATAATTCTAACCATTGGTGTGCATGATATGAACAGTTTTCTAACGTATATACATTTTTTTCAAAATTTTGCTCAGGAGGCCAGGCAGGGGGCACAATTTCGCTCAGGGGCTAAGGTCTGGTAGGGTTAATGTGTACTGAAGTAATCTGGCTGACAAAAGGGTGTCTTCTGTTAAAAACCTACTTGCTGGTGTCAAAATCTGAGGATATGCTTCATTTGTTATTTTCTCCAAGACTTTACAACCGTTTCCTAATATAATTTGAATATTCCTTTATATAAGATTAATCCTAAATAATAACCATGTTTTCTTTTCAAAATTAACTTTGCTGCTTGTTAATGCCTTTTTTTATGCTCGTTTTTGACATCATGATATCATACCCACTCAGCGATGATGTGTGCTTGCTTGTAAGTAATGTAGAAAGAATGTACACTAAACAAACTTACCTGTTGCTCAAATGGGTTGGAAAACTTTTCATGGATGGTAGCTGCAAAGAATCTCAAAGCTCGCAGTATAACACTGTAACAAGAACAAGAATGAACATGATTAAGGGTCTGTCACCTGTAAAAACTTCCACTTAATTTTTCTACGACTTAAATGACTATTACCTCCATGACTATGAATCATTGTTGAAAACAAAATGTCTACTATTCCTATGTAGACGAAAAACTGAGAATTTAAAATAAATAAATAAATAAATGACTAAATAAACGATATCATATTGTCAGCTATCACACGTCAGCCTCAATGGTGTTAAACCTTCCACAATAAATAACGAAAAAAAAACCCAATGTCATCATGTTGTCATCAATCACACATCAGTCTCAAAGGCATTGTACTTTCCATAAATGTAAAGAACAAGAAAAAAAAGAAAGAGAACAAGGGAAATAAAAAAGAGATTCTGAAATAATAAGAACATACTGCAGCTAAAGACTGAATAAAGTAGATGATATTTATACCCTGCCTCCCCACTGATTTCTGTTGTCCTCACCTGTTCTGCAGCATGATCATCTCCAGCCAGTCTGAAGGGTAGACGCTGCGTCCCACCAGGTCACGGAATACCATCAGGATTTCCATGAGAAAATCCAGCAGGTCATATGTGGTGGGGAAACTTTTGATGTAGTCTTGGTAGTGAGCCTCTGACATCTGGCGTAGGATGGCTATCATCACCGCCACACAGTTCTCCTGTAGTGTTAGTGTATTCATGAAAACATGAATTTTGTGATGATTTGTTTGATGAGAGAGAGAGTGAGAGTGAGAGAGAGAGAGAGAGTGTGTGACAACACACACACACCACACACACACACACACACACACACACACACACACACACACACACACACACAATGCAATACAACAGCACAGGCACATCACACACACACACACAGACACATGCACTACAACATTGTATTTACATGCGAAGGCGATATTTTAAGTGTATGTGTAGTGCTCATTTTTGAGAGTTTTGTTGATTTAATGAAGGATGCGAATCATCATGACAACAGACTGTCCTGTCATGCGAAACATGCAGGTAAGAGCAACAGAATTTGTGCATTAAAGTTTTTTTAGATGCATGCATGAAAGATGCTCCTGCAAAATATGCAGGCACCATGTTACTGCACAGTCTGCATACTGTCCTTGGTGGGTGTGCACGTGGAGTATTTTGTTTCCACAAGCCACCAAACCCTGACATGGCTTACAGGATCTTTAATATGTATTTTTATGTTCTGTGTACATATATACACAAAGGGCTTCAGGCACTAGTGGTCTGTACAAGCTGATATAGGAAATCAAAAGATCTCCATCTTTTACCCATCTGGTGTTACCCAGGCAGGATCATATACAGACCTTCCAATCGGAAATCTGATGTAAATGTTTGCGATCGTACAAGTCTCATATTATTTTGTATATTTTGTGTGGGTGTTAGCTTAATGGCATTTCATTACTTGCTTCTTTCTGAAGTTGCCGTTTCAATGGACACGCAACTGCTATATCCAATACTACTACATAGTTTTCCTGCAGCAGTACTCACATATTTTAACTCTTTCACTCCATCACCCTAAGAAAGGAGAGAAAGTATCTATATTTGTACAACTGCAGTGTTTGATGTCAGATCATGCACAAATCTCAATGACATAGTGATATCACTTAAGTGGCCCTTGACTGGAGTTTGTTCAACAAGCATCCATCACAAGTAAGACGATTCCATATGCATTCCAACCAAACTTGTCAGCTGTCGTCTGGCAGACTCTTTGAGCTTGCACTAATTCTTATGTACTGGCAGGGTCTTTGAATAAGGAGGGGAACAGGACCTCTGAAAGACTGACACTATCAGAATGATTGAAGTATTAGAATGGGCAGCAAACAAGCCAGATTTAATAGCTGTTAAAACTACTGCTGTTTAGTTTTCTTTTAAGTATACACTAATCATTTAGTCAACCTTGACACTGAAAACTGTTGCAAACTTTGTATACAAGATCCATTTGTTTAATCTTAAGTTAATCTCAAGGACCATCTTTACCGCAGTGTTTTTTCAGTGTTCTTTTTGGTCAATCATTTTAAGTTTCAGGTTACACGGTCTCCGGAGTAGTGCTCAGCAAATCTTATTGGCACTGTTTTATCACATCTATATTTTGTTATATCTATAATGTTTTGTTATATCTATAATACTGTGTTTTTATGAGATGGTGGACACACACTGTGTGAGTGTTTATCTGTGTGTGATTACATTTCATTTTGTATAAAAATATCATTAACATTTGACTATTTTTGTTTCTGCTAATATATCAGGCAATGTATAAACTGTCATCATTATGAAGATCACAAATACATATGGATGATGGATGGATGAGTGGGTGAATGGACAGATGCGTTACTTTTACACATTTGATATGTAAGCTGTGCTTTGATTCTCAATAAGAGAATCGCACTATACAAAAGCTATATATCATTGAAATCATCATACACTGTTATCCCTTCTTCATACTGTTTGCTATAAATAAATATACAAATAAAGGGCAGAACTACTGAATGACTGACCACTTATGGTAAAATGAGCAATGTATTTAATTTATGACATGCATAAATCACCATGGCAGGGTAGGACCTCTTAAGAGTCCAGTTAGTGTGACAACATATGGACATGAGCACATGAGCTGCACATCAAGCTGACAAAGCACAACGACACTGAGGCCACGGAAAACAAATGCAATCACAAAACCACATACTAGCATACAATATCCACTACAGGCTCACAACAATCCTGTAGACTAGAGGCACATTTGGTTAAGTAACAAAAACATATACAATGTAAAAGAGAGGTAAATCATATCTCAGAAATGCACGCTCAACAGAACATGGGTCAGGAGCCTGTGAATAAAGATCATTGACACACTAACACTTTACAGTTGACACCTTAATAGTTTAAGCTATATGCTTTCAGTTGTGTAACCGCAGACATGTCAGCAATGGTGCCAAAACTTTTCCGTGACTGTAGATGAACGCTCCACTGCTCTCTAGAGCATTCCAACGTTTCCCCAGGACTGCTTTGAAAGCTTCTTTTTCTCCAAATAGATGATCTCTACCCTCATTCTGAAGAACTGTGTCAGATGTGGACACATTGCTGTCCTGTAGTTATTGTCCAGATTTGTTATGCTTCATGAAGACCATCACTCTTGCTGTCATGGTAAAATCACCATTTCCTCCATGTCAAGTTTGATTCAGTGTCAATCACCATAGTCTCCCTCATCTCAATTTCTTTTATCTTCTCTGATAAACTATCCCCTCTGTGAGCTGCAAAATGTTCACTGGCCCAAATAAATTACAAATTCAAATGACAAGAACTCAACTATTAAAACTGTTGCCTTTTCTTTTGATGCTGTCCTTGTTTTAAAGATCGATGATGTCATCCAAGTAAATGCTGGTAGAATACCACAGGGCAGTAAAACTAACAGCTACTAACATCATTTTGCTGTTGTAATGCTCTCCTGTAGTCTTTTCCTCAGCTTTACTTCTCAAACTGGAGCCAATTCTTTCCTTTAAAATGATAATAATGTCCCACAATGTATAAAGGTTATGTCTACTTTTGGCCTGTTTACCACCTCTGAAACTGAAACTGAATACGTTTTCACACTGTGCCCTTAACAGGAGGAAAAAAACACAATCAGACTGAACTTTATGACATTCAACTACTTCCGGAAAACAAAAATCTCACCATCACAAAGATAAAGAGACAGGCTGGGCAGGAAAATAGGAATGGAGAAAAGGACAAAGAAAGACATGACTAGCATACAGGACGTGAGAAAAGGACAGAATGAGACAAGACTACCAGAAAAGAAAAGAGAAAAGGACAGAAAGGGACAACAAGACTAATAGAGAAGAAGGGAGAAGAAGACATAAAGGAACAAGACTTATGAAAAGTAAGGACAAAAAGACAGAAAAGGACAAGACTGATAGAGAAGAAGGGAGAAGAAGACATAAAGGAACAAGACTTGTGAAAAAGGAAGAACAAAAGGACAGAAATGGACAAGAGTAAAAGAGAGGAAGGGAGAAAAAGGACAGAAAGAATCAAGACTAATGAAAAGGAGGGAAAAAAGAACAGAAAGGGACAAGACTAACAGAGAGGAAGGGAAAAGGAGGACACAAATGAAACCAAACTAACGAAAAGGAAGGGAGAAAAGGAGGACAGAAAAAGACAAGACTAATGGTAAGGAAAAGAGAAAAGAAAGAAAGAGACAAGGCTGACAGAAAGCATGACAAACATATGTCCTTCCTTATCAGAAAAGACTACTGATCAAAACATTAAATGCATGAAGGTAATGGGAAAATGTGTAAAACAAATATGAAACATAATGAAAGATGGCAATTTAAGTAAAAACAAAAATGCCAAGATTTCTGTAAAGAAAATATACCACGAGTTGCAATAAATACACTGGAACATATGCACAGGACTTCTAATTTACTGGGCATACACAAAATCCTATGCTGATATTTTTTCACATCCAACATTTGAAAACTGCTCAATGTAGCCTTACATTCCTCCATTTATCGTTTGCCTGAACTCTATGAATAATCTCCCGTAGCAAGACAAGACTAAGTGTGAAATAATAAAGGGATGAAAGGTATAAATTCCCACCACCTACACCATTCTCCCACTCCACATGCAAGAAGCATGCAGCAATTACCAACAGAACATTAAATATCCCAACCAAGACACAGATCCACGTAACTGGATAACAAACACAGAATGCACAGAATAAAGGTGGCAACTGTAAACCTAACCACTTACTCGTCAATAAGTATGCCAAATTGCAACATACATGTCTTACATTCCAAGATATTCTGAGGGATCTTTTCTTTCAGGACAATGTCATGGATAATGCTCCCTGCACTATCCGAGATGACCAAGGCAGTATAATCAATGCCCTCTGTTCATTTTGTCCAGGAAATCAATAAACCCATGATGTTATCATGTCAGAAGGATGTTAGTCTCCATGCTGGTCAAGTGTCCATTGAAATGAGTGCATGGTTAGAACATGGTTGTTGATAGACAACCTATCCTGAACATTTAAACTATTTTAGTATGTGACAAGCACAGCAACAGCATAAATATGCTTTCCCTACTTGCCTTCTCTAAGGTATTACCTCCCATGTGGACACACACACACACACACACACACACACACACACACACACATACACACACACACACACACACACACACACACACACACACACACACACACACACACACACACACCACAACACACACACACACACACAAACACACACACGGCATGATTTTCTATTATGAAGGACAGAAAATCTACTGCCAAGAGTAAACTTACTCCAGATTAAACAAAAATGACTGACAAAAACTAAATGACTGTAGTCAAAAGAGCATGGATGGAATACATACACAGGAAGGAGAGGAACAGAAACTGAATGATCAGCGAATGAAAGAAATTATGGACAGGAAGGCTGCACAAGATAAGTTGTAAAACCAGACTGAGTGGCACAAAATGCGTGACAGAAGGAAACAAAACCAATAGAACAGTCTAGATGACTGACCTTATTTTGCTTTCATGATAGTCATTTTGTTTGATTCATTCTCCTTAACTGCATCATGAACATTTGCATACCTTTGCTGTTATTGCAGATTGCATCTTCCTCTTGAAAAACATGACTGTGGGTTTGGATCTTTTTCCCACATGAATGCTCGCCCTACATGCACTTGGACATAATACATGAACATATCCAGCGGAACATTTATCTGTGGACCCTGAAATCCTGTCTTCAATGGCATTTTTGTCCCTTCTGGTTTTATGTTTCAAGAACGTTTTCCATTGACAAAGTTTCGGATCAAGATGAAACTGCCCCTACTTCAAACATACTGTGAAAGTATGCCATCAGAAAGAGCAAACGTCAGCACAGCAGTTTTCTGTTGCATTGAATTGCTTGAGACTTTGGAAATTGCCACTGATCTCTCTCCCAAAATACAATACAGAAGTCCGCAAAAGGCTAAATCACCACAATGGCATTAATCATGCAGGTCAAGTCAGTACCAAAAATCTGTTCAAATTATGACATAAAAGGTCAAGATGAAGAAGATGACCGTCTCCATGGCAGTACTTACATTTACAGAGGACCTAACTGTGGACATACTCGGAGGGGGCTGGAGTCCAAAGATCTTCTGCAAGAGCCATTACAAATCACCCATGCCATCAAATCAAACAAACGAAATCCACCTACTATAACAATCAACTTAGGGAGGGATCAAATCATATCACACTGTCCTCCTATGGCTTAAATTGTGTTTAATATTTTGCATTTAAAAAAAATTAAATAGGCGGTGGAAGAAAGGGGTGGGGTTCATATTTATGCAAAGAACAAACCATCTTATTTACCCAAAGTATGAATATGTGTGTGAGTGTGAGTGTGAGTGTGTGAGTGTGTGTGTGTGTGTGTGTGTGTGTGTGTGTGTGTGTGTGTGTGTGTGTGTGTGTGGTGTGGTGTGTGTGTGTGTGTGGTGCGTGCGTGCGTGCGTGCGTACGTGCGTGCGTGCGTGCGTGTGTGCGTGCGTGCGTATGTGTGTGATTCTTGATCAATTTTTGTTTTTATGATTTACTGAATTTGTCTTTGCTATTGTTACAAACACCTTATGGAGCACACCTATGAAGAGGCAAATTCACATGTCAACCAAATATAAAATGATTTTGTGACTAAATCCCTTTTGGAAATCAATCTTTCAACATGTGTGCTTAAGTGATGCTGACAGTCATTTTCTATTCAACCCTCTTGTTTTCCCATTTCTGTCAAAAGTTTATAAACATACCTCACTTCCCAACTTTCTACCCACAATGTGTTATCTGCCATTGGAGGACAATGATCAAGTTAGTGAAAACTCAAAATTATAACTGACAGGCATTTCACATCTCAAAGCAACTCAAGAAAAAGGTTACAGGTAGCTTATATTTTGAAAAAAAAGAAACTCAAATGGGTAACGAATAATCCACAACAAAAACGTATGAGGAAAATAACATTATAGTTTAAGTATGTACATCAAATTTCACCACAAATCAATTCTTTTTATTTCTTGCATTCCATTAATTAAAGCAATGACAGATGAATCTTAAAGAAAATCAACATCTCTGAATAGCTTTGAAATAAAACCAATTTCATATTCAAACAAAAGCTCTTCAATTTCCGTTCTATCTATGATAGAGAAAGCAGACCAAAACAGAAATATTTACTGGAAAATGACTGCATTTAAAAAAGGAGTACACATGCTTTGTCTAGAGCTAAACATCACTAGCTAACACTCACCACCGTAAACACTAAAATCTTCACAAAAAAAATATATATATATATATACACATATATAAAAAAAATTAACAACTGATTGCAAGTAATCAATACTTCATTTATTACATGAGACATTGTTTGGACAAAGACTGTACACAGAACAAAGAAAAAGCATAATCATGCCAACTCATTCTCAGCCAAGGGAAGTGTATATCAATACAATAGTGTCTCACTTCTTAACAATCATCGGATGAATAGCAAGAATGCTGGGTGCATGAAGTTGGCAAAGGCTACACACTCTGCAAGTGACAAGCTGCAGTGAACAGCTAAGAATCAATGCGTGCAATCGTGGACATCTTAACACATGAAATATGTACCTTTCAAACATTGCTTGCAGTAGAAGCAATTTTGCAAGACATTCCAGTTGTGAAATAACACACTTGTATTGTGTAAAATTCATGGAAAGTGACAAGTAAGTTGGCATATGGCATGCACATCCATATTCACAAATATCAAACATTCCAAAAATCAGTTACTCACATGCAAAAGACATTTTCATGTCATAAAAATGTCCATGAAATTCATGTCACAAACACAGATACAAAATGCAAAGGTGTTACAGTACTTTTAAAATTAAATGATATTCCACAGCTTAATATTACACCAAGATGCAGGTACAAATGCTGATAAATTCAATGACAAGATGCATATGTGAATGATTCATATATGCAAATGAATAACATGATTCCAGGTGTATATCAATGACAACAGAAGGGCAACAGATTGTGCAAGTAAACTGGCCAGTGATATTTTATAGCTGGTGATTCCTACATCCTTGCACAAACATAAAATGAAGCACCTGCACTCTTCCTTTGCTTTACAGATACACAATAAAAGAGTCACAGACTACACAAAGAAAAGATCACCAAGCAGCAGAAATTCTGACATATGTTTGTTTTTTAATCTTATTCAGTTGTTTGTTTGCATTCTTTATAATAGTTATTTGTTTCCATTCTTTACAATGTATACTATTTATGGAACAATTTCCATCTAATATTACAACCTAGCATTAAATCTTTTTCACTGATATTTCCACCAAATATTAACTTATCATGTTTATTCTCTTCTTTATTATCTGGTTTGTTTCAATTCTCTATGTGCCTATTCCCTCCTAAAAGAAGCTGGACTCTATGTAAAGGCTGGAAAATTTAAGCTTCAGTATAGTTTTAAAAAACTGAATATCCTGACACAATTAATGGGACAAAACTCAACTACTTAAACAGAACCATTTCTGAATAAGCTCAGGATTGAACATGGGGAACGGAATGGGAAATGTGACCAGGGTAGGGGGATATATTTCAAACTGGTATATCAGAGAAACTGACTCATCATACATGTGTTCCTCTGAGAGTGGATGGAGACTCCAAAGAATCTGTGCCAGTTATAGCGTTGAGCCACACAGAGTGATGTGCAGTTGTATCCTTGTTATCACAAATAATACAAAATAAATATGCACTGTCCTTGTTATCACAGATGGTGCAGAATAAATACATAATATGCTGTCAGTATCAAAAGAAAAATAACAAGACACATGACAGGCACGGATTCAGCACTTAACATTTCAATCATTTTGCTGATCAAGTTCTTACTTTAATGATTATACACCTGTACTTCCACCTACAACCACAATTAAGTAAACAATCATAACGTAATGACCATCAAACATTAACAACGTTACTAAGAAAACTGCTACTGAACAGTGTTGTAAAAAGATAGGATTGAGTCTTGCTCCTCTTGTGCCAAAAAAATATAAAAGCAATGACAGCTATTAACATCAGAGGTTCTATATTATGTAAATCTATTCTGAGCAAAGCCATGTAACATCAACAGAGGTTCTAAATTATGTAAATCTACTCTGAACAAAGCCATAATTACAGAAGAACAAATGATATCAACCAGTCAGGGTAATGATTAACCCTTTCACTCCCTCACATTATCCACCAGCTTCCAACTGTTTCCCGCAGGAAACTTTTACAAACTAGTGAACAGAGTAAGGCAGTGAAAGGATTAAGCTATCACAAATCTAAAGGTGAAAAACCATGGAGTGCACCCTTGTACATACAACTTACTGTGCATACCTTGGGATCTCTTTTCTCCTATGGAGCAACAAAATAACAATAACATACAATAAACATTGCTACAAATGCCATGCACAGATAGCAGGCAAAACAAAACAATGTAAGAAACAAACACAACAAATGACACACTGTTAAAGTCAGAGACATTTTTGTGTATGTACATCTCAATACAAAATTCAAGCCAATGCACATCATGCATCTGCAAACACAAACATGTCTTATTTTCACTTGGTCATGCTTGCTGGAAACGCAATAGTGAATGTGATGACATTAACTAGCAAGACAGTTTGGGGGTCATGTGTATGTTCAATATGTTGTCTGGATTTGGGACAGCCAAGCCACAACACCGTGAAAATAGTTTACCTCCAACCTGCGATTCGTTTTCTGCGTGTAAGAAAGATACAATGGTCAATGCACAAGTGCCAATCTTAACTTCTCAACTGTCACATTGTTTTGTCCATATCCTTAAAACTCTAAATTGTACTCAAAGCAGCACACAGTAATAAACAAGAAAAAGAATGGCACAGCATATAACTACAAATGCACATCAATGGTTTTCAGTAACAGTCAAGCTCAATAAACAAACAAAAAATGTTAAAGGCCCAGACTGGGCGGATACTATGATAACAATGAATACCTGCGAGGCATATACAATAATAATTATAATAATAATTACAATATTTATATAGCGCAAAATCTTGATAGAAATCAAATCTAAGCGCTGAACATACACATACGTACGCGCGCACACACGCGCACACACACGCACACATACACTCACACATGGCTATAAATGGGGAAAAAAAATAAAAGCAATGGTAAATTATAGAGAGCATATTATATACAAATATATATTACAATGTGATTCCACTCCGAGCGGAGACAGGCTACAGAGGGGGATGAGTGAGGTCAAGATTTTATGCAGAGGAGAAAAGGTGAGTTTTGAGAGTGGACTTGAAGGAGACAAAAGTAGGTTGCTGACGGACTGAGAGAGGAAGTTTGTTCCAGGAAAGTGGACCAGAAACAGAGAAGGCTCGTGGACCATAGGTATTGAGCTTAGTGCGTGGAAAGCGAAAAGTCAGAGGATCGGAGGCAGATCGGAGGGTACGTGAGGGAACATAGATCTCAAGTAGGCTTGACAGGTAATCGGGGGCTGCGTTATTGAGGCTTTTGTAGCACATGGTGTCTAGTTTGTACTGTATGCACTTTGATACAGGGAGCCAGTGAAGTTGTGCCAGGAGAGGAGAAATGTGGTCAGCTTTCTTCTTTCTGAGTACAATCAACATTGTTTATAAAATATGAGAAGATGCTGCTGGAAAGTTTTCCACAAAAGAGCAGCAGCTGTCATATCAAGCACATCTATGAATAAATGAGGCAGTGTACCGTGTGAAACCTGATCATAAGTTTAGAAACTGAGTAAGACCATTTTCTTGTGTCATGAAAGTATTTTGTCATTTTATTTCACAAAAACAGATCTAAATTTAACAATCATAACATCACCACCATTATCATCAACACTTACCGTCATGTGTGAGTAAACAGAATGATAAGAGTTTAGTGAAACTGGTACTATATCAAAATTACTCTCTCTCTCTCACACACACACACACACACACACACACACACACACACACACACACACACACACACACACACACACACAACACACACACCACAACACACACACACACACACACACACACACACACACACACACACACACACACACACACACACACCAAAACAAAGAAATTGTTCATTACTTCTCAGCTTGGTGAAGTGGTTAGGATACCAGACTGGCAATTTGTGTGACAATGGGTTCGAACTCCTACTGGCCCAAAATAAACTGTGGGATTTTTCAGCTCTAAATGGCTCTTGCCATAACTAGGATGTGCCATGGGCTTAACTGAGAAGACTGGGACCAAAGTCAAGTGGCACCCAGTTTATATACAGGGTACTGCTCCAATTGTCAAATACTACTGGTATCTATATCTCTCTAACATAGCTCACACTAGGACATATTATTTACCACTGTAGCAGCAACAGCAGCAGCATCATGTAAGAATTGCCTCAGATCCTTTGGGCCTTCATATTCTGCTCTCTTATAAGCGAAGTTTTGTTTTTTCCACTACTTACTTTTTATTCTCATTTGTTGTTGTTCTTGTTGTTGTTGGGGGAGTGCTTATTTGTGTGTGTGTGTGTGTGTGCTGTATTTTCTTCCTGCCCCACTTTTTGCACCCTAAAATATGTATGCCACTACCTCCGAACCATTTATTTCAGCTCTCCAACACACATCCAAACCCATGAAAACTGGGGCCAGTATGAGAAGACAGAATTATAGTCAACAGAATTGTTGCACGCAAACAAAATCCCTGGCTTTTCATAGGCATTGTACTCCAGGATTTTTCTTTTTCATGCCCCAAATTATTTTTCCCACAGACACTATTTTTTTTTCCACGATCAATTTCACTGCCATGGAAATGTGCATTTTCACAAACACTTCCCATGCCTAGGTATGACCACACAATTTACAGTCGTCAACAGATTTAACTTACCAAGGGGTATCCTAGGCATGCCGGACCAGTACAGGCATTACTAGAGTCATGCAAAGTGATCTAGTAAACCTGCTGCCTGGATAAGAATTAGAATGGAACAAATCTGCATCTGGACTGTATGTTGGGGAGCCAAAGTGAGCGTTATGAGCATAATGCCACTGAAGTGGTATGGTTGCATCAGACAAAGGCACAAATTAAAGTTGTGAACAGTGTATACATATTTTAATATCTATCTGTCAAACTATCTACCTATCTATCTATCTAATCTACCTATCTACCTATCTATCTTCTATCTACCTACTACTATCTATCTATCTATCTATCTATCTATCTATCTATCTATCTGTCTGTCTATCTATCTTCTATCTATGTGTATGTCTGTGTGTGTCTCTGTGTGTATGTGCGTGTATATTCTGCCTTCCTATTTTAATAATATTTCAAGTGGAAGTGGAAGATGCTCAAAATTACACTTATGTTGTACTACAGTGATATTTTCTTTGCCACCGAGGCAAACCTATTGCACATCAGTATATACATACTGAAGAAGAAAATTAGATATAATTACAGTAAGCAATTTTTATTCTCAAGACTGCATAGAGAGTCAATTGACACTTTTTATTTCAGACAGTGTAATCATGAAGATACAGATGATCTAGAATATCAAGCCACTGTGGAAACCTTGAAGAAGCTTCATATGAAATAAAACCTGATGTGTGTCGAGGAAAATGATAATGTTACAACACTATAAACATTTTAAATCTTGTTAAAAGTTCCACATATCTTCCTCAAAAAATGTTGATCTTACGCACTTCTTTGTTCCATGTGACCTTGACTATGGCGACTTTCCTTCTAAACTTACTCTTTTCGCAACTCCTCGATGGTCTTCACCTATGACCAAAATCTAAAAGGGATCCACTCATAAAGAGCTGAGCAAGTCATGTCCACACTCATGTCAACACATTTTGGTCTCACACACACACACACACACATACACACACACACACACACACACACACACACACACACTCCTCTCTTTCTCTCTCCCTCTTTTCTCCTCTCTCTCATCCCTCCTGGGTAGTATGATCTTTTCATAAAAAAATAAAAGAGAGATTAGATAGAAAGGAATTGTTCATTAATCAGTCCAGTAGTACTCACCACAAGAGTTGAGCTTCGATCCATGCCAATGACAGCCTGGATGACTGTACGCAGAATGGTCTTCATGATGACTGTGACATCCCCATCAATGGGGCCCTTGCAAACATGGGTATGTCCATAATCAGTAACTGTTTACTTTCGTCTGTTTTACCACACATCAGTAATCTGAGTAACTGATTTGTATACACAAATAAATGTCTTTCTTCACCATTTTCAAATATTTCTGGTCATGAAAATTTATGTACTAGCCTACATTTGATGGCAGCAATGTTCTTGAGCACCAAAGTATCATTTTGCTTTGTACTGTATTGCATTACATTGCACTGCATTGTATTGCACTGAACTGCATTGTACTGCACTGCACTACACTGTACTATATTTCTTTTTTTGTGGATTAACCAAGCGAATTTCGGGCTGTTGTGTCTGGAGACAGCACCTATGCTGCAGTGCAGCACTGCCCAATTTTTTATTTCATTATTTATTATGGCCCTATGCACTCAATGAAAAATTCAAAATACTACACATACACACACACACACACACACACATACACAAATGTACACACACAAACACACACACACATTCATATACACAAATTCATACACATTCATACACATGCACAAACTGATGTTATACAGTCAATCTTCTTTTATTACATATCTCAACCCCTCTTCTTTGGCCATCTGAAGTACTATATCATACCATCAGCTCTTCAAATCCACAACCACAACATCAACTGTTCAGACCCAGAAAACACAGCCACTACAGAAATAATGCTACTCCCAAAATCTGAACTAACATTCAGATTTAGCATTAATCTCGAAAAAAAAAAAAAATAATGAATCATATCATAATAAAATGAGGACTTTTTCAGATAAATTCCCATTTAGCAAAAGTAACAATACTCACATTAATGAAAAATTCTCACTTGCAAGGTCCTAATTTGGCTTGCCGCAGAAGCCACAAACTTTCACCCTCCTCAAAAGTTTGTGGCTGGCCAGTGATAATACTTTAGTGTCAGTCTTCTCAAGTTGGCATTGCAGCACTCAAATGAGTCCATGTGTACTAAAGGCATAAATGGAAAAGGGTTTTGACTTTCCAATTCACTTGTATGCACATGGGAGCTTCTGCAACATTTAATCCATCCAGCACCCAGACTACCACTCATAGTAAGGTGGAAGCAGAAGAAAGACCCCGTCCAACCAGGAATCAAATCCAGGACCTCTCACAATCCATGTAATGGCCCTGTTGGCTCCTACAATGATAAAGACCCTCTAGAGAGGCTGAGATTTGTGCATGGCCAATGAATTCTGGACTTTGCAGAGAAACATTTTGACCTCACAAGCATACTGGAAGTTTCTGGCAGCCTGATAATTTTTGATCCTGTGAAGTATGTTAAAAGTCTTGAAAATGACTGACAAATTTGGACTTTGCAAGTGTCAATTAAACTCTGGCCTCACACTGAGCTGAAAGCCTGCTGACAGCTGACTGGTTTGGACCTTGTATGTCAAGAGTTTCTTCATCGTGTCTCCTGATGAAAAGGTCAGGAAACATATTCATGCTGACTACTCACAATGTCAGGGCCCCAAAGCTGGCTGAGGATGTGTGACAAGACATTGACACAGCTGTCCATTTCCTCTCTGTTCTCCATCAGCTCCCGAGTGTGTTGCAACATAGCTGGCAGCAACATTTTTCGGCACTCTGAAAAGGATAAACAGGTATAAACACACACACACACACACACACACACACACACACACACACACACACACACACACACACACACACACACACACACACACACACACACACACACACACATACACACACATACATATACACAAACAGAGCCACTAAACTCTGATTATTTAATTAAATGCATTTATGCAGCAGATATAAGTGGACACCTCAAGGGATAAATTTACACAATATATATTTGAACTGTTATTATCTGATATATGCAGAACATATAAAAATGAACTGTCATTACTTAACATAACCTGTTTTCAGACATGAAAGTAAATACATATTGTAATTTTTTTTAAAAAGTCACATGCCCCAGATATGATATTTCTTTCTCATCACACACACACACACACACACACACACACACACACACACACACACACACACACACACACACACACACACATACACACACACACACTCACATACAGAATTCAAGCAACACATAAATTAAATAAAATATGAGGCCAAACTGGTATCAGAGCAATATTAGTCAATCTGGCATTAAGTTCGGAGTCTGAAGTTCGAAGTTTGTTCAAGACACGCTTATTGCATGTAAGGTCCACCCGAATATGGCAGTTGTTATCTAGTGGACTCATTCAACCTGTGCAAAAAGCTATGCCCTGGCAAGGTCTTGAAATGGGGAGAAGGTGTGGAAGGAGCAGGATCTTGGAAACACTAGGCTGACACCACCTGAATGATTGGAGCATTAACGTGGGCAGCCAATAGGCCAGTTTTTAAGTTACAGTCTAGGCAAGCATTTTTCTTAAGAATCATAACACTTGTGAATTAGATAGTTTCATTTGTGCTCACCTTTTTGTTCTGTCCCATTTTCTGATCCAAATTAATGGCCACTGAAGCTGATGAGGGTAATAATCATGATGCTGTGGAGTTTTATCTTAGATTGACACTGCATGAGAGGAATGTACTCTACACTTACTATCATACTAAATAAGCCACAGCACACTCAACTATGGGTTGGAGCCAAATAGGGCTGAAAAATTCCACAATGATTCTGACAAGACCAATGGCGAACTGAACCCACAACACCCTAGATCAGTAGTACATTGCACCAACTACTGCACCGCAATGAGTGGTCAGATAAGAGCAATAAATGGTCACTGATTTGAACTGTCTAAACTGATCTGGTAGTAAACACACACACACACACACACACACACACACACACACACACACACACACACACACACACACACACACACACACACACACACACACACCAAAACATGAGACATAAAACAGCACCATACTGACCTGGCAACTTAAAAAGGTCAGTCTGGATGATCTGGTCAATGCATGTCATTCTGGTCTTGATCAGCCGATCCTTGGCTACATTACCGATGAACTCCACCATCAAGTGACTGTTAAGCAGAAAGACACTGATTCACTCTCCATTAGCTATCTGTCCTCCTCAGAATAACTTTTTTTTTGTTGTCGTCTGAGTGTGTGCATATGTGTGTGTGTGCATGGGTGTATGCATGTATGCGTGTGTGTGTGTGTGTGAGGTTACTGTTGTTGCTGTCGTTATTGGTGGTGGTGGTGGTTGTGGTGGTAGTTGTGGTGGTAGTATTTGTTCTTATTTTTGTTTGTTTGTTTGTTTTTAATAATGAATACACTGAGACCAGAATTTAAGAGTTAAAAGTACTGACTAGATATGCTTCCACATTAAAAAAATAAATAAATAAATAACCAGGAATACATGTCTATATACTACAACCATTTTCTTTTGAACTGCCTTCTAGTCTGACTACACAAGTCTGGCTTGGGGGGAAAACCAATGTGCATGCAGTCTATACAGTCCACCCCAATGTGAATGAAGTATCTGTTCCGTAATTGTTAAGAGTGTAACAGTGTGTAATCTAGTTCTTGATCTAGCTCTAAACACTCACACTCCTTTCGTTTCACCCCCGATACCTTCCTCAATAAAGTCTCTAACTCACTAGCATTTAGTTCTCCCCTACCCCCTTCATTTTCGTTCACTATGTGCATAGTTAACATTTACACTTATAGACTGTTGTTAGGTAAAATGTTTTAGCACAAAGAAGAAAATTACCTTGAAAGCTGTGACAAAAATCAAACTTATGATATGTGACCTACCTAAGTTCCCTGGGATCAAACACAGTCATCACATCTCCAATAATGAAACTGATGTACTTGAGGGCTGCCCCCTGGAAGTATAAAATATAAAAACAAATCAAATCAAGCTGGATATACAAAATAAAGAAATGTATGCGCAATCCAAAAAAAAAGTAAAATACAATAGAATAAAACAAATTAGACTAAATGAAATGAAATAAGATGATATGATATACCCTACAATAAATAAGAACAAAACAAGATCAATTTCATTGTTTTCAAATTATAAATGATGCTCATTTCCTAGCTCTTCATTTTCTCTTATTCACAAATGTAGAAGAAACACCACAAAGCAAAGCTCGTATTAGAATAACTACGAAAATGCTGCCCAAAATCAAGATTCGCTCATGAGCAGGACAGCCAAGTGGTTAGGACTAGGACTTCCAACTGGACAGTTGGAGTTTGACCTACCTAGAAATGCCCGGCTGGTAAAGGATGGAGATTTTTCCGACATCCCAAGTCAACATATGATCAGACCTCATAGTACCTGAACTCGTTCATGTGTATCTATATGCAAACATCTAATACCTCAAATACCATGTAGGCCATGTTATTGTTCAGTGGTTTTAGGAAACATGAAAATATCAAACATGTACTGCCTTCAAAAAAGAGTGTGACTTCTATATGGCAGGGTAATATCTGGCCATACAAATTAAAGACCATTTGTATATATCGAGAGCAGGTAAGAATAGCAATCAACGCACACAGAAGAAGATAACCCACCTGCACCAGCACAGTGTGTTCTGTTTTATACAGCATCATGTTGTTGATGGAGGTCAGAAGCTGTTTCAGGGATATCTCGAACTGCTGTTTGCCTCGCCCCTCATTGATCCTGTGAAAAATCATTTAATACAAAAACATGCAAAGCAATATACATAAATATCCAATGCAATAAATATACTTATATTATGCATGGTACTTTGGTAAGTCATTTCTGTGTTTCATTGACAGAAAATGAACAATTTCAGTCTAAAAATGTGTTATTTATAACTGGGAAAAAAAAAAAGCAACCACCATCTGGACTCTCGAAAAAATGACTCTTACACGCACGCACGCACGCACGCGCACACACACACACACACACACACACACACACACACACACACACATATATTTTAACACACACATCTTAACACACACACACATATATTTTAACACAACACACACACACACACACACACACACACACACACACACACACACACACACACACACACACCACAGAACTGACTAGACACACAGACTCACATTGCAAAGAGCACCCTTGAGCGGATGATAAACTTGAAGATATACTCCAAGGATTTGACAGCTCTCAGCAGCATCTCATGCTCGGTCTTTTCATTGGCATTGTCCACGTAATCCTTCAGGATTACAATCAGTTTGCTGTCAACAACAAAACCGTTAAGATGTGTGAGGAAGGTTTTGATCAGTTTAAAGAATTACAGTTGTGATGAGATTCAAGACTGCGGTATGGCGCAATTACTCTCACATGTTGTTGAGGCTACAGGGACTTATTCTGATTTTTAACTGTCCAGGTAAATCTGTTCATATTATTATGTTTAGTCATTGCACAAATGTCTCATTCACCACCAACTATATCAAATAAATAGCAAATGTTGACGTTAGGCACACACACAAAAATCATTCAAAATGGGGAAGTTCCACAGTTTCATGCATAAGTCTCCTTTTTGGAGGCTACTTTAAGGCTTTTTGAACATAATCATTCGTTCTTAAAGAAAATCTGCTGTTTCCAACAGGCTGTCTACAAAAGATTTCAGCTCTATTTGCACTCTCTCCTTTAGTTAAGACTTTTTTTTTCCCTTTTCCCTTTCAAACTTTGTAAAGTCATATCTGACTGGAGAGTCACAGGCTATATCATTTGTTCTTGTTTTTCTACAAAATTTGATTGTTTAATTATTTACTGGTCAACAGTAGAGGACAGCACCTTCAACTGGTAGATCCAAGAGTAAGTTTTAATAGCCCACCATCTCTTTCGTCCTGATGAAATGCTTGCATCATACCCACAGCAGAAATGACTACTCTGTTATGTTTTTTTACGATGTTGATCTCCCTTTGGTATATCCACATTTACATGAATCCATAAGCAGGGCACAAAGTTGGGTGTTTTTTTTCATATTTCTTGTCATGATTAGATCTTAGAAAAAAATCTTTATTAGTTGATTCTTTCCTGATTTTCTGCTCTTTGTGAACAGCTCCCAAAAAACTTCAGACAGACATCTATAAGACTTCAACACTGAGACCCACATTTTCATTAATTCACCTGCATGTTGGGTTGGGTCTTTTCAATCAACCAAAGCCTGCAACTGCCATGCCTCCTGATGAGATGTACAAACATGGAAACATGTGTCAAAGCTAAGCACACCAAAAAAACACACACAAAAATGAACCAAAAAATGATTTTCTTCAAAATATGACCTGTTCAAAAGTATCATTCACAAGTCTCCATTCCAGGATCTACCATAACGCTTGAACATGATCATTCTGTCCTGAAGGAAATATAACGGTCCTAGTAGGCTGTCTACAAAGGAATTCAGACCTACCTGCAATCTCTCCTTTAGTCTGAATTTCTTTCCCTTTTATCTTTCAAACTTTTGTCAAGTCAGATTTGCCTGAACAGTTACAGACGACATCACCTGTTCTTGTTTTCCTTTACTATTTAGTTGTACAATGAATAAACAATAAATGATGAAGATGAAAGTGACAATCACAAGGAATCAGGCTCACTTGTAGGCCATGGAGAAACTGAAGGTGGTCTGTATATACGCGTCCAGCACAGGACGGAACTGGTGGTACTTTCTGTCAGAGATCAGCGCTATAATATATACCTGCAACATCAACAAATTTCTACTGACAGAAAGGACAAATGAACTCAAAGACATAAAGGTGAACATAGACAGCAATAATACGGCTTTGTACTGTCCAGTTTTCAAGGCAATAAATATGATGGGTCAGTTAAGTCATCATATGATGATTAAAAATGTTCCAACAAACTGAACAGCATACAGACGTTTAGGCAACTTCCAGTTTACTCAAAACAGCATTACAGTGTTCATGGAAGGTCCAAAATAATAACAGATGACATGAAACTGCTTACTTCCTATGCATTGGTGATACTCTTAAATTCAGCCTAACAGATTCTATACCTTTTTACAGCCACCTGTCTCTGAAAATACACACTGAAACCCACCTCCTCGTCAGTGGTCTAATCCATGGAAATTTGTACTACCACAATCAACTTTATTAAATATTTCCACTGATATCAATGAACTGGAGTAAAATACTTATACTATACTAAGTACTAATTACCAAGGCATTGAAGACAAGGTCATCACACAGTTCACTGTTGGTGTTCTGTAGCAAGATGTTGAAAAGGGAATCCAGCAGGTCTTGAAGAAACTGAAAGAAAAGCCAGACAAACGCATCATCAATTGAAAAAAAAAAAGCGATTGGAGACGGTGTTCACTCATGAAGACAAACATACACGCATGCACGAAGTAAGAATGCAAATAAAAAGAATCTTTTAAAAACTTTACAATAATACAGAACACAAATAAAAATTATCTTGCCAAAAAACTTTACAATAATACAAAGATTATGATGTACACTCAGTACAGCAAACAAACTGATGAAGTAAATCAGTCCATATAAAATCCTCCATCCATCTTCAATTTCCAGGCTGCGCTCATGTCTCCACTTCTTTCCCATTACAGGAAAATAGGCTAATGTTAAGAAATCCAAATCAAAGCAGATTTCTCAAACAAATTAAAAAGTTTCGACAAATACTGTTTTGATGCAATACAGAAATAATATAATATGAGAAATACAATAAACACAATAAAATATAATAAAAAGTGTTTCATTTCCATGGCATATTCAAAACCAAGAAACATGCAAGTCATATAGCAACAATGAAAAGAAAAAGAATATAATATCATTAATGATAACAACAGTAATAACTGTATTCAGTTAGCACATAATCAAATAAAATGCAAGCTTCACCATTAAACAATAACACAGCATTTTGCACACAAAATCCTGAATTGACAGAAGAACTGACCTTGACAATTTCCTCCCCCTCTTCTTTCATCAGGTGATGTAGATGGCGCTCCAGGGCTTTTGTGTTGTTTAATACTTCATGCCATTTCAGCAGGCCCAACAAATCCACTGTACATGCACAATAAAAGCTACTTTAATACACAGAACGACTGCTGCTTCTATCATTAAGTTCATTTCAACAAGGTAAAGTGTGTGTGTTTTGAAATAATCCTGAAGCATTGCTATTGTTATTGTTGTTTAAAGACAAGCTGACTGTGCACAGCCATATTTGGGCTATAACCATCTAAAGTACAAATATCAATGCAATCACACACCTAATCTCAGGTTATGCCCTTGGCATTGACCACTCCATCCAACAATTTATTACTGGGGGGGTTCAAAAAAAAAAACCTGATTACAAATGTAAACATAATTAAGAACACTAAAACATTCATATAAAACAGGCCTAAATTACCTAAAACTTGCTTCTGCACATCACAAAAATCACAGCCAAAAATGCACTTAAAACACTTACTCAATTATAAATTTTCAGAGAAAGTTTGTATACAAGTGAATGGATCAGCAAGGCGGAAACAAAAGAAAATGACAGAAAAGAGGAAATTTCTGGCAAAAGAATTTCCAGGTGGGGATACTGTTTACACTGAAAGAGCCCCCGCATCCCCACATGGGAATCTTAAAGCATGCCTAAACCTATGAACATATAAATACTCATAAACACTACACTCAAATACACACAAGAAAAACGACAGGAAAAAGACGAGGAAAACACTGACCATTGTGCGTGAGCTTGGTTGAGCATACAAAGGTAGAGATGAAAAGGCTGTCACGGGCACTGTGTGTGTACGGTCCAGTTGTCAAGACACCCTTAGCACTCCCGTGCTGATGCCCTGCTGCCTCCAACATCTGTCTGGTGGGTGGCAATTTCAGGTAGGCTGAGTGGTCATCATGCTTCTTGCTTTCCACCTGCATTAAAGTTTGTGTATTTATGTCAGAACAGGCAGCAAGAATGAGCAGCCAGTATATAACCCTGGAAACATGGTGGGAGAAAGGGAAAGGCTGAATAAATAAGCTAAGTTTAACACAAAAAATATTATCCAGCCATGAACAGCCAAGAAATTCATACATACATACATACATACATATATATATAATATTCATACACACACTCACACACCAACTCATTTCTTTTAAATAACAACAATGAAACAAATGAAAGATTAAGTGTATAAAGAAAAAAATCAAAAAACATTTCACAGAATATCTGGGAACAGTTAGTTACCTTTTGTGTGAACACAATAATAAGACAAAATCTATGAAAATAGAAAACAACTGACAGGAATCCCACCTTATAGACTAGCAGTTCATGTGTGCGGTCTTCAATGGTGGTGCCATCACTGTTCATGAGAGGAACAAAGGCCATGGCAAATGGCTTTTCACTCTTGTCCTTAGCTGAAAACAAACAAGGCAACTCTTAAATAAGTTGAAAACTGTTTGGGAATACAATTTAGTACCCAATTCCACCATACAACATGGTGTCCGGGCTAGCTATACAACCAATCACCTAGCTTAAGCAGACTTCGCAAGAAGTGGAAATGTCACCTGTTGGACAACTGGACATACTTTGGTATGCAACTTACATTCTAAAGAAAAAAAAAGCATATTGCATATATAATTAAATATGCCCTTAAACCTATCATTTTAGATCATAAGAGAACAAGAAAAATCACCAATCAACATGGTGAAGTGCTTAGTGCAATGAAATATTTACTGGAAGGTTGTGGGTTCAAACCCCCCTCAGTCAAAAACAAATTATTATGAATTTCTCAGCATCACAACTACTACCCAGAGTTCAGCAAACTGTGGACTTGTTTGGAGACCACACAGCCAAGTCTCATCCACTTTATGGATATGTCAAGATGGTGTTGTTCAAATTTCCACACCAACAGTGCAGGTGTCTGTATCTCTCAGGCCTGATTGATGCCAGGATATATGATGGAAGTAACCATATAGTACAGCCTTGTAACATACAACAGATCCCTATAACACAGTCTCAATCCTTGATGGAACTCCATAGTATCATGACCATCATCCTTGTTATCATATCACTGATCACAGCATTACGAAAACTGTCGAAAGATTCAATGGCCTTTCAGGACCTGACCTTGTGATAATCTCAGTTTCAGTTTCCTGAACTGCTTTCTTCCCTGTGGCAAATTCAAGCGGGGGTCCATAACTGGCCAATTACTGTCACTAGTAAGCAGCTACTGAGGTAGTTTCCTATGCATATTGGATCAGAACAAGCACTGTAGAATTCTACCAATGAGCAACAGTGCAGACTCCTCTGGTGGGTGGCCCCATGGCAGCTTGACATCACTGGCTCCCATGGACTTCCTTGCACTGGAATCTTGACAGAATGAACTTGGATTTGGTAGTCTATTGAGAAGCCAGTATTAATGGAGTGGGATCAACACCACTGAAATCATGCAGAAGATAGGGCAGCAATAAAAACAAATTTTCTTTAATCATACCAACATGTTTTCATTTTTTCCCCCTAATCTGCTATCATTAGTAACTTGGCAAGACCATTCTCAATCTCTCGCTCTAATTGGGTTTAGTTTTTACTTTTATTTAATTTTTGTTGTTGATGAAAACATATTTTGGTAACTAACCTTCAATGGAGGCTTTGTGTCGGAACATGAACTTCAGGTGAAGACCTTTGAACTCTACTTCTGTAGAAATGGCAATCTGAAAAAAGTAAATATACACCACAAGATCTGAACATTGAAAAAATGAATACACAACAAACAGCTGATTCTTTTTTTGCCACACTAGGGTATAATGAAGATATAAACAATCACAAGTAACACGTTATAGGAAACAAATTTAATAATACCTGGGGAAGCTAAATGGGACCTAAAGCAACAACACCTCACCACTGGCCATACCTCCCAGCTTCTGTCGCCACATGGGACAACAATGCATCACCACTGGCCAATCACCTCCCAACTCATATCGCAACATGGGAGCTACTTCACCAAACAAAGAGGGACTGTCCATGCACTGCATGATCCATTTGAATCCAGTCATTGGTTACCCTGTTCATAAGCCGAATGTTCTTATGCTGTGTCATTCATGCATTTGTTAGTGCCACTGGTGACATAAACACAATTTACAAAACTATAAACAATAAAATTATATATTTTAGGAATCATATTCTGTAGCTGACATCCCGTGTGAATGGAAATAATTATAGAAATAAACTGTACGCCAAATACATAAAGGTAAAACTGGCGAAGCTTGTCCCATGACCCTCAGGTCAGAAAGGAGAGAGGTGGGCAAGTTCATTCTGTTGTTACTGTGTGTGTGTGTGTGTGTGTGTGTGTGTGTGTGTGTGTGTGTGTGTGTGTGTGTGTGTGTGTGTGTGTGTGTGTGTGTGTGTGTGTGTGTGTGTGTGGTTTTTTTTTTTTTTTTCTACTTTTAATACAGATCCTAGCTATTCCCTATTCTTTTATCTTACCTAATTTTAGTTTAGGTGAGAGGTTTTGTCGTGTTTTTTTTTCCAGTTTGTTTTTGCTTTGTAATGTTTTGGGGACTTTTTCTTGTAAAGATCCTACCTATTTCTTGCTTCTTTATCTTCCCTTCTCTAACTTGATTAGGTACTCACTCCCAGCTAGAAGCCACATACACCGAGTTTCTCACGCACTCACTCGCAGCTAGAAGCCACATACACCAAGTTTTCTCACGCAGGCACAAAACCCATACATTCAAAACAAAAACAGAAAACAAAGCTAAATTCTAATACCTTGAATGTTTCAAACCACTTGGGTTTGTCCTCATGATAGTAGACCATGGACTTGTATTCAGACATCATATCTCCACCACATCCATAGCTGATCACATCCTGAAAGGAACAATATCTTCATTGTTATTTGCCACTGTATTTCATATACATACAAGTATCATATTTCATCACATCCTGATAGCAACACACAAATCATCCATGAAACCTGTTATAACTTTGGAACTTTTGGAAGACTAAAACCCACACACAGTCATGTCTAAACTTATACTGTTAAGAAAGTCTGCCATGCAGGACATAATTTAAAAGCCAATTACATTAATTCATTAATTCATTGAGTTTTTTCTTTAAATTCAGGCTACTCTTCCTGTGAAAAGCATGTTGCTGTAGTGCAGTGCTACATTTTTTTTTTTTTTTTTTCCTTTTCACTGCATGCATGTACTTCTGTTTACCCATCAAAATGGATTTTCCTACAGAATTCTGTCAGGGACAACTCCTTTGTTGCCATGGGATCTTTAGAGTTTGGAATTAGGAGCTTGTTCAAGATGGATCAATCGAACTCAGACAATTCCATACATGTTCAATCCAAATCTGCTAGAAATTATCTGGCAGACTCCCTGAAACTAAGCAAAACCCCAATGTGCTGGAAGGTCTTGAAATGGGGAAGAGGGATAGGGATCTATGAAACACAAGACTGGCATCACCAGCATGATGGAATATTATTACGGGCAACAATTAAGCCAAGTTTTAATACTGCACGCTGGGTTTGACCTTAGATATCAAATCTTGAGTTCACAGCTGTAAGGAAACATGGCCCACGTCAAGGATGAGCCCATACCCCTGCATTATGAGCATGGCACTCGGAATCTTCAATATGTGCTGAGAGCATATTACACACAGGACCTCTGTTTATCATCTCATCTGAAGGACCAGCACCTAGACTATTTCATAAGATCTAGTGGAAGTGAGGGGGGGGGGGGGATACCTGCTCCATCCAGGCAATACATCCTCACATGTGAGCACACACAATCCCCCCCCCTCCCCCAACACACACACACACACACACATGCACACACACACACACACACACACACACACATATGCACGCTACACACACATACATGCAAGTGTAGGCACACATGCGCAAATATATACTCATGAAAACGCACACACATTTAAAAAGTGCTCCCCTCAATTTTAGTCTGGATATACCAATATCCATCTCTCTTTGTTTTACACAAAAAGGACAGCTGACCAATATCAACAGAAAAAAGTTTTCATTACTAGCATATCTTACAACACAGAAACCTAAATCAACACACTGACCTTCATGATATCTCCTTTGTGGTCACAGACGGAGATGACAACCTCTACATTTTTGTCAGTTGTTTTTGCTCCTCTGTTGAATTCCCCGTAGCGGAGGGTGAGGTAAATGTCATTTCTTACATCACCTACACAAAAGCAATATCCAGGTGACATCAGCTCAACATCTTATCCATGTGTACATTTCCACATGATATGAAGGCTGACTGGTAACTTGATAAAGACATTAAACATCAATCCACAACATAAAATCTTACTCAAGTCTGCCCACCTTAAGTTGATATGGCACTTACTCTAAAAATATCGGTATTTAGGATATATACTCCTGACGTGTGTCCATTTCATGCGATCACCCACACAGAGATGATACAGGCTTGTACCACATATGGGAATGTCCATGTACAATAAATCCCTCCTGACCTGGTAAGTCATAAAAGGTTAAGCCATTTAAAATAACAATACTCTTTTCTATGATTTGAAAATAACACAGTGAATGGAGGATTTTAATTCAAATCCCTTTTTTATAAAAATACTTATCATATCTTACAAGTACATAAATTCATTGATTGCAAGAGACCATACTAACTGCAAAACACTCAACCAGGTGGTCAAGGAATCAGTGAAAAGACACCCACCACCAGGTGCCGCTGCCACACCCATCCCTATCTACTGCCTGGTTTGGGTCCAGATGGCCATCTTCTTCTTTGACAAAATAGTAAGTATAGGCATGGCTGTATTTTCCCAGCCATTCTGACACCCTTTAGTTGCGAGCCAGCATCGCCTGCAAGCGCTATTTTTAGCCAGGCAGGGTCGACCAAAGTCTTATCTCTGTAGCGCGTCTTTGTGCTCAAGCAGCGGGATGGGTGAAAAGGGTGTGGGAAGTGGAAGGGAAGGGGTAAGATGTGCACTATTAATAGCCGGCAGGGCAGAGCCAACTAAAGTATCTTGGACTTGAGTGCCGTGTAGGTTTTACCTTTTTTTTTTTCCACAAGGCAAATGTCTTACAACAAGGGTGAGAATGTATTTTAAGTATATTTGAAGCTTACACGTTTCCTTATTCTGTTCACTGTATTTTGTCCAACAAACTTTTACAGTGCTACACCAAAGCAATTAATAGCAATAAATTTTTTTTTAATTTGGGTCAGTGACCCAACACATGGGTCACATTCACTCAATTATTAAGCATAATCCACAATCAAGTACACACAGTAAAGGATGTATTTTAGAAGCTTAAAGTTTCCTTTATCCTGTTTATTGTATTTTGTTCTACAAACTTTTACATTAGTACACCAAAGCAATCGAAAGCGATACATTTTTTTATTTGGGGTCTGTGACACAACACATGGGCCACATTCATTCAATTATCAAGCATATGCATATACACGGACCCAAGGACGTATGACATCCCCCCCCCCCCACCCCCCAAATATTTTAAAACAAGTTTTAAAAATTTCTTTCAGAAACAGTGTGAAAATTTGCCAACATTAACTCACTCTATGCCTGGAGTTTCCCCCCTTGTTAATCCCTGTATACCAGGTGTCTGAATATGACAGGGAACAAAAATGTTAAAAATACAAATGAAAAGCAAACTGTTTGAAATTCATGGTTTTATTGTCAATCTAGCAATCTGTGACTCTGCAGAAAATTGTGATATATAATTAACAAGTTTTTGCAGAATGCGATATCAAAATCAGGCTTTTTTCTTTCCAGCACAACAATATGCACTGCACAGCACAAAATCAGGCCCATCCAATCCATTATCATTACTATTACATCTGGCCCCTCAATTCTAAGCATTTCAACTGATCTCTAGCAATGCTGCACACACATTATTAACATTTGTTAGCAGATATTCCTGAAGTAAAGTAAGTTTCATTTTCATAACACAAAAGAACACTTTGCAGATACATAATGAAAACTGACAACACAAAAGGACATCTTGCTGATACATCGCATGTATATTTACACACATTCAAGCATACCCACAAACACATGCGCACACATGCAAGCAAGAACAGACACACACACCCCACCCTACCCCTCATACACAAACATGAAGACACCAGCATTAACATAATACCAAAAACAAAAGCATAGGAAATGATATGGTAGACAGAAATTACAATAAAATCAGTATTACGTGTAAAAGAAATATAAAATCCAATGTCTGTTGTATTGTATCAGGTCTTTTATGCCCATGCACATTTTGCCATGGAGCAATGTAATTTCATGTAATTTGCATGTACTGTATTTACAACTGAAATTCTGAGATATTTTTGACAATTTTATGCTGTGCCACACCCCCTAAAAAATCATAATAAAAGAACAGCTGCAAATATAAATACTAAAACAAAGTAATGTGATTTTATCTTACAAATCTGAAACAATCTAATGACTAGCTTTCTCCTTGAGATCCAATGTCTCTAAACTGATTGCCAAGCTTGGAAAGTCCAGATAAATAAAGAGCAATTACAAGTGCATTAACAGCATCTTAAAACAAAATGACTGAAAAAATGTTTCAAGGCAACTATTCCATTGGTTCTAATTTTGATAATGAAAAACAGGCCAAAATAACAAATCAATCAGCAAAACAGTGGGGTAGCAATAGTCAGGAAGAAACCAGAGGCAGAGTCTAACATCAACAAATGTAACATTCAAAGAAGCAGGGGATGTGAGATGACTACCTGAACAAGCACCTGAAAGAAGATGTTTACTTACTGATATTTTCATAAGACATAAATGTCCTAAGTGTCCTAAATAATGACTTCAGTCTAACTTTGACACAAACAAAAAGATGCACATAAACTGAAAAAGATGTACAACAACAATGACAATCTCTCATACATACAAGGATAAGACAAGAAATTCCCACAACAATGGAACAATGGGTGTAGCAAAGATAATCGTGATAACTGTTTTCCACCTAAGCAAATAACAATGGAAGCAAAGAAAAGAGCACAAAGAGAAAACAAACATCAACAGAAAAAGAAAGACTCTCAAATAAAACTGACAACAACAAAAACATAATAAAAATTCAACTTAAAACAACTGAAGAAACACTGCCAATGTAGCATACTAACATAATTATAAACCAGTTGATACTAACCACATGTCTTACCGTCCGCTGGGGGTCCGAATGGAAACAATAAAATGTACCAGTGTTATGCTACCAAGACTCACACATTCACATACTCACACACACACACACAAATACGCTTTTCACTGTAATTAACCATTCCTGATGATGATGCAGAAAGATCTGTTCATGACAGTTACATCTTTGTTCATTTCCAGTTAACTCATTAAGGGAGAAAATTTGTTGAGACATGTATATTACTTATCTTGACTACTGCTTTATGCGTCAATAAGTAAAGAAGCTACGTTAGCATCTGAAGCCAGGCCTTTTGTATACCCAGATCAGGATGTCCTCAAAAAGACATAACATTTTTTCCCCTCAAAACTATTGGCATATATTGATGACAACATGGAAATTACTGAAACAAAATATTGGTATACCATTATAAATGAACATACATTTCTGTCTGCTTTGAAAATCAGAGTTTGTTGTTGTCAACTTGTTTGTTTTCAGGTTATTTTGTGTTCGTTTTTTAGCATGTTTTCAGAGATTTTTCTTGAATGCATGTGTGATTACTATTTGGTCTAAATTGTGCAGGCGTTATGTTCTGCACAATTAGTTTATTCTGTCTTGAGTATGTGAGCCTGGTAGGTACTTTTAAGTTATCATAAGCCACCAAAACAACGACATGGCTTTCAGGATCTTTAACATGTATATTTCATACTCTGCATGCCTATACACACAAACAGCATTCAGGCACTACCAAGTCTACACATTTCTTGACTTGGAAGTTCAGAAAAATCTTCACCCCAGCAGGTGCTACCAAGGCATGATACAAAATCTAGTTACATCTGAAGGACTTGAAAATCTGTACAAGTATACATCATAATGCTCAAGATAAAAGCGTTGCACTTATAAGCCCATTTCTATGTTGTTAAATTAACCCATCACCTTAATCATATGCAGTCAACATGCAAGCTCATTTTCTGACCAATCAGAAAACCCTGATGGTAGTGAAGAAGTGATTTTACTTCGAAAACACTGTAATATGACTCCAAAATGTTAACTTAAACCTTGATAGCAGTGAAGAAGTGATTTTGCATGGCAAACACTGTAATACAACTCCAAAATGTTTACAAAGTTAACTAAAAAAGATATTTAGTATGCTATGAAATAATCAGGCAATCTAAATAATTGCTGAAAATATGTATGTTACATAAATAATCAAGCAAGTCTAAATAATTA
>CM060307.1:58751480-58796480 GCA_030674185.1 Monoplex corrugatus
TGGGGAGAAAGAATAAAAGCAATGGAAAATTATAGACAGCATATTATATACAATTATATATTACAATGTGATTCCCCTCCGAGTGGAGACAGGCTGCAGAGGGGATTGAGTGAGGTCAGGATTTTATGCAGAGGAGAAAAGGTGAGTTTTGAGAGCGGACTTGAAGGAGACAAAAGTAGATTGCTGACGGACTGAGAGAGGAAGTTTGTTCCAAGAGAGTGGACTAGAAACAGAGAAGGCTCGTGGACCATAGGTATTGAGCTTAGTGCGTGGAAAGCGAAAAGTCAGAGGATCGGAGGCAGAGTGGAGGGTATGTGAGGGAATATAGATCTCATGTAGGCTTGACAGGTAATCGGGGGCTGCGTTATTGAGGCTTTTGTAGCACATGGTGTCTAGTTTGTACTGTATATGCTTTGATACAGGGAGCCAGTGAAGTTGTGCCAGGAGCGGAGATATGTGGTCAGCTGTTTTCTTTTTGAGTACAAGGCGTGCAGCATTGTTTTGAATGCGCTGTAGGATGTGAATGGTGGAGACAGGAAGACCAGACAGGAGTGAATTGCAATAGTCAATGTGAGACATTATGAAGGAGAGAACGAGTTTTGCAGTTGTTTCGACAGAGAGATACTTCCTGATCAGGCTTATACGATGGAGGTGATAGTAGCAAGATCTGGCAGTTTGAGAAACAAAGTTGTTCATGGAGAGGGTAGAGTCAATGCAGACACCAAGGTTTTTAGCTGAATCAGAAATTGGGACTGATGTGTTACATAATGGGAGAGAAAGAGGAGGCAGCGGAGAAAGTTTCTGACGGGTGCTAATGAGGATAGCTTCTGTCTTGTTGTCGTTAAGCTGAAGTTTATTGTATGTCATCCAGTTCTTAATGTCCGAGTAACACTCAGTGGTGCGAGTCAAGAGGCGCTGTATATTGTCAGGTGAGTCACTGTCTTGAAGTTGGGTGTCATCAGCATAGAAGCGGTGTTTTATAGAGTGGGAGTTGATGATGGTGGACAAGGGGGAGGTGTAAAGAGTGAAAAGAACAGGGCCAAGGACAGATCCTTGTGGAACACCACAGGTCAGGTATGCAGGTTGAGAGTAAATGCCATTGATGAGAACAGTTTGTTTTCTGTTTGATAGATATGAAGTGAACCAGGAGAGAGCAATGTCAGAGATGCCAAAAGTATGATGAAGTCTAGAAAGGAGAATACCATGATCAATGGTATCAAAGGCTGCAGACAGATCAAGGAGTATGAGGAGAGAGACTTTGCCAGTATCAGTTGCAAGGAGGAGATTGTTGAGAATGTGTAGCAGGGCAGTTTCAGTGCTATGGCACTGGCGGTAGGTTGACTGGAAAGGATTGAGGAGATTGTTGGCAGACAGGTGAGAGTTCAGCTGGTTGAGGACAACTTTTTCAAGGAGTTTTGACAAGAAAGAGAGATTAGAGATAGGCCGGTAATTTTTCAGTTCATTTGGGTCTAAATTGTATTTCTTGAGGAGAGGGTGAACAATAGCAGACTTGAAAGAATCTGGGACAGTTCCAGTTTGAAGAGAAGTGTTGATGATGTCAGTGATGAATGGGAGGAGAGTAGGGAGACAGTCAGAGTAGAGAGAACCTGGAAGAGGATCCAGTTCGCAGGTTTTGAATGACATGGATCTGATTGTGTTGAGAATTTCTTCTTGTGAGACTGGGGTAAAAGTAGTAAGAGGTGTGCCAGAGAAGGAAGGGTCAGGTGGGCATGGTTGACAGGGTGTCCTGTCAAGCCTGTCACGAAGAGTTTGTATTTTGGTGGTGAAATACTTGGAGAATACAGATGGGAGTTCTTCATTTGTGTGTTTTGTTGGGAGAGGTAAATCTTTTCGTGTGCCAAGGGGATGATTCATGGTTGTAAAGAGTTATTTTGAAGAAGAGGCATTCAGGATAGGTGCCGGAAGGTCGCATACCGCACGCCAGCACCATACCAGGCCAGGTCAACCGGACATGTCAGGCCACTCCTGCGGCCTGCCGGGTCCAGAGGTATTAACCCTTATACCCCCAGACCCTCTGGCACTAAAATGTCTCTGAAATCCTGCGCCAAGGGAAGCAACTCCTGCAATTTGTGATAGTTACTACATTTAAAAAAAGATTAAAAATATAATTACCTTCTTTTGCTGCAATGAATCAATTTTCCTGCACTCTGCATACAATAAAGTACTCACAGACAGATTTTGTTTTTATGTTCATGTTGTTATTTCTTCAAGAAAAAAATCAAAGCGTCAAGTTTAACAATGAACGTTAAAAAAAAAAAAAAGGTATGGTATGTCAAAGTTAAAAAACAACCCACAAACAGTTCAAAACAGCCTGCAGATGATGCTGGGGATCAATAAGTGTCTACAGCTGGAGTTCAGCATGGAACTGTGCAAAACAGTGTCCCTTGCACAGGTGTACCTTGCAGGTGGGGCACCCCATAACTGTTTCCCTGCTGTGGCCACTTGCCTGACGACGTCCCATCCTTGAACATTGCACACAGACTTTCTTCCGTCCTTGGAAGCGAACCAGTGGGTGTCCATCCATGTCAGTGACAGCACGCCCCATCACACTAGGCTGCAAAGAAGCTACCTGCCGCCTGGTGACCACACTGCCGCGCACAAGCCCCTCGAAGATGGCAAGCCTGAAGTAGAGTGGATCCTGATGCCGTCTGGACCTGGGCCTGGGAGAGTTGGTCTTACAGAAAATGATGAAGGAGTTTATTAGGCTGCTCTGGACAAAAAACCAGAACAAATATCTCCACCACTTTCTGCAAGATCGACCCACAGGGTAGTACGCCCGATGTTGGTCATGCAGGTCCACACCACCCATGTTTTGGTTGTAGGTGATGATGGACTGCGGCACAGGAACATCTTCACGTTTGCCTGAAATCAAAGCACACTGATTTTGAGTCTTTTGTATTAGATTATTAAAAACAAATAATAAAATAATGTTCCTTTGATATTTTAAAAGAAAAAAAAAACATGCAAAGTAAAAACATATGCTTGCAATTAAAAGAAAGTAACTACTTACCCACATTACCACAGATAGGTGGCGGCTCTCTGACTTTCCATCCATGTACCAGGTAACCTGTAATTATAATAGTGATAAAAAGAGACTAAAGGGCTTGCTCACCTTTGCCAGTCTGACGAGGGGTTTTTCCCATCACTGGATCAGCATTGGTCGACAGGACAGCAATGGTACGCTTGTCTTGCCAGAGCGTAGCAACTTTCTGCCCCTGTTGAAGGAACTTCACCTCCCCTCTCTTCATCTTCTTCCCCCTCCCGGGCTTGACCTTCAGCTCGTCAGGCCAGCCTTTTCGGTTCGTGCGGATGGTGCCACAAGAACGAGTTTTCTGGGCCAGAAGCTCATCGGCCAGGGCGACAGACGTGAAAAAATTGTCGTGGTAGAAGTGATACCCCTTCCCCAGATAGTTTTTCCCCACTGTCATCACCACGTGATGTCCTAGACCACCTGCAATAAAAAATATACACTAAATACTCTAAGTCAGACCATGTCAATGTGTGTGTGTGTGTGTGTGTGTGTGTGTGTGTGTGGACTGAAAGGGAAAAGATGTGTGTGTGTGTGTGTAGACTGAAAGGGAAAAGAATCTGTTATTGAGCGAATAATTGTGTGAACACAGAACAGTCCTGTTTTTTTTTTGTTTTTTTTTTGTTTTTTTGAGGGGGGGGTATGTTTTGTTTTGTTTTTTGTTAACACTTGGCCCACAGTCAAGCCCATATAATGATTATCAAGTAATCCATGTAGAGTTAGATATAAAAATGAAAACAAAAATCTGCAGCCCATCCTTTTCTGAAAAAAATGTGGGCATTTGTGCCCGCCCCCCCCCCCTCCCCACCCTTGCACTTCTCTCAGCCCTCTCTTCTTTAACACCCCCCACCACCCCCAAAAAGGGGAAACTATCTGCTATTATTGAAAATAAAATTTAGAGAAAAGAATACTCACCTTTCAATGGTACCTGCGCCTTCCCAGTGTAGACGTCAAAGTCCAACAAGTAGCCAGTTGTTGGATCTGCGCTGCACCAGACTTTTATCCCCCACGGTGTAGGCTTGGACTTCATGAACTGTTTGAACTGAAGCCGCCCCTTGAACTTGATCATAGCCTCATCAATACTGATAGCACGCCCAGGCTTGTAGAGCTGTCCACATTGTGCCTTGAAAGCATCCAGCACTGGTCGCACTTTGAAGAGAGGGTCATGCTCGGGATGGCCTCTTGGTTGACACTTCGACCTATCATTTATATGAAAATACTGGCTGATTTTCTCGAAACGCGTTCTTGACATGAGTCGAGAAATACAGGGGATGTTGAGCTTCTCATCACTGGACCAGTAGTTGTCTTGTCGTGGTAGAATGACAATGCCCATCATGATGTTTATGGCAATGTACAGTCTGATGTCGTTGACTGTCACTGGCTGCCATTTTGGATCCACTTTTTTCTTCTCCTGCTGTATTTGGGTAGCATACAAATTCGTTTGATTGGCAAACTCCGTCAACATTTCCTCGGAAAAAAACAATGAAAAATATTCCAAAGGACTTGCACCGACAGGAAGATCGTGCAAAACGCCGATATTTTCCTTGAATTCGTCCAGAGAAATGTTGACAAACTCGTGCGACCAGTTTCGGTTTGGAAGTTCAGGCAAACGATCCACGCTTGACCCGGCTTCTTCGTCACTTTCTGAATCACTGTCACTGGATTCGGCGTGGAGAGCATCAAAGTCAACATCCAGATCACTTTCAGCATCTCCTGGATGATTTTCAGCGATTTCCTCGCGAGAATAGCCTTCAAACACCCCCTCTTCATCACTGTCTTCATTCAGCAGACGCCATAGATCTTCGTCAGACATCCGACTCATTGTTGACAAACTTTGAAAAATTGTAGAAAGCAGAAGACTTGACCGATTTCGATTCAGTAAACAGCAGACGACACGGCGGGAAGTAGCGAAAACGAGGCTTTCACGTTCACGAGATTCTCGTTTATGTAAACGGCTATGGCTGCGTCCATAGCAACCACGTGTCTGGCGGCCGCTTTTGGACGCTTTGGGGTTTAACGGTACGAAATTTTACCGGACGCTTTCGGCCGCGTCGGGGCGATAAGGGTTAATCGCACTGGCCGCTGCATCGGCCAGCCGGGTACAAAGGGTTAACGTTTCTAAGGGCCAGGATTATAAGGGCAATGCCCATCTCCTCTCCCTTATAGCTTTATCTTCCCCTAATTCTGAAGAGGGTCAGATCCATTCACAGCTGAGTTGTCTGGACATTACATAATGTGTCTGAAACTTGACTTAAACCTGTACTGACATACCTACATCAAAACCTAAGCTTAAAATCTGAATGCATATTTAGAAAGCTGAAAGTTTTAAGTTCACTTTAAGAACAGAAATATGAAGCTACTACAAATCAGTCTACAATACATTACCTATGCGCACGATCTGGAACACTAAATACACTTTCTCTCTGTGTCTGTCTCTGGACCCAAGATCCTGTGAACAAACAAACCACAGCAACAAATGCATTAAAAACCCAACAGATGTATTAATTTTTTTTTTCTGGGTTTTTGGTCCATATTGTTTTCTGTTTGTTCATTTGTTTTGCTGTTGTTGTGCTGTATCTGAGGAGGTGTTAATGTTCATCTACATTTTGATCAACTCTGCTTGATTGCATGATATGGAAAACAACTGATCACATGGTTCCTTTTCAATCAATCCTATGTGGCAGTTACATTAGAATGTCTGGCTCTCTCCAGAGTTTTTTACTACTGACTACTAATTATGAATGAAATGCAGTCCTTAAGCGGCTTTTCTGATCTTGGAGAACATGTCATAAGTGGAACAAACAAAATGTATATGATGGGCAAAACAACAAAGTGGCTAGGATATCAAACTTTTTATCTGAAGATCTAAGTTCAAACCACCTGGATAATACCTGGTGAGAGAAGAATGGAGATTTTACTGATCTCACAGGTTTACATATATGCAGACCTGCTATTGTCTGAATTCCCTGCATGTGTACACGCAGGCAAACATAAAATATGCACGTTAAAGATACCCTAAGCCATGCCAGCATGCCATGCCATGAAGCAAGAAAACACCTGGCTTGCTTACCCATGGAAGATGAAACATGCAGACTGTGCAGCATGCAGCACCATAATGCCTGCACAGTGCAGACCTAACAGCATGCAAACATACATCTGAGAAAACACTGCTAGCTTGGCACGTTTTAAAACTGTGTATATCACATCACTTGTTATTGTCACAATGTATTATATTCAAATCTTGTACACATATGAAAAGTTCAGTTTTTTTTTTAAATCAAGTATAGTCTTCAACATAAAGTTATGATCTGTTCCAAAAAACAAAAATATGAAAAGAGAGACACTTACAGTGAAAACAACTCTAAAGTTGTTGAGCATTTCAATATCTTTGGGCACACCCTGCTTGCTCCATTTGACAAGGTAGTTCTCACTGCAATCATACAGCACAGGTTAAGGTCAGAAGACAGAAAAAGACTAAAAGGTTAAGTCAAAGAGCAAATGAAGCTTTAGTTTGTGTTACTAACAACCCAGCCACCACTATGGCCATATAATGGCAAACACCATGTTAAAAACAACTCCAAGCTAACTGAAAAAAGCAACAGCACATGATTTGTTTTTCAAGTTTAAGCATTTAAAAATCTTTCTCAAATGTATTATCAAATAAGATGAAAATCTACTGATCTCTAGCAAAAACTTGAAAACCGTGTCTGGAGCAATCTCCATGAAGAGGTTCACTAAGAAGGCTGCCACATAGGACTTACGCCTCAACATCGTGCAAATCCCAGCATTCAACAAGATGTCAGCTGGCTGAGTGGCTTATCACAAAGTATACACCAATCTGCTTCTTCATTTTTCAAAAGGTATGACTGAGTGTAGAATATGCAACCTGTGTGTAATCTACTTGTACATAACAATGTGCACTGTCTTCTTCCTGCAGTTCACAAGGAAAAATGGGAAGGAAATGAAGTGTTTTTAACTCTAACTCTCCCACCTATGGTGAAGGAGTAAAATGATTAAACAGTAAAATCACTGATATCATTGAAAGTTTCCAGTACATAAATTTCACTTGTGTTTTTAATATGACATACCATACTTTTCCGGAAATACTATGATCACTTACATCGATTCATCATTCAAGTTCTGCTATCATTTCTCAAATATTCATTAACAAAACACTACAAAATAATGAGAACACAAAAACTTAACCTCTCTCTGCTGCAAATGCTTTTGGCTGCAGTATATGCCATGAAAATTTCATGAAAACTGAAAAATTACAGCAGAGTTTTGTTCAATCACATCTCCAAACTATTGCAGGTAACATTATAAAAGTCGCCATCACATGAAACAGTAAACAGATTAAGATTTTTTCCAGAAATATTATAATCAGCACAAATAAAGAACCAAGTTTTTACTCAAGCATGTGGCTGGAGCTCATAAACCTTCAACAAAATCATCATCTGACCAAGCTTTTCCCTGATCAAAATCTGGATCACTGATGTCAAATTCATGAAGATAGACACTGTCAGAAACAATATCTTAATCAATAATGCAGTGATGATTGTGAAATCATGATGTACATGTATGTCAAACAATAACAAAGCAGTGAAGACATTAGAAAACTAGTAACTGATGTACAAATACGTAACTGACAAATAACTGACACAAGAATATCTTCTATGTGACCAAGAGATTTGCAAAATTGTCAACCAATCTTCCATGTGACAAACTTACAAGAAAATATCAAACAATCTTCTACCTTGCTTGCTCTCTCCTGATAATCATTCTATCATCCTGTTTGGAAGAAGCAGCAATGATGGCTTACCTAATGAAGCGTCCTTCTCTGGCATCAAAGATGTTCATAAGTATGTCAGCATCTTCACCAATCTTGCACACATAGTTTCTCAGCATGACAAACAGATTGAAGCTTGAGGGCCAGGAAGGTCTGGTGTCACTCTCAGCCTCATGGTGACTCTATAACACACAGTTGCAGAAGTTATATAATTAATACTTTTCATTCCCTTCACCTTTCTACCAGATTCCTATGCTATTTGCTGTGGAGGTATTCAGAGCAAAATGAATAATACCTCTATCGCCAGTAACATATTTGTTTTGCTTTTTTTCTATCAAGATTCATCATGTCTCTATGCAAGAGGCAAGCATAAATCTTTCTGAATAATTATATCATCCATACTTCTACAGTAAGAAAGCAGATCATGTTCAATTTTTCAAATTTCTGTATGATCTGACTTGCAGGTGAGGTACCTTTGTTTGATATAATATACTCATGACTACAAATTTCTAGTCAAGCTGTATACAACAGAATTTTAAAAAATTTTAAAACTACTTCTTCTCCACCCTTTCTGACAATCTTTCACAGTCACATGCACACACATCTGAACATACACAAACACACACTTAAACACACACACACACACACACACACACACACATACATATGCTAAAGCATATTCATGCCAACTTTACATTTTATGGTACCTCCAAACTATATTCTGTTCGTGCACTTTGAAAAGTCAATGATGTGCATGTGTGTCTGTGTTTTATTGCTTATTTTCATTATTATTGTTGTTGTTGTTGTTGTTTTTTTTTCTTCTTCTTCTTCTTCTTCTTCTTCTTCTTCTTCTTCTTCTTCTTCTTCTTCTTCTTCTTCTTCTTCTTCTTCTTCTTCTTCTTCTTCTTCTTCGGATTCTTCTTCTTCGATTCTTCTTCGGATTCTTCTTCTTCTTCGGATTCTTCTTCTTCGGATTCTTCTTCTTCGGATTCTTCTTCTTCTTCTTCTTCGGATTCTTCTTCTTCTTCTTCTTTGGATTCTTCTTCTTCGATTCTTCTTCGGATTCTTCTTCTTTGGATTCTTCTTCTTCTTCAGATTCTTCTTCTTCTTCGGATTCTTCTTCAGATTCTTCTTCTTCTTCTTCTTCGGATTCTTCTTCTTCTTCGGATTCTTCTTCTTCTTCAGATTCTTCTTCTTCAGATCTTTCTTCTTCTTCTTCGGATTCTTCTTCTTCGGATTATTCTTCTTCTTCGGATTCTTCTTCTTCTTCTTCAGATTATTCTCTTCGGATTATTTTTCTTCTTCTTCGGATTCTGCTTCTTCTTCGGATTCTGCTTCTTCTTCTTCGGATTCTTCTTCTTCGGATTCTTCTTGTGCTTGTTGTTGATGGGAGGGCATTTTCTACCCCATGAACAGTCAACAGCGTGAGTTCTTGCCCAAAATCCAAAATATTTCCTCATCTCATTAATTGTCAATGTCAAAAGACCTCCTTGCTGTGTTCAATCAGAAGATCATATTAAGGTATCTACTCCTCATCACATCCACTCAGCATCACAACAGGAAGATGATGATAATGATAACCGAAATATAAAAGGAAATCCACACGGTCAAGTACTATGCAGTAACCATACTTATATCAGCTGAGCTTATGAACTTGTAAGATTGTAAGATATGGTTACGTGCTATTAAAAAGGAAACAAAGAAAAAGAAGATGAAAATTATAACAATGATAATAATGATAACAGAAATATAAAAAGAAACAAAGAAATAGGAGATGAAAATCATAACAGTAAATAATGCTACTTCAATTTCTATAACAAAACAAGATGATTGCTGAAATAAAATATCAAACAGACCAACTTAATAAATCATCAATAAAACACACTTCAAACAAAATTACTTACTGAACGCTTCCGTATCTGCTCAGCTGCATCAACATGCTGCAACAACAAAAAATGTTTTGAGCATTTATCTTTTTTTTACATCTTTTCAGTGTTTATCTTGTTTTCCTTCACATATACATCAAATAATATTCTCTGTCAAAATTACAAACTGTGTATGTCCAAAAAAATAACTGAATATCAAGCTATCTATCTGCAATGGTTGGTATGACACTGCTCTTTCCATCCCTTTTCAATAATAACGTAAGGGAACAAAATAATAATAATAATGCACATATATAATGCCCCCATCAGTGCTCCCGGCACTTACAATTCTACAATAAAAAAAATAAGTGAAATACATGTGTACCACATATTCACTATTTTCACCCATTTACACCATGTACACACTCTCAGTAACATCTACATACAACATACTACAGGAAAGACTAAAACAGAATGGGACAGGGTCAGTATGAACAAAGTTATATCAAACAGAAGGATCCATGGAAGAGACTGGTTTAAAGCTGGGTCTTAAAAGAACAAAGGTTAGGCAAATTCTTCAAATCAAAGGGCAGATTATTCTACTGAAAAGGTCCAAAATGGCCAAAATACCTGTTCTGAGCGATTTTGAATAACCAAGTATCAGAACAGCGAAGAGAATGGAAAGAAGAAAGGCATGGAGCAATTCAGAGATAGCAGAAGCAGTACCAGAAACAACATTGTAACACACAAAGGAGATTTGTTATCTAATATGCTGTTGAATAGGAAGCCAATGGGGCATACAAAACAGGGATGCTGAACTCTCACAAGAAGAAGCTTTAAGGAAAAGTCTTGCAACAAAATTTTAAATCATCTGTAGAGGCTTAATTACAGACAAGGGAGCACCAGTAAGAAGACTGTTACTGTAATCTTAATGTGAAAGTACACAAGTTTATGAGTTTTGCTGCAGAATCAGTAAGAAGATCACGATTATAGTTAATGCGTTTTAGTTCCAAATAACCACTTGCCTGACTTTGGTCATATGTTGTCACATGGAAAGGTTACAGTCAAAGATAAATCCTAGATTTTACACAAAATCAGAAAAGAGAATATCATATGCAATGAGAGAGACTGAACTTGGCGGAGGTACAATTTTGTAAACCTTACATAGACTTAACTTACTAGTTTTACAAAAGCAACAAGCAACTCGCAGTCGCTCAACCTTACAATTTTTTCCCATTATAATTACGTGTACATGTGTGTATACATATACACACACACATAAACACATCTATACATATATATCTCTGTCTAATATATATATATATATAATATATATATATATAATATATATATATATATATAATATATAAAATATATATACATATGCATATATACACACACACTCATACACACACACACGCACACATACATATACATATTCCTGTGAAATTACAGAACATCATGAAGTAACACTGATGTACACATAAAAATGATAAATAAAATTTAACACATGGCTGATTATACACAGATGCCATCAAAAGGTGCAACAGATCTCTCAACACATTATATAACCAATGCCTCAAAAGCAAATAAAATCAAACAATAAAGCCCTCAGTATGTTTAATTAAAATCATACATACCCGTCTATATATTTCAACAGTGCTATGGCGTGTGGGTTCGAGAACATTTCCTTCATCATCTCGTACCACAAGATCCAATCGTAGTAACCTGCACCAAAATTTAGTCACAAATCAAAATAAAAACAAAGTGCAGAATGATTATATATTTGCCACAAATGAAATCACTCAAATAACATATCATATCAGCTGATACATTAAGCAACTACGTCAGGACGACTAGTTCCTTTGATAGAGCTATGGACTCAAGATCTGATTATCTTGAGTTCAATCCTAGCCCACAACATTAAAAACTGGCCTGTTATTGCCCATCTTAATCTTTACATCATTATAGTGGTGCCAGCTTAGTGTTTCATAGGTCTCTCTCTCCCCTTCCCCATTACAAGACCTACCTAATGCAATGGGTTTTGCACAGACGCAGGAAGTCTGTTAGATGACTGCTGGTGGATTCGGGTAGAGTGCGTATGTCTGAGTGCAATAATCCTTTTGAATAAACTCCAGACCGATACACTAGTGATGAGAAAACCCAACTAATCTGAATCACATGTAAATTTTCTGCAAGTTTAGCCACGGAAATCTCCTTTGTTGCTTTTGGATCCATTAATTACATAACACTGATTGTACACTGCACACAGTACCTAAAAATTCAATAGACTAGAAGGAAAAACATTAATCAAGAATCAAACCCATCAATTTTCATATTTTAGAGGACTGTCCTAACCACTATGTCATTAATTCAACCTTTAGATTTCTCTTATGGTAAACTGTTTTTCTCCAAGTATTTTCAGAAGTGTTTTGGAGCAAATTCTGTGCAGACTTGCTTTCAAACAAGGCCCCAACATCTGCACTGTCCCTGTCCTCCTGCCTCACTCTATTCCTCAGTGTTACACATTCTCACAACGTTACGCTCTAATTCTGCATCACCACCACCACCGACATCCCTTGTCTATGCTGTGCACCAGCTTTTCCTTCTTGTTTCCTTCTGTGCACCCTAAGCATGATGATATCACCAACGATGCTGCATTCTATACAACTGCACTGAATGTCATCATCAAAGTCCACAAATCAGTGTGACCCTTTCACTGCAACTCTCCATTTAAATAACTCACTGTCACAGTCACTGACATTGACACTGAAATTACAGGAAAAGTATCATGTTTGTGACAAAATTTCAAAGTCACAAACATGACACTGTTACATGTAATAAGCAAATTCAAGGACTGTACATTCTGTCTGCTTCTCTTGCATTTTATACAGTATACATGCATGTACAACAATAAATATATTCCCTGATTATACATGACAAATACAAGAAACATATAAAGAAATCCATCTGATGTGACTTACGCATTGCCACTGTCTATGAGATTGGTCACCTGCTGCTGAATGCCTTTCTGCTCGTCCTGTAATCACACAGAACAAAAGGGGACATATCAATAATGAGAATCATCTAGGAATAAAGGTAAAAATAAAGGTGTGTTGTCAGTACTGTCACTTACAATTTATAACTCACTTTTTAAATCACTCATCTTGTTGTTACAGATGCTTTTATTTTTATCCTTTCTTATTTTTGCACTAGAAATGAATTGAATAATAAAACACACTCACAACAAATGTACCAGTAAAATGCAGCAATATAACATCAAAAGGATGCACACAACAATTTGCATTTCTTCAAGAGATTTATCACTAAACAAAATTCAAAATAGGAGATCAAAAGTCACAACACAGTTTTTCCAACAGGACAATTTATACCCCCAATTTTTTTTAAAAGTTATTTCTACATCAGAAAAGAGAACACAACTGTCAAAAGGTAGATTCCCTTAACACTGAGTCAACTCACCACAGTGTACTTGCGGGTTAACAGTTTGCTCCTCCAGTCAATCAGGTCCAAAATCATCTTCTTTACTTTCTCCACCTCTGGGCTCTTGTCCTGGTAAAGTATAATCATACATATTTGGTTAAATTAGCTAAAGATAAAAAGTTGTGTGTCACAATGCTTATTTTGTTTTTATAAAAAAAATGTGTATAAGCATGCATGCATCTGTATGCACAATGTACCTATGTATGCATTTCAGCACACACACACACACACACACACACACACACACACACACACACACACACACACACACACACACACACACACGCACACGCACACGCACACGCCCGCGCCGCACACGCACACACATATACTCACTCACACATCTTAGTTTCAGTTTCAATTTTCTAAAGACATGTTTCTGTGCTCATTAATAAATTCCATTTGTACTAACACCATAAATACCTTGAGACAGAAAATTATCAAAATGATGAAGAAAAATGCAATATACCTAGCAAGGTCTTAAGGATCTTCTTTTTTAAATATTCCATTTTTTTCAGATATAAGCATGCATGTTCTTGTGCCCACAATGTGCAGGCAGTATGTTGCTGTGTAGTCTGCATATTCTACCTTCAGTGAACGTGCATGCTGGCCGTTTTGATGTTTCCATAAGCCACTGACACTAACTGGATTCACAGGATCTTTCAAACACATCTGATATGCTGCATTCATATACACACCAAGGGGATTAGGCACTAACAGATATGCACACGTGTCAGCCTGGGGAGACAAAAATTCTCCACCCTTTAACTACCACGGTGAGGTACCAGGTAGATCAAACCCCAGACCTTCCAAGGTCCTAACTTTCAAGTTCTATGGCTATGCTTGTATCAGTCTGTCACTGAAACAACTTTAGGCTATATTTTAGTGAAATGTATCTCTCCACCTGGTAAATGTCCTGCATGCTGACAGGGTCTTGAGGCCCCCCCCCCCCCCCCCATCAACACACAGACCCTATGCCCCACAAAGCACCATCCTCTATATCCTCTGTAAAGAGATCTATGACATCTATACCAAAACGAAAGTCTCCAAACTAACAACCCAACCAATGTGAGTCCTCCATTCCATGACAATCTTAAGGACTGCCATTAATCTCACTATACAGCCCCTCTCCTCCTCCTTTACTGTCAGTCCATCAGAGTTTGATACACACATACCATCAAGGCCATAAGTCATGTCCTAGTCTATTCCTCCCTTTCATTCACAATAACAACACATCAACACAGACACATGCAACCCCACACTATGGTAATCCTCATTCAAGCCCAAACCATCTCCTCACTTCATCCTCCCCACCCCCACCCCCCATAAAAGGAGCAAAATGTGTATATATGTATACACAAAGAATAATCAATACATAAATACAATAACATAAATAAACTCCAGTGCAACTGAATGAAGCATGTCAGGTTTACTAGCACAAACAGACCACATGGACATTCCCCACTACAGCGCAACAGAAACCCACCCCTGAACACCAGTTACCCTCACTCCCAAAAAGAAATCCATGTCTCTGCCATCCCACATCCCTCAGCGCATTCTCTACCCTCTGATTCACCTCAATTTCCATGTAGCCACAAATAACATCATTCAACCAAATAAACTATGTAAACATATGTTAACTTTTTATTACAACAGCTTGTTAAACAGTTTCAGTTTTGTAGTTCCATCAGAGTATAGAACAAAAAGTAGTTTATGGTTTAATACACACCATGTATAGTTGTTTCCAAATGACATGCCATTCTCTGAGCACTTCTGTCATTTCCTGCACTAGTGGAGGCTCTGTACTTTTGATTGTCTCCAATGCCCTAAACATATGAATGGAATTCAACAACAACAAAAATGCAGAAAATCAAAACAACAAATATATGCATATTTCCAAATAATAAAAACACACAGTTTCATTAAACTGTTAGTTTGTCTTTACGAAGCAAAATCATGACAAGGAAACTGAATGTTTCAAATTCTCTTAACACATTCAAAGAAACATCTTTCATTTCATTAACTCACTCAGTACGACAGAACGCTATAGTGGTCATAATGAAAGGCACGGTTCTGTACGACGGAACGCGATAGCGGTTTCGACAATTAAAAATTTTTTCAACACTCCCCTTGTGATCTTGCACGCCTACCATAGCCACACTGGTCACTGCAAACATGTCAAGGGTCAAGGGGAAAGTTACTTCGCGAGATTCCTAGCCATACACTCGTCAGGAAATGATTGACTTCGGCACCCCACACGACTGGCTAATCTGCATTCGTGTCGAAAATGGCGTCACAGGTGAGTACGAGTTTTCGAACAAAGTAGATCGCGACGGCGGCGTTTTACTGCTGTGAAGTGATTGAAGTGCTTCAGACTGAAGGATTGGACATCAAGGAGTATGATGAAGATAATGGTGAAAGTGTATCAAGTGATGGAAGCTGCCAGCAACAAGGTACTGACAGTGACCCAGTTTCAGACGACAGTGAAATGGGAGAGGGAAGGGGCGTACACGTCACTAGAGGCGAGCGGTCAGCGGGCCAAGCACAGTGAGTCACGTGTCTGATGAAGATTTCTTTCACTTTCTTATGCATGACTGGCATGAAGATTTTAGTTTGTCTCCCACTTTGCCTCCGTTCTCTGGCTCTTGTGGCCTGCATGTTCCAGTTGAGTGCCATGCCCCCATTGATTTCTTGAATCAGTTTGTGACAGAAGACTTCCTAAATTCCACTGTCATAACAGAATGCGAAAGAGAACTGAGTGGCAAGCAGAATGAGCACTTCTCCTGCCCTCTGCCACCCATCCCCAGCGGTAGGAAGAACTACAGGAAGTGCCATGTGTGTAGTGCTGGCAGCAGGAGATACCCGGAGGTTCAACTGCAGCAAACCCCCAACTGGTGTAAAAAGTGTGTGGGGTTGCCCTCTGTGACAAACTATGCTAGCCCAACAAGACCATCACCTGCTTCCAACTGTGCAGAACTACACTGATTATTAGGAAAACAGTGTATAGAGACTGAAGCATCTGGTGTGCTCCTTTTTTTCCCAAATTCCCCTGTGTAACAATTTGTAACATTTATTCATATAATATCACTAATAATCTTTTTTTTTTTACCCTGAGCAAAGTCTACTTTATTCATGTTGTTTTGTGCATACAAAGACCTTCTCACCTTTGACTGTGTGTTCATGGAGCTGATCAGAGTGTGTGACTGTACGGTGATCCTGACCACAAAATTTGGGGTATTTTCAACATGGCACATGAAGAAGAAATATTCAAGGAAGAACTTCAATATTTTGGCATGAACTAACCCAGCATGTAAATATTCAGATCTGAAAGATTCATTTTGTTCCTTTACGTTTTGCATTTTTTGTGATTTTTTTCCCTACCCTTCAAAATGGGCCGTCTGTGGGGGAAAGCACGGGAGAAAACTCTCCGTCCCGAGTGAGTTAACAAGATATTCTAAGAAACATGTTTCGTTATATTAACAACATATTCTAAGAAACACCTTTTGTTACATTAATAAATCATTTATAAAACATTTTTACAACTACCCTGTTACTGAACAGAATCTGTAGAAATTTCTTTTTCGTTTCTTTTTTTCTCCTAAAGACCATTTATTTCCATACTTATATGACAACAATCATATTTTTCCCTTTCCAGGTTTTATTTTTAACAACTAACTCTATGAAAAAGTGTTTTCCTCTTTACATGAAATACTTACCCATTTATGTGAACAGTTGCCTCTTTCACTTGGACATAACTTCTCGGGAAAATCCCCTTCTGTGCTTTGTTTTTAACAGCACACCCACGGAACCAGTCTGAAGAATGGCAAAAAATTACCAAGTCAGAGGGGCAAAGGCATTACCAAGTCAAATGATTAGGTTACCATGCAAACATTCAAAAGAATCCAATTAACAAAGACACTATCAATAGCACATATTACTAAAATGCTGATGCAAATGACTAAAGTTGCAACCAAACAGTTCAGGAATATACTGATTAGCATAAGCATAAAAGAGCAGGAAAATAGAAAGAAACAATAACAGTTCTGAAACACTTTCAACTCACTGTCACTATTACTACATACAAAGCTCATTCTCACTAGATAAGACTATGCAACTCTTTGTCACTACATCAGACCAAGCAGCACAATGTCACTATATCATACCATGCGAAGTTCAAAACCACTTAAAACACGATACTTCAATAATAATGACAAGTGAAGCAAATAAATCACTTACATTGTAAGTTACAATGTAAAATATGCTGGTTTCTTTAGATGGGGGATGTGGGTAGTATTCAGCACAACCAGGTAATTAATTAACATTATAAAATTATTGTATTAAGTAATGTTAACTGGAATTTTCACATGCAAGCATCCAATTTTTGTTCAGTGTGGTGATTTAAAAAAAACAACACAACATCAAACAGTTAATTTTTCACATCACAGATTTCTTTTTCTTCTTCTTTTTTCTGGGGGTGGGGGGATGATCATAGTAAGTTCACATACTCCAAAGACAACAAAGTTTGGCAGAGATCTCAGAGGTCATGAATAAAAATATGATATCTTCCTTCAAACTACAAAACTAGCAGTTCAATAAATCTGACAGAAGGCCTGGATTTCAATTATGCAATGTCATTTTTCCATGAAAAGCGGTCATGATATTCATAAAATCTGCCCTTAAGCATATAAATGCTTAAAATCTTACCTTTTGTTTCTTCCAAGATATGTACTGTGTCACCAACATCCAGCTGCAGTTGATGTGGTCCATTGGGCTTGAAGTTGTATACAGCTAAACATTACCAACAAATAATGACAATTATTACAAATGCATCTTACTTCACTCCACAAGTACGATATAACAAAACAACTAAGAAGCTACCACATATTTTTCAGTAACTTGTTTATTCAATATTTTCAATAAATTAACTTATTCATCAGATGAACGATGTGTAAAAATTATACACTTGTCACATTTTTCATTGTCTGGAAATGTGATATATTTTTCTGCATCACTTATAAACTCAAACCAAACCTGAGATTGATGATGATATCATATTCATAGAATAGCAAACTGCAAGGTTTTTACTGCATAATCCTATGGATAGGTTGCTTTCTTTAATTAAGCCTGACTGTTCTAAACCATTCTTTTCTCTTTTGTTTGTCTGTTGAGTTTTTATAAAACTGCCATTTAATAGAACACTGAAAAATATTATTCATTATTATTCTTTATATTTCAATATCAAATGAATGAACAGACAGATGCACATATAGTATACATGTGCACATCACACACACACACACACACACACACACACACACACACACACACACACACACACACACACACACACACACACACATACACACACACAATGATTAAGCCCAGCTACTCTAAACATTTTTGTTTTGTTTTGGTTGGTTGGTTGTTTTATTTTTTTTTTATTACTACTTGATTACAAGTTACAAGGCATTTTTAACTTAATACTATTTGATTACAAGTTACAAGGCAGTTTTAACTTTAAGAGATAATTCTCTCATCCACCCTACTGATCTTATACAAAATGTGTTAAAAACTTTAAAAATCATCCTTCTCTTCCCCTTTCTTTCCCTGTCATATCATTTATCTCTTATGCAAACACATGGTAGCATTTTAAAAACAAGATGACACTGACAGGATATACAATCCAAGTCTTATTCTGGAAAAAATTGCAATATATACACTACTGTTTCTATGTGCTGTAAATTCAGAGTTAAAACACAAAACTGTCAGAAGATGTAGTCATGATACAGTCTATCTAGTTTCAGTTTCTCAAGATGACATCTCCACGTTCAGAATGAATTCCATATGAACTGACGTCACACCTACACTTCTATCCAGTGTGTACCTGATACAACCCAACTTACTGGGAATTAATTCATCTTGTTTTTGTTTGCTTTTTTTAAAATTTTATTTTAGGCTGATTCTTTTACTAGAGCCATGGACTCAAGAACTGACGTGCTGCATTCAATACCAGCCTGCAACATTAAAAACTGACCTGTTCACTGCCCATCTAAATGTTTCCATCATTCTGGTGGTCCAGCTTAGTGTTCTATAGGTCCCTTCTTCCTCCAATTTCAAGACCATGTCAGAGCATAAAGTTTTTAGCAGGGCAGCAAGTCCATCAGATAACTGCTGGTAGATTTGGATGATGTGCATATGGAACTGTCTAAATGTGATGAGTCTCTCTTCATCAAACTCCAAACTCTGATTAACCCTTCTTGAAGAAGTTGAAAAACTCCAAACCCCAACTCCATATTCAAACTGACATGATTCAATTTCAAGTCACTTTGGGCGACATCTGTACTTCCTGAATCCTTTCCCCTTCCTGTCTTTTACAAATATACTTCAAGTTCAATCTGTATGTGTGTCTTAACCATAACTATACATGTTTACTTTAAATGTGATATCCACTTTTTACACCAAACACCTTTAGCAGTTTCCTCACCTTCTTTACCCCTCTCCTAAATGTGAGAATAAGGTCCTATTTTTGTGTGATGTGGCCTTCACAAATACATATGTCCTGATCCAGAAACCACTGCTCTAGAAAATGGAAGGTGTTGTGCCACTTGTTCACACAGGAGGAAGTCAGTTGCAAACTCACTTGACACTTGTCACAACTGCATGCAACTGACACCTTCTGAACAGAGCAACTGCGGTGAATGCTTATATTCTTCTTCCTGAATACGCTCATAATCTAAAGGCAAATCATTACAAGCATTATGAGCCGAGTTAGTTGTATATGCCCTACTGATACTTGCAATATCTACTACAGCCTTGCAAGACATCTATAGGTGAGATAGCATGGGAACACCCATCTAAAGCCACAGCAAGCCAGTCATAGCTGCAGCCAAAAATAGCTGGACAGGGTCAAAATCATGACAACTGAGATTTGTCCACATTTCAACTTCCGTATCTCATTTTAATTTCCCAAACTTTTATGGCTGAAACACCCTGAAAAGAAAAACTTTTTTTTCTATCAAACTATTATAAGCCTATTTACTTCCCATATCAAAAATAAAAGTTTACAATGAAAATTATAATAGATAACTTATTTTTGGATTTTCCATGTTCATTTATAAACTTTGAGATTATATTTTAAGATGAGCTCATAACTGAGAAATAAAAATTTTGCACTTTAGCATCATTTTCCTATGTTGCATCTTTTTTTTTTTTTAAATCTCCCTTTCACCTCAGTCTTGTCCTGGTTTATGCAGGAAAAAGCCAAATTTCAAGTCCATTAACTCAACATGCAACATAATCTGATACACAGCGTTCAGTGTGTATTTATTTTTGCTACTCCTATTTCAAGTAGTATTATATTATGACAACAATGATTCATGAATAAATGTATTAAAACCAAATCTCAGTAGGACAGAGCTGTAACTGTGTAATTCTCATAAAAAATAACAGCAAAAGATACACTACTTCTTTCTGGATAGCTATCAGCATCTCTAGATTATAACTATTATAAGGGTGTGTTCTACTACACATTCAGTGATAACTGAGACTTCCATGATTCACATCTACTCTACAGACTGTACATTTTATTGTGTGATGATTAAAATGGCAAAGAACAAGAACTCATGGGGGCTTAAAGTATAACTAATGACTATGATTTTTTTCCTGTGCACAGTAATACAACTACAAGAATGACCAGTGCATGTGGTTTTGGCTTTCTGTTGATCTGCTTCATGAAATACTGACCACATATGATCAGCACTTTCAAAACACTAGGTTATAACCATTTCTTATCGTAGCATTTCTCTGGCTTGTATGCCTTTATCCTTTTATACATGGGTCATATTGTTCATTCTTTTAATTCTGTTTTGTGTACAATGCCAATTCCCAAAGAATCATCTTTTTCACATGATCTTTGCCTCATCTGTACAAAAGCATACACATGTTATTTGTCTCTACCATTTTTTTTTTTCCTTTTCTGATTGTTGTTATTGCTTCTTTGTTGTTTGTTTGTTTTTGAGGGCAGCAGCTTTAATTTGGTTGTTGGTTAGCAGTCTGGGTTTTGGTATGTGCATTTTTTCCTCTTGTTTTCATAACTCCCTCCGCCCTTGTTTTAATTTTTTGTTCTCTAGTACTTCAAGCAACCTTTTGTTGGATGCGTGTATGCACACTGTTTAGCTCACACTGTGCAGGTGATATGTTGCTGCACAGTCTACATACTCCATCTTCAGTGGGTAATGGATGTTGGATGGTTTCATGTTTCCATGGGCGACTGGACATGGATATGATTTACAACATTTGTAACATGCGTAGGTGACAGTCTGTATGCATATGAACAAGGTTGAAGCACAAGCAGGTCTGCACAGTGTGCTGACCTACGAGATCAGAGAGACAAACCTACCAGAAAGACCCAGGTAAGTTCAAACCCAGATTTTTTCAAACCCAGACCTTCCAACTAGACGTCTTACCAACTTGACTATTGTGTCTGTCATTTGTTTATGTTTTCTTTAATGCATTCTGCTTTTAGGTCTGTAGGTTTATAGTCATATATGAATAGAGACTGCACCAACTACTGCAAAACAATCTAGCTGAGTACTGCATGATGTTTTGCCAGTGTGGTTCAGATGAGACAAGATACCTCTCACACAGTGTACCCAGAATCACAAAGATAATAATGATTTCAATTATACAACAGGAACAGTCATATGTAAAACATACTTGCTGCACTATACAAAGGAACAGATCATTATTAAATCTTACATGATAAGAAGAGTAAACTGAATGTCCAGTAGCCCTATTAAACAAAACAAAAAAGGGTCAGGGTTCAAAACTGGAAGATCCACTCTGCCAGTTGATATGGCATTCTCCAATGTTTGAACAGAGACAAATCCAGAAGTGTGAAGAGCAAGGTACAATGCTGCACATCACCTTCATACATCTCACCAAGGCCTTTAAGTTTTCAAGATTCTCAGCAAGATTAAACATCAACCCATGCTCCTTAGCATTGTAAAGTCTTTCCAAGACAAAAAAAAAAAAAAGGAACCAAGGAATATGACAGACAAATGTTAAAAGAAATCAACAGTCAAATGGAATAAAGCAGATCTGCATCCTTGTTCAGACTATTCTTTAATTCTTGTTGTTGTCCTCCTCAACTGTGTATCTGAACAGTCCTCAGAAGGGATCTATCTCCATACTAGCCCTGAAACTAGTGAAAGTCCACATTTTTGCCTACTAGTCTTTGATTGGTGTTTCAAAATTTCTACCAACCAGACTGAAAGTTTTACCAGCCAAAATGCAAGCATAGGCACACAACAGCAAAGTGCTGCTATTAATCTTTCCTTGCATAGACTGATTGGAAGATTAGGAAAAGACAGGCAACATTCATATGCCATTTTATGAGGAAAGGGGAATTGGAGCACCTGGTCACAACAGGAAAGCTGGTGGGAAAGAGAGCACCGGGTAGACCCAGGCAGAAGATACTAGGCAGACTTGCAGAGTGGCTGGGGACAAAGAGGGTGGAAGATATGCTTGAGGCAACAAGTGATAGAGGAGACAGATGGAAGTCCATAATCGCAAACACTATGCGGCAAGGCACCTGATGTGATGATGATAGACTGATTGATTAGTACAGGGGCAAAAACCAAAGACAGCACTGCATTTCTTTAAATTTTAAATTGCAATAAATTATTCATACAGAAATATAGTTTAATACACAACCAAAAAGTATTGTAATGAAAAAAACTAAATAAAAAAAAAAACGCAAGACACTGTTTAGACAGTCTGTCAGTCTCAGATTGGTACAGTCATTCATTTTATGTTTTCATCTTTATAAATCTGATCCTGATGTCAAGCCACTCAGTTTACAGGGCTTTCTTGGCCTGTGAGGAGCAATGGTCCACATGATGACATCTTTTCCGGTGCCGACAGTTTTCTTGTTCACATCATGCATGTCATCAAGCTTCACTAATTCCATCATGACTCAATTTTCTTCCCGGTAAGTCTGATCCAAGGGTCATAACTTTTCAGCGCTTCAATGCAGACAGACATGTGGTTTTACAACAAGAACTGCAGAGTTGCTGTTTACCAATAATCCATAAAACTAAGTGAAAGGATTGGAAAACTTGCAAAACGGCATTAAGTTTAATTGTATATGCGGACAGATTCAAACCGGTATTGCATACCTGCCATTGGCAAATGAAGTTTTACTTTCATTCATTTTTTTTTCTACTTGCCGCTTTCAGGCTGCATACAAGACCAGTCGGGAAACTGTTCAATCTTAATCTGTCAAGTCTGATGGCCAAAACAAATGTTCATATGGTCTGCCTAAGAGATTTCTTGTTTGCTGATGTTGCTGCAGTGAAAACAGCTTCCAGTAAGTTCTTAACTGCTTTGCAAAGGCATACAAGGACTTTGGACTGCCAATCAATCTTAAGAAGATCAACAAGTTGGGCCAGATGTATCCAACACCCCCTACCTTGGCCCAAGTCATAATGGACGACAACAACCTTGAAGTTCTTCATGAATTTACGTATAGATCTAGGCTCCACCATCACAGACAACTTCTCCCTGGAGTCTGGAATCTAAGTTAGACAAGCATGTAGGGAAAGCTTACCCCATGGTCATCAGCTGAAAGAGGATGTGGTCAAACAGGAACCTTACAGAGTACATATATATATACCCCAAGCCCACATCATAAGTGCCCTATCTTATGCACATGAGACAAGGACACTAATTTCATCAGAAGATTCAGGCAGCTTCATGTCTTCCATATATGCATTATCTCCACCGTGTCCTCAACATTTCACAAACAGACAAGATCTTAAAGAAAGCCACGCTTCAGAAAGCAAGGATACTAGTCATAGTAACAATCATGGATCAGCAGGAATACTATTCATAGTAAACTCATAAATCTCTCTGCTGGCTCCAATCATGTGTGTCACATGAAATACAACAAAGTCCCAAAAGGCAACCTCTATGGCTAGATTATATCAGCTAAAAGACAGTCTGACTGCCCTCATCCGCACTTCAAAGATATCTGCAAGAGGGACCTTAAAAGGTGATGAACATCAATGCCTGGTAAGTCTACACCCACTCAATAGCTTGGAAGCCTACACACAGGGCAATAGCTCCTGGAGACATAGTTTGCAACAGACTGAACAGTTCTGATGAACAACTCTCCTTACTGAAGTAAAACAAGAGGACAGAAAGGCAACTTTTTAGGCAACCAGCAAACAACATATTATATCTGTCATGTGATCACTGTCAAAGAAACTGTCTTTCCCAAATGAAATTATTCGACCACCAGAGATGCTCTCTCAGTGTTATGACAGACACCATCCCAGAACACCAACACAAATGGTTTTCCAGGACTGAAAGGTAATTATTTGGATGTATGTCGCACACTGTTTTGCCCACGCTGTGCACTGTATATTGTTGCTCAGTCTGCATACTTATTTTCAGTAGTCAAGTATGCTGAACATTGCTGAGCGTTTTCTTGCTTCCATAATCACCGGACACTGGCATGACTTACACAAGTTACAGTGATCTTTATCATGTATATTTGTCATTCTAAATCATGCATGCATTTACATACGAAGGGGATTTAGGCACTAATAGGTCTGCACTCATGCGAGATTGGAAAAGTCTTCACCCATTACTTACAAGGTGAAAGGTACCCTGGCACAATCAGTCAGTCAATTACTCATGATTCTTTCAGGTTAAAAAAAAATTCTGCACAGACTTTTTATGAAAGGTCTGTTGAGTGAGGATGACTTCCTGTATAGCAGTAGATAGCATAGTACTACTTATCAGTCACATGTAGCGATGTACAATTGTTATTATTTTTTTATTTTGATTATATCACTCCTGATTCTGCAATATTTAAGGTTCACTAGTTTTAATAGCTGTTAATCTTTATTTATTATGATTTAATTTAAAAAGGAAAATTGACAGTGCAAATTGTGATAAACATAAACATGGCAGGACAAAGATCAGAATGTAGTTTAATCAAAAATATTGACCTCACTAACAGTTCAATTAAAAATACACTGTTTACATTCTCCTTTTTTATATTCTATTTTGTTTTTGTTACTTTCTTTTTCTCTCATTCTCACCCTTCCTTCCACTCTCCCCTGTTACACAAATACACAAATATACACCTGTATTGCCCTCTTATTCTCACAAACTCTTGATATTCTAATCAATCTGTATAATGACACATGCTGTATTAAACTGAGTAAACCTCATAGTTCCAACAGGAAGGTCCTGTGGTTGATCTGCCTAGACACCTCCACCTGGTGGGTAAAGGGTGGAGATTTTGCAATCTCTTAAGTCAATATTTGTGCTGACCTGCCAATGCCTAAACTCACTCGGTGTGCATGCAAGCGACTATCAAATATACATATTAAAAGATCCTGTAAGCCATGTCAATGGCTGCTTTATCAGTTTATGGGAACACCTAGCACGCATGCCCATCGAAAATCCAAGTATGCACACGAGCAGCAACATGCCATCTGCACAAGGTGGGCAAAACAAGGTAAATACACATCCCCGAAAAATCAAAACATTTTTTAAAAAGTATAACACCTGTTTAACATATACAGCATAAAATGCTTAAACTGTGCTATTACAAGTCTACATAATTCAATCCCCTATGTACAAATATGAATCATGAAAACTGAGCAAATAATATGACAAACAACACACACACATACGTTCCCCTAAGATTATCAAGAAACACCCAAGCTGTGGCAAAATATTAGAATTTCAAAGGTGATCACACCATTTTCTACAAATGATCGCTCATTATTTAAACAATGGCACCATAAATGTAAATGCATAGTGATCTTCTTCAACAGAATGCCTCAACTAAGAAATGTGATGCTTTGACCATTGTTGTGTGTGTGTGTGTGTGTGTGTGTGTGTGTGTGTGTGTGTGTGTGTATGTGTGTGTGTGTGTGTGTGTGTGTGTGTGTGTGTGTGTGTGTGTGTGTGTGTGTTTGTGTTTGTGTGTGTGTGTTGTGCATGTGCACGCACGTGCATGTGTGTGCGCATGCATATATATAAAATTGTGTTGTGTGTGTGTGTGTGTTGTGTGTGTGTGCATGTGTGTGTGTATGCGCATATAAAATGTGTGTGTTCTGTCTGTATTTGTGTTGTTGCTGGCTTTCTGTTGGATTTTTACCATGCCCAAAGTGGATAGGCCTATATATTATTATTAATACATAGGCTAAATCTATTCCTTCTTTGCCACTGCTGTAGAGCCTAATTAGTTACAGTTCAACCGTTTTCATCATAGCTGTATGGCTTGAAAACATATTTGTTTTACGCATGTGTGCATTTGTATCTCGTGATTTTGTGAAGCGCTTCATGCACTTGTGAAATGAGGCGCTGCACAAGTAGTCATTATTACTGCTGATGACGTTACGATGTCAGCACCTTTGAATACTCGACTTTAGCAGACGAACCCTTCGGCCCTCGGAAGCCAGACGACCTGTTTTCTGGTGCAGCAATCGTGTGAATACACAGACCTAAGAAATTGACTGTCTGCCCTTTTCCTAAGTGTAGCTCAGCCTGCTGAAATACAGCTCTGCTACTGATGATTATGACTAATATCAGCAGTATTTGCAATAATGACCGTCACTGGTAATTTACATCCTCCCCGGACTATTTCCGGACTTCCTTGTTTTTTTTTCCCTCTTCTTCACAACAAACAACCATTGCAATTATCTGGGTGATAATCTGATAAAAATACAAAACTTACCAACACCAAGTTTTGCTCTATTGTCAGTCTTCCTCCACACTGTCATATTTCTTGTACTCTACAAGAAGAAAATAATGAATAATTTCATTTGATCGTCTGCAGCATCCCAGCTCTTTACCATACGGCAGCCATTTCTTATCACATGACCAAGTTAATTTCCGGCAACGCACGCAGAGTCGTCGCTAGGGACAAAAACAACATGGAAGGCGACAGGCTCAGCTAAGTTGCCCTTTTCCTGCCATTTGATCAAAAGAAAACGTATGTACACATTTTTACCACTACTTTTCAATTGAAAATGTTTTTCATACCACTTATTTTTCTCTCTATGTAAAATCAGCTCTGAAAGGAAATCAAAACAAATCAGATTGTGATCTAGAAACTAGATCTATGATTCTATAGACTATCACTATAGCAGTATAGGCCTAGTCAACAATGTTTAATGAAATGTTACAATGGATTTTTTAAAAATAAACACCGACTACTAAGCTAAACTTATTATGTCTTTAGTAAAAACATATTAGGGCTATCGTCTACTGGATCGATTCGAATGTACCAGTTAACCTGCATGTTTTATTTTTATTTTGTTGCATATGCAAAATATGTGGACAATAGTACATATGTTTGCTAATATTAGTAATAGTGTTATTCCCCATAATTCATTACACTAATTCACTCAAATTTGACCCAAACTTGAATACTTTTAAATGCCTACTTCATGTAATTGTGGGAACCTTGTTAACAAGACCTGATGGAACTTAGGTTAGATATAAGGCATTGGACTTTATTTACCAGTTATGCTACTACTACCACTGCTGCTGCAGCTACTTCTACCACCATCACCACCACCACCACCACTGCTACTACTACTAATACTACTACTACTGCTACTACTACCACATCATTACAGTCAAAATTTATGGTATATTATCATGATCATGGATCATGGATAATGCCTTTGTTCACTATATGAAATTCCTGACATGACTTTTACTGACTGAAGATTTAAGAAGAACACGTAACATTTTCATATCAGATCATAGAGATGCACAGGTGTCCTTTATTTTACTTCATTGTATAATATGTACAGAAAAAATGAATGTTTTTTTATGAAGACAGACAGAAGAATGGTATGATATCCATGTCTCAAGATGAATTTTTAGATTTAGAGCTTAAAAGAGTGGGAAAAAATCATTCAGACTTGTGAGGGTTTTTCTTTTTTTGTGTTTTTTTGTTTTTGTTTGTTTTATTGTTTTTTGTTGTCTTTGTTTGTTTGTTTGTTTGTTTTACTAGTAAATAAAAATAGTCCCCAAACTTTGAGATTATATGGAAGTAAGATAGTGTCTCTTGAGTCAACCAATTCTTCAATATGGTTTTTAATGACTAGTGCCACTGTTTGTTCACAGCTTTCTTTTCCCCAACCATGAACATATTTTACAGAAGCACTGACATTTAGTGACAGACAAATCAGTCGGAGGCTTCATGTGAAATTTAGCAAGCCAAATTTGAACCCATACAATTAGACTTAAAAGTAGAGGTATTGTCTCTAGAGTCTGTGCCAAGTAGACCTGATGGTACTGATCATTTGTCATAGAACACTTGCGACATGAATGGAGTTTATTCTCATTTTGGAGGTGCTGTTTTGAGAAAAGTGAAACTGAAACAGATCTCTTGAAGACAATATAATTCAGTTGACTTTAAAAGCTGGAAGTTGAAAATAAAGTTTTAAAAGTAAATTGACATATTCTTGTCTCAGGTATTCAAAATGTCTCGTGCACAAGCTGAAAGTGTGATCAAGAATATCATTCGAGAGATTTCTCAAGAATGTGCCAGCAAAGGGCAAGCTGTTTCAGAAACTCTTGTGGCATTTATGGTGAGTTTTTGCAAGTTGTCTTGTGCCGTATATATATATGATCATTACTATGACTGTATGGGTATGTCACATGTATGTATGGGTGTGACTTGAGCATTTGTGAGTGTATGTGTGTGTGTGTGTGTGTGTGTGTGTGTGTGTATGTGTATGTGTGTGTGTGTGTGTGTGTGTGTGTGTGTGTGTGTGTGTGTGTGTGTGTGTGTGTGTGTGTGTGTGTGTGCAGACGTGTGTTTATACATTTTTGGGTAGTTAGATGATTTGTTGGTGTCTTTTTTTTCCTCTCTGTTATAAGTATGGAGTAAACTCAGTGTCCATAATAGACATTCAGCTTTAATCATTTCCTTCAAATCTTTTCTAAAGACTTATCTTTTTCAACTGTAATCTGTGTTTATGTGAATGAATGTGTGTGTGCGTATGCATGTGTGTGTGTGTGTGTGCGTATGCATGTGTGTGTGTGTGTGTGTGTGCGTATGCATGTGTGTGTGTGTGTGTGTGTGTGTGAGTGTGTATGTGTGTGCATGTGTGTCTGTGTGTGCGTGTGTGGTCTGAAAGATTTTTTTTACGTAACCAATTGACCTATGACATGTATATTTCATCCATAATTCATGCTATTGGATTTTTAACATGTAGTTCGTCTGCTTTCATCATAGCAGAGTAGAGTTGATAGATATTTATGTACATTTGTCTTCTGTTTTCACTCATGCATTTGTTCAGTACTTTGGGTTTCTTTGAGATGAGATGCTGTGGAAATAGTCATTATTATCATTATTACTTGTTGTTTGAAACTATTTAAAACTTCAAAACTAAACATTAAGTGTATTACCTGCATGCCCATTGTCAAACTATGCCTGCGTCTCAGTAAAATATCAGTTGATCCAAGCACTGTGAGAAATCAGGGTATACTGTTTGATCTTTGTGCCTTTAAAGAAATTTTAAGCTGTTTTTGATGAGTGATGCTTATTACTTTGAATACTTCTGTTACACCGAACATCATTTCCACTCACAATGCATGTAACAAGTTAAATAACACATACACTACAGTTGCTTTAGTTCACTGGCGCAGATTTGGCTGCTGCTATAGATGCCAAGTCTTGTTTAAGATAGTCAGCCACTATGCTGCTTCTAATCTGAAGTAAGTGTGCTGTGTAACATGTATACTACACGTCACATTAGCTGCATTAGTAGAAATATTATCTACTCTACACTATGATAATGTAGAAAATACTGCTTCATCAAGAACACTCACGACTGGTGTTCTCATCAAATTTTTACTGTCTGACTCCTCCTGCATGAATCAGTTTTAAGCCAACTGTTTTCCTGTCATTTTTGATCATATCTTTAGGCAATTTTGAACAGTTTGAATAAAAATACTTAAAGTATCTGCTAATTAGACAGCACATGTAAATTTGGCCGTCTGCTATAATTTTTATGGTAATACAAAAATAAGAAAGATTGAGAAAAGCCTCTTCTGATGAACTGAAGTGCATAGTGGCAACGATGCAGCAAATCTGTGTTCACAGAAATAAGAGATTCTCCAGTATATGATACTGGTTAGATCTTCACTTTTTTTTATACTTTTTAATCGCATGTCCTAAAAGTGTTTCCAGTATTGTGGAATTTGCTTAGTTATGTATTTTGGCACAGATGGGAAGCCTGTTGACATATGTATGCTTGTGTTGTTGTATTTGATTTTGAGATGTGTCATTTCACTGTCATTTTATTATCCATATCTGTGTAACTACAACTTTGAAATTATGAGTGTTGTTTTGTATGTTACAGGTCAAAGCTGTAGTGCTGGACCCTGCCAATGAGTTCAATGTTGATCGAACACTTACCAAAGATGATGTTCAAAAACTTATCAGGGTGAGTGTTTACTTCTGTGCTTTTGCTTCCTGATATTTTTATGTAGGTCTATTTAAAAAATAACATCATTTCTTGACTGCCGTAACAGTTTTAAAACCCCACTTTGTTTGTGTTTCCCTCAAATAGTCTTTATCTATCTGAGGTGTATAAAACCTCATCAAATGCCTTTAAATTCATAACATCTAATCACATGAAATGGAAAGGATGTGAAGAAAGTAACCACAATTTTTCCTTTTTTTAAATTTGTCTGAATTGGACATTAGTGTGAATTATGCACTCACACAAACACACACACACACACATACACATAAACACACACACACACACACACACACATAAAACACACACACACACACACACACACACACACACACATACACACACACATACACACACACACACACACACACACACACACACACACACACACACACACACACACACACACACACACACACACACACACACACAGAAGAACAGGTCTTCCACTTCCACTCATCTGTCTCTCTTCTCCTTTATACATAATAGCGGTTTAACTTGATACTGAGATGAATGATTTGACAGCTGTGTGTGGAGCGCCTCATGGACAACCGCTCCCCAGCTCTGGACACGGTCAAGATGCAGGTGTATTTTGACATGAACTACACCACACGATGTAAGTTTTATTTGTGACATAACATTTTTACTTGTGAAGTTGATTGTTCTATATTATAACACTATTGAGGAGTAAGTGTGTATTTAAACCAAAGTAGGTTGGGGATTTTTTTTAGTGTTGCCACAAATTTTCTGCCTCCTCGCAAGATTTTCTTCAGGTGTAGTAAGTAGTCTTCTTTTGCAGATATTATTTCCATATGCAAAACAAATCTTCAGAGTATGTGAGATCTAGTAGTTAAAGCACATGTGTAGGATGCCAGAAAAAGGGATTCTGGTCTGTATGTTGTTTAGCGGACTGATCAGTTGTTTTCTTGGCTGATTTATTGCTTTACTGGTTTTTGTCTCTTGATTAGCTGATTAAATGAGTGTTAGGGTGATCAATGGGGGTATGGTCAGATGACTAGATGTTTGATTGCATACATATGTAGAAGTTTTGCAGCATGTGTGGGTGTGATCAAATGCCTAGATAGCTGATTATGTTTATTATATACAGATCTGCAACTTTTGTAGTGTACTGATTATGATTAACATAAGCTATTATATTGATAGGAAAGGAAAAAGTCTCACTGATCTGAATGAAATCATGATGGATAAAAGGTACCTTGCTTTACATTGTGTTTATATTTTTGACCTAGAATAATTAAGATGTTTCTTGTACTGTTACACTTGATGAGAATGGCAATGCACGAAACACACACACACACACACACACACACACACACACAACAACAACACACACACACACACACACACACACAACACACACACACACACACACACACACACACACACACACACACACACACACACACACACACACACACACACACACACACACACACACACACACACACCCCACACAGAGCATACAGATATCACTGTTGGTGTTATGTCACCAGGATGGCAAAATAGGTGACACACTATCCTGAGCACTTGTTCATTGTTTGGCAAGACCATATACAGCAAGCTTGGTCTTTGAGAAACAACACCTCATTTGTACAAAGAGGAAGTTGTTATGAGCAGTAGTAGATATGTTTTTTATTGTAGACAGTATATTACAAGAGGGAAAGAAAAGGAAGTGGAAAGGGAAAATAAATGAGTATGCTATTGCCAGAAATTTGTTATGGGCTAGTTCATTATAGGTGGACTCACCTGTACATGCAAGCACAATGTATGTATAATTTCATGTCCATGTATTTTGTGTCCTCTGTCCAGCCGATTTTTTGGAGGAGCACCGTCGTGTCTTGGAGTCTCGCCTGCAGCCTGTGGTAAGGGAGATCACTGACAGTCGAGCTCGCACTAGAGAAGAGCTGGAGAGTCTGTACCGCAAAATTGTCTCCGCTGTCCTTTTGCGTTCTGGTCTTGGCAGTCCCACAGACATTGCTGTAGTGCGTGAAGCCACTGGTATGTTTGTGAGACAAACATTTTTAATGTTTGGAATACCAGAGCAGTAAGTCAGCAAAATTCTTAAGTTGGTTGGTTGGTTGGTGTTTGTGATGGTTGTAGTTTTGTTTTTAATACTCAAGAATGGTATTTCTTTCTGTTTAGTAGTTGAGCTGTAGTAGATTTTATAAATCTTCCAGTAGTATTAAAAAAATTCAGTTTCGAGTTCCGATCAGTCAGAATTAGAATTTGTGCCAGTCAGCTTAAAGTCATTGTGACATGTTAACCTCCAGCTGGTTCTGACCAAGTTAAGTTCAGTATGCTCTGGGAATGCTAGAGCCACATGGCCCATTGTTATCCACAATACATGCAGGAAATTAAAGAATTTTATTGATCAACATATAATGCTGCCCACTTCCCTGGGCCCATCTAACCCTTTCTTTCTTCAAGCAAACAACTGAAACAGAAGAAAAAGGGAAAAAAAGAAGAAAATGAAATGGAAAAAAAAAGAAGAAAAAATACAGTCCATGGGCTCGTTTTATGTTTAGAAACATGGAAATGTGTGCCTCCCTGAGGTCAAAGAGAAATGAGATCGTACAGGCCTTGACTGTTCTTGGGGCCAGCATTATGAAAACTTTGCCCATCTCCTCTGTCTATGTGCTTTATCTTCCACAGCCCTGATTAGGGGTGGATACCTATATTTTTCAAATACAAGAAAAGAACATTTTCTGTACATTAACCCTTTGCCACCTGCACCCTATCTACCAACTGCAAAAACTTAACCCTTTGACTCCCTCACCCTATCCACCAGCTTCCTGCAGGAAGCTGGTGGATAGGGTGAGGGAGTCAAAGGGTTAAGATTTTGCTCTTCCAGCATGGTTGACAAAGAGGGATGCTGTTGGACAGGCTGCAGGAGTCAAAGGGTTAAAGCAAAAAGATTAAAAGATTTAACCATCCTGTCATAGGAACATTCTCTCTTGTCCTTTTATCTTTCCATACTAATGTAAACATATGCCACCAGACAACAGCAAGCACTAAATGTTGTGCTCTTGTTGCCACTGACAGCGGCCCTGCAGTCTGTGTTCCCTCAGACGGAGCTGGGATCTTTCATGAACCTGACCAAGCGGGACAAAGAAAGACAACTACTGGAGCTGACGATGATTGTCACAGGCATTCGCCTCTTCAACAAGGAGTGTGGAAAGGGAGGAGAGGGCATTGATGATTGTAAGTAGAATACTTGCTTCCTACAAACTGCCATCCCCATCTTCCCACCCACTTGCTGTCTTTTAAGAACTAATAGTTGTTGTGTATATATATGTGTGTGTGGTTATTTGCAGATACATGTGTCAGAAAGGCATTTTTTCATTTATGTAAATTAATCTTTACTAAATTTTATAGTTTCCCATGCAGAACTATAAGCAATAAAAGTTCAAGCTATGGTGGTCTTGATTCATTGTTTCAGTCGTATTAATGAGAAAACTGAAAATTGCTGAACATTTAACTGTTTACAGACAGATCTCTGCTGATTAAATTTTGAATATGTATTTAGCTTAAGTAAAAATCTTAATTTTCCAAGGCTGACCTAACTTACTCAGTATCAGAATTATATGTAACACACACACACACGCACACACACACACACACACCTCCAGAATCCAGACAAGAGCCTTTGTTGATATGGCACACTTCAAAAAGAGCATTTAAATACATAGATACAGAAAAACACAAATACCATAGCACAATGGACCAATAACTGGGACCGGGACGTTGGAAGTTCAAACTGCTATCAGTTCATATCAGTGTGTGTTTTTTTACCTCTGCCAGCTCCTACGAGCGTTCAAGGAAATGTGCTATAGGCTCATTGGGAAGACTTGGACCACACATTCAAGTCTCATCCACTTTGTAGATGCATCACTGAGAGTGTTGCTCAAATTTCCTGACCAGTACCACAATAAGATGACACCAGAATGTATTATGGAAAGAAGCATAGAGTGCAGCCTTGTCACATTGTCTCAGTCCAAAGTGGAACTTGATAGCATCATCACTATCATTCCCATTTTCATGTTTCACCTTAGCTTTGTGAAAAATTGTCCCAGGTTCTGTGGCCCTTCATGAGCTGCTGTCATGAGTTTGCAATGTGTTAAAGAACTGAAATGAATGGTATGGGAGCAGTGACACAAAAACCAGTGTTAGAGAACCGAAATGAAAGGCATGGTGGCAGTGACACAAAAGCAGTATAGAAGACAGGGCAACAAACAAAAACAAAGATTTAAAGAGGAGAAAAGTTGTACTTTGTTTTGTTTGTTGGGTAGCTTGTTTTGTTGGTTGATTGATTGGTGAGTTGGTAATTGGTTGTATTGGTTTTGTTTGTTGTTTGGAGGATTTTTTTCAGAAGGGGATGGGGGTTGGTAGTTGATGGATTCTTTTAAAATTCAATGGCATAAAATGGCTAGGATTGTTAAGTCATTGAATTGTGAATAAAGTGCATCAAATCTTATGTACGATGCAGTGTTTTGATGTTTTGGCACCAGCAGATACCCCATCACTATTGTAATATCTGTTGTGTGCAGTGCCTGCCATTCTGAATGAAGCAGTCCCAGCTACGACCCAGAGTGTTGACTCAGAGATCCAAAGTACCTTGAAGAGTGCCTACAAATATACTGGTAAGTAAATAGTCACAGAAGAAAAATGCTGTACTGTAGCAGCTGATGGTAAAGGACGGAGATTTGTCTCCCAGGTCAGCGTATATGTGCAGACTTGCTTGTGCCTGAACTCTTTTCACATGTATATGCATGCAGAACATCAGATACAAGTGTTAAAGATCCTGTAGACCATGTCAGTGTTCGGTAACTTATGGAAACACAAAAAATGCACAGCATGCACACCCACCTGAAGACGCAAAAATGTTGAGTAATTTATGGAAACACAAAAAATACCCAGCATGTACACCCACCTGAATACGCAGACTGTGCAACAGCATAGTGCTTGCAGTGTGGGCCAAGTAATTGCCATAAAATAGAAAATAAAAGAAGATAATTTTTTTCATTTTCAGCACTCATAGAAGAGATGCACAAGCGTCAACCCCAGGAGGGTCCATCCATTCAGCTGTTAAAGGAAGCTCTTATCAATACGCGTCAACATGAAGCCTTCTTGAGAATCATCTTGGTCAGTCTTTCTTTCGTTTTTTCAAACTTACTTTATTTTGCAATCTCTGTTTAAAAAAATGAGAGGTTATTTCATATCAACCAGAGATGTTGTGTGTGTGTGTGTGTGTGTGTGTTGTGTTGTGTGTGTGGTGGTGGTGTGTGCTGGTGCGGTGTGTTGCGTGTGTGCGTGCGTGTGTGTGTGCGCTGTGTGTGGCGGTGTGTGTGCGCGTGTGTGGTGTGTGCGCGTGTGTGTGCGGTGTGTGTGCGCGTGTGGTGCGCTGTGTGGTGTGCGCGTGTGTGTGCGCGTGTGTGCGCGTGTGGCGTCGTGTGTGGCGCGCGTGTGTGCGGCGTGGTGTGGCGCTGTGTGTGCGCGCGTGTGCGCGTGTGTGTGTGCGCGTGTGTGTGTGCGCGGTGTGTGGCGCGGCGCGCGCGCGCGCGCGTGTGTGTGTGTGTGTGTGTGTGTGTGTGTGTGTGTGTGTGTGTGTGTGTGTGTGTTTGTGACAAAAATGTGTGGACAGCTCTTTATGGATAGAGCTTTACTGAATTTGGTTCAAAGGTGTGGACTGTTGAGGAGTCACATAAGTGTAAGATTGAAAGATAAAGCACGAAGGTCTAGGTAAGGCAGTCCCCAAAATACCTAAAAATCAGTACTTTTCAAGGAAGTTTGTGAATAGCAGTTTTTCAGGAACTGCTGACAATATTTAAAATCTATTTTCATGGTTGTGAGTTAACAGTTGCTCTCTGTGCACATCTAGTCATAATGCATATGAAACTTTTTCAAGTCACAGTGACTGATATTCTAGACCAGTTGATTGGTTATTTTGTTTTGTAATAAACATTTAAGACTACTACTCTGGACACAGCAATCTTTATGGTGAGCCTGATGCCATAGTCTTGCCATGACCTCATGGTCAGCCTTCCAAAGCCAGAACTAGCTTTGGAGATGTGCAGTGCCACATCAGCATTAAGAGAGCACAGGATCTGCAGCATCATATGGCAAGATCGTGTGTCTATCCTTCATGTTCTAAAAAAGTGTGTTTTGTCAAGTACAGAATGTCTACCCATCAAATGTCAGCTTAGTTGGATAGGACCCATTGCCCATATGGAAGACAATCGCATTCCAGAGATGCTTCTGTACGGGGAGCTGAAGTAAGGATACTGTGACCAGGGAAGACCACTAAAAGCAATACAAGAATACTCTGAAGGTCAGCCTTTGCAACTGTGACATCAACACCACCAGCTGGGAAGACATTCTGTGCAACAGAGTAAGCTGGTGACAGCAGAGCTCACAGGGCATAATCACATTTGAATAGCACAGAACCATTTCTGTTCAACAGAAGAAGGACTGTTGGAAGCAGAACCCAAGGCCACAAGGCTCTTTCTTATTCAGTATCTGTGGAAGAACATATGTTTCCAGGATCAGTCTTGTATCCCATTATATGGACCCATACCAGGCAAATATAAAGGACCACTTTGCCTACTCATTTGTTGGATCTACAGGAAGGTTCATCCATTCTCCATCCATCCAGTAAACACTGTTTTCGTGTGTTTGTGTGTGTGCGTGTACATCCATTTGCAAACAATGAATGTATGATGATATGTATGTGTACACACAGACATGGACTTGCACATGTGTATTTCATTGACATCTATTGTATATTGAGTGACCTTTTTATTGTTATTATTATCACTGTTACTGGATGCACCAATTCTCCAAACTGCTTTGGACTACGGTGCTTTTAGTGAAGTGCGGAGACCTCAAGCTGTTAGACAAGCTGACCACATTCCAATATGCTATTGCACAGACTGCATCTTTTGTGGTTGTGCAGATTGATGTTTTCTTGTTTCCATAAGTCAGCCACTGTCATGACTAATAGGCATGTGTCTACACATGAAAGGGGTTTAGGCACTGGCCAGTCTGCACACATGTTGGAAGATCAGAAAAGTTTCTACCCTTTACCCAGCACATGAAGGTGTCTAGGCCAACCAAACTGAGGACCCTCCAACTGGAAGTCTGACCTTTGCTCACTTAACTGCGATGCCCACCTGCTCATTTTCACATGTACATATGCTAATTATATTTTAAAGCACTTTGAAGTAAAAGTAAACTCTGTATAGGTTGCTATTTCTATTATCGTTACATTGCATGCTGTGTATCTGGTTGGCTGAAATGTTAAGCTGTTATATTACATTGCAGAATGATGTGATCAGCTGTGCACAGCAAGTGGAGATGTTGGAAAACCAGCTGGCTGGTCGCATGGAAACATTGCAGGCGACTGTACAGTCCAAAACAGCTGTCCCCACTGCTCAAGTTTATGTTAGTTTTGTTTTACTGCTCAGTCTTAATATCAGTATCAAGTTGTGTTTATTTATTAATTCTAGCATAAATAGAGGGATGCATGCACAAGTTCACAAGACATGTTTTTCAGCTGGTCATTGTAATGAGAAGATTGTAATCAAAGTGAAAGTACAACTGTATGTATTTCGAGGATATCTGTGTGTGTGTGTGTGTGTGTGTGTGTGTGTGTGTGTGTGGTGTGTGTGTGTGTGTGTGCGTGCGTGTGTGCGTGCGTGCGTGCGTGCGTGCGTGTGCATGCGTGTGTGTGTGTGCGTATGTGCGTGTGTGCATGTGTGTGTGCATGTGCTTGTGTGTGTGTGTGTGTGTGTGTGAGAGAAAGAGAGAGAAGCAATGGGGTTGTAAGGAGAAAAAAGCGTGGAAAGGTTTATACCTAACAACCCTGAGATCAAGGGGGAATGGGTAAAAGAGACATCAACTTCTCTCAGGGCCAACATTGTGAGATCCCTTTACATTCCCCAACTTTGAAGAAAGTCATATGACCATCCACAGCTGTAAGAGGATGGAGTGTGTTGAGAATTTTGCTGTGTTAAGAGAATACGTCTCTTGACCATTTATTGGTAGATGTTTACCATGTCTAGACCATAATCTAATCACATGTAAAGTAAAAGGTAAAGAATGAGTTAATATGAATGGACATGATTTGACTGTTTGCATTGCTATTAAAACAACTTTGAAACAGTTTCAGTTGCACATTCCTTTGGTTGTTTATTACCATGCATTAATGAAATTTTAGTGAAATGATATTAAGTCTCAATTTTATTTAATGTCTATCGAACAGGAAATTGTTAGCATAGTTTGACCATCTTATCTACCTACCATGCAGAACAATTGTTCCTTGCTTATCTGCAGCTTTCTGTTGACCAGTTGCAGTGTCTGGTGGAGTTTAGTTATGTAGTTGCTATCTAGAAAAACGTGTACCATATGTTTTACTATAAAGAGTAAATGTTTATTTTTTATTTTATCATTTTTCAGCCTCAGTTCATCCACTTGGCTCAACTGTGGAGTGGCTTCCAAGATGAGATGGTTCTGCTTAGTGTGCTTAGCAACATCTTGGCTAGCCTGGAACCATTCACACGGGTAATAGACTCATTTGATGAGTATATTTATTGTTTCTTAACATGCGTTGGGATTTCCTGATGATGGCTCAACAACAGTTGTGCTGGCTTCCCATAAAAGCATGACATTGGGTTTTGAAAATTCACACAGCTAAGCTCATTTCCCTAATCCAAAATTAATATGCAGAAATACATTCTTGGTTCACATGTTGTCTCAGAGCTGGTCATGGAAGAGCTGAACTCAGCTTGTTTGTAACGAGTTCAAGTTTACTTGCACCTAGCTCTGAATAGTAAACAGCTGACAATGACCAGCGTTTGGCAGCTTTCTTGTTGTGAGCCACATATTTCAAAATGTTATCACTGGATTTTCTGTTTTTCAATACAGCATAGTTGATGGACATTGTTACGCAAACAAACAAATATACAGAAGACCAAGTTGGGATCAGTGCGGAATCGAAACGGTACAGTTTGTTTTGATTATGGGAGATCAGGTTATCTTCAGACTGGGATGCAGAGGCTTGTGTGTTGTGTGTGTGTGTGTATGTGTGTTTGTGCATATGTGTGTGAGTGAGTGTGTATGCAAGAAAGGATGTGTGTGTGTGTGTGTGTGTGTGCATATGTATGAGTTTGTGAAAACGTATGCATGTGTGTGTCTTTGTGTTTGTGTGTGAGTGAGTGTATGTATATGTGAGTGTGTGTATGAGTGAGTGTGTATATGAAAGAGGAGAAATAGGAGGATCCTGATGGCGGAGAGTGTGTGTCAAAAAGAAGAGAAGGGAAGGCAACGAGGGTGATGGTGAATGAAATGAAGTAGAAAGGGATGAGAAATCCAAAGCCACAACAGAATGTTGGATACGATTCCTTTCTTCAGTTTCCTTAGAATGTTCACAAGTTGGATTGTATGTAACTTCAATCAAAATGTGACTTTCTGAACTGATTTACTTACCATTGTGTGCATGTTGTCGAACATTCTTCACCTGAAATCTTAACTAATTTTAGATTTACCATTATTCAACAACCAAGAATGTAGAACACTTAAAATTTCAGCATATTGTGAACCAGTACACAAGACACATGACCTGCCAAATTTCAAGGCTCATCATCATTATCTAATAGCGTGATAATTTTTCTCATGACATTATACAAGTGATGTGTTTCAAGGAACTGTTAAGGGAGAAAACCTTACATAGCAAGTAAGTAAACCCATGTATGAAGTAAATTCTATTTGGAATCATTTAAGTGTCTGAAACAAAGTAAGCTAACACAACAAACTGTTTGGTTGGAAATGATTTGATCAGCTTCACAAGGTTTCCATCAGTTTAAACTATCATTGTAGATTCATGTATTTTTATTCATTCATGCGCATGTGTACAGCCACTTGGTTTTACACTTGGTCAGATTTCCAGAGTTGGGGTATCTTTGTGTTCAATGAAGAAAAATGTTTCGTAAGTGGCTGTGGAGATGTTTTAACTTGTTATGGGCAGTCCTTTAAAAAAAAAAACACTGCAGCTTTTTTGTCAACTTGATAGATTGGCACACAGCCTTAGATAAGACCAAACAACCTTAGCAAATATAAGAATACATTTTTTTTGTCCATTGATACAGGGTCACAAGGAACTGTTCAGTGATGATGTGCTGAGCCCCTACCTGGAAGGCTTGTCTGTTATCACTGATGAAGAACGCATTCAATCTGTAAGTAAGAATGCCTGAAATTGAGTGTGAATGTTATGAAGCAACACTTATTTATTTGTGATGGTTGTTAAATTATACCAATCAGATCAGGGAACACTATTATATAGGTGATGATATGAAGTGTTCTTATTGTGTCTAATAATGATGTGCTGAGCCCCTACCTGAAAGGCTTGTCTGTTATCACTGATGAAGATCACATTCAGTCTGTAAGTAAGAATGTTGTGTATGATTGAGTGTGAATGCTTTAAAGCTACACGGATTTGTAATGGTTGTTGAATTATGCCAGTCAGAATAGGGGAACACAGTTGCGTAGGTAATGATAATATGAAGTTATTGTGGCTGGAGCTATGGGAATTTTTTTCTGTTTGACCATGCTAAATTATGAATGATGTTCTAAAGTGTGCACGCGTATTGGTTTTTAAGTTGTTCAGTATATGGTTAAGCTTGTTTCTTTCAACACATAATTTTAATTGCAGACAGCTGGTGCAGAGCAGCGTGTAAATCCCAAGGACTACCAAGTGGAAAACAGGGACTGGTTGTTTCCTGAGACCACCAAAAACTTCAGTAAACTTCCCCTGCAATACAAGGTACACACACAGACTAAGACATGCCAACATATAGTGAGGGATTATCATAAGGAATGATTTCTTCGACAGCATTTCTGACAAAACTACAAGTTTTGTGGACTCAGCATATCACCTGTGAAAGTATTTGTACCACATTCTATGTTTTGGATTAAGATGTGGTCCAAATGATCAAAGTATCTTTTGGAAATTGTAATGCAGTTGATACACGAACTGTTAAAGTGAACAGATTTTCACTCAAGTCTCCAGCAGAAAGCAGGTTATAAGTTAAAATCCAGAATGTTTGAATAGATATAAGGAAGATTTGTCAAGTGATTATTGCGATATAGAAGGACAGAGGAGTAACAAATACTTTGGTAGGGTATATTTTACCTTCTTGTCTCAGTGCATGTGTATTGTTTCCTGTACATTAGTAATTAACAGTAAATAGCAACAATAGACTTGAGCTCCACAAGAAAGAAAGCTGGTTGACCTAATCCTACTTTTTCTATTGTAGGATACAGATCCTGCTTTCTCTGTTATGGGACTCAAGTCTAATGCCCTTATCCACTGTTCTTTAAAATGTATCCCCTGACAGTCATTTCTTTTTTACAACTATTCATTAAAAAAGGGGGATGGGGTTAATACAAATCTACATTTAATAAACATGGTTACCATATTTTACAAGCACAGAAGCTTAGTGGTTGCTAAAGACCATATTGACTGTGAAATTTTCACAAAAGATAAGTAAGACTTTGAAATGGTAAGGTTGGTTCCAGTATAGTGGACAAGAATTTATTGATGTTTCAGGGCTACTGTGCCTACACACTGGGAAAATACGACCGCTTGCTTATTCCAGCCAACCCAGAAATTGGTGTGATGCGTTACAGAGATCACTACTATGCATTTTCAACCAGAGAAGCTGCATATGAATTTGCAGAAAACCCACAAGAGTAAGTTGGTTTAAAGTGATGCTGTAATATCTGTGAAGTATGGATACTCTAAGCACCTGCTAAAAATGCCCATGCATAACAGGCTAGTACCATCCACTCACAAGGATTATTGTTGAGATAACATACACAGGCACATTTTACATTTTGACAATTATTACTAATAACTGTGATTATTGTTCACATACACAAATATACCTCACATTCTGATAATCATAACTGATAGTCATTACGTCTACTAGCATTTGCCTCATGTACATAATTGGCCACCATTACACATTCTAAACATCCCACCTTTTACTGCTCATTGGACTCACCACATTGTGCAGAACTGGTCATTGTATAAGCTTTAGTATTCAGTATATCATTGTGGGCAGTCATGCACTGTCCAGTGCACTAATAATATATCATACTTATAAAAAAACAAATGAAAAAACAATTACTTATGAAAATAGAAATGAAAAAACAATCAGGTCTCTGTTATGTACTTAACCTTTTACTGCATTTTACATGGGAAGGCACAATTCCAAAGAAAACTGCATTTCTGATTTCAGTTTATTGATTGATAATTAGACATCATCATCATCAGGTGCCTTGCTGCATGGCGTTGGCAATCATGGACTTCCATCTGTCTCTTTCTCGGAGGAGGTCTGGCCCCCAGACGTGCGGCACGCAGGCCCACCGGCGTGTGGATATGCCCTGGTGCCCACAAACCAGATCCCCAAGCTATGGGTAAATAGCTCCACTGCCTTGTGGACATCTCGGGAGAGAATAAGGCTAAGGGAGGTAACCCTGAAAAAAACACCCTACTGCCTTGTAGGTTGTCATGGGAATGACAAAGGCTAGCAGAGAGACCGCAAAAAAAACTATGGAAGGCAACAGGAAACCACCATCGTATTCTTCCTAGAAAAATTATGGACAGACAAAAGAAGAAAAATTAAGATAATGGCGTAAATAGGTGCTCCTAGGGAGCACCTTCGTCTGGTAGGGACTGTCATGTGGCGCAGGTGACACAGACCGATTGCAAGCTACTGCGACCAAACTCAAACTCAAAAATACCAAAATAGCAACATGGAACATCAGAACATTGTTGCAAAAAGGTAAATTAGACAATATCAAAATTGAGATGGAAAGGCTTAACATCAGTATTTTAGGACTAGGGGAAGTGAGATGGAAGGAGTCAGGCATGATAACATCAGGAGAGTATACAGTAATATACTCTGGTAAAAGCTCACATGAAAGAGGAGTAGGCATCGTAATGGACAGGGACAAATCAAAAGCAGTTAAGGGATACTGGGCTGTGTCCGACAGAGTTTTGCTTGTCAAATTGGGAGGCAGACCATTTGATATCAACATCATTCAGGTGTATGCACCAACATCCGCAAGTACTCAGGAAGACATTGACAACTTCTACGAAGTATTAGAGATGACCAAAGCCCAGTGTAAATCACAAGAAATGACAGTAATAATGGGAGATTTTAATGCTAAAGTGGGACAGGATAGGGTGGAGGATATAGTTGGACCTCATGACCTTGGTACACAAAATGAAAGGGGAGGGAAACTCATAGAATGGGCATGGATAAATGAGTTCATAGTAGGAAACACCTGGTTTGAGCAGCCTAACAGAAGAAAATGGACTTGAATGAGTCCAGGAGATAATACCAAAAATCAGATTGACTACATCCTGATTAATGAAAGATCTAGAAATTCTTTACTGTCAGCAAAACCACTATGAGGCGCAGACTGCAACAGTGACCACAATCCTGTAGTGGGAAGATTCAGACCGAAATTAAGGAAAAGGAAACAGACCAAAAGCAACATCAAACTAAATCTTGGACTCTTAAAGACAGATGAAGTGATACGTAAAAAATTTAAAGTACATGTTCAAAACAAATTCAGTGCTCTGGAAGATGTTGGTTACAGTGAGGAACAATGGACAAAGTTGAAAAATTTGATAAATGAAGCTTGTGAAGAAATCTCTGAAGTAGATAGAAAAGCAAAAAAGAACTGGATGACTAATGAAATTTTAGGTTTGATGGAGGAATGGAGGAAGGCAAAGAGAAACGAGGAGATATACAGGAAGATAAACAAAGAAATCATATACAGGAAGATAAACAAAGAAATCAGGAATAGGTGCAATGAAGCTAAGGAAGCTTGGCTGAAAACAAAGTGCAAAGAAATAGAGGACCGACACAAAATGGATCCTCAGGGTATGTACAGACGAATTGAAGAAATTGTCCACAGGAAAAATACATGCACATCAACTGGTTGTTTAAAATCGAAAGATGGCACGCTTATCATGGAAAAGACAAAATATTAGACAGATGGGGAGAGTACATTAAAGACCTTTATGAAGATGACAGAAACAAAGAACACATTATAAGAAAGAACTTTGAAGGACCACCCATAAAGAAAGATGAAGTTAGAGCAGCACTGAAAAAGATGAAACCAGGAAAAGCCCCAGGCCAGACAACATTACTACAGAGATGATTGAAGCCCTGG
>CM060307.1:58801480-58873980 GCA_030674185.1 Monoplex corrugatus
GATTACATTAAAAATTCTGTAAAACAGGTATTCTAAAAAAAATAAGGTTTTCTGATTTTTCTCTTCCTTGTGTTAGACATAGACTCTCTAGTAGACATTCACATAGTGGACGTGCGTTGTATTAGGAGCTGACAGTTGCACAATACAACTTTCATTCAACAAACGGAAGGGTTTTTAAAGCATGTTATTTCACTACTTTATAATTATTTAAAATAAATTGTATATTGATATGAAAGATAGTTTTGGTATGAAAAAAAATTGAAACAGTCTCTTTTGATATGAGAGATAGCTTTGGTATGAAAATTTTTTTTAAGTCTTTCTCTTTCTCTTCATTTTTGTGTTTGTGATTGAAATAAAATTAATGTGTACCTGCACTGAGAAAGTGTAAGTATGAAAGGAGAGGAAAATGGTTTTTGTGATACAAACAAAACAGAACATGTGTTGCAGGTATGACTGCCTCATGAAACCACTCTTGTCACTTTTCTTATTGATTATGTTCAGGCACACCAAATTTTCTGACATGGTAAGAACAGTTCAAATACATCAGTGTAAACTACCAGCTGACACCATAAAGCGTAGTGAAACCATCTTGTCATTATTTGATGAGGTAAGCATGTTCAGCTTTATTTTAAATCGGATGTTTTCCATCAATGAAACCTAGGTTACAAGCTATGAGCCAGAATGAAAGAAACAATTGTCAGAGTGGTACACTCCTGTCTCACTAAGTCCTATTAAGTTCAGAGAAAAGCAAAGAAATTTAAAGTTGACATGTGCCTATCTTAACATGAGTGTATTGAACAAACAGTTAAGACTACTACAGGATGTTTCTGATGCAAATACTGAGACCTGCAGTCCAAAAGAAGTGTAGAACACTGATAAATGATTTATCAACCATTTTACATGACAATGCATCTTGCCACAAAGCAGACAGGGTAAAGTCACCTATGATGTCATATCAATAGTTTTGCCACACCCTGCCTATGCTCCAGATATGAGTCACTCTGACTTTGATATATTCCCCAAGTTTAAAGAACCCTTCCAGACTGTACATTTCTACAACTTAGATGATGGAAGTGGAGGTAGCCTAGAAGATACAACATATCAACTCTGGTTGCCTAGTAACATGCATTTTAGATCTGCCCAACAGATGGGAATCAGTCATTTGGGAGAAGAGATGTTACTCGAAGGAAAACAGAAACATACTGATCATTCTCATTTTTCGCATTTTTATAGATACAGTCTCACTATTCATTGGATGACCCTCTTTTTCCAAAACTGATCTGAAAAATTACCCATTCATCAATGAATGTCTAGGGGATGAAGTTATTGATCAGTAGTATGCATGCCTTGCAGTCTGTATGAACAATAGTAGCTATGACACAAGTTACTTTGATGGAGAAGAGACACAACTCCAGTTAATGGACCAAAACTTGGAGATGTTTTCACCAGTTTACAGAGCACACACCATTCATCTTCCATGTTACCTACAGTTGAAACCATGACAAACAACATTTTTCACCTTGAAAAGTTTTAATTCTTCCCACAGTTTCTTCTCTCAAAACAGAAATTATCCCAATATAGTACATGTTGTTCCCAAAAACCCGAACATCTGGATTCAACTGCGTCCATATAGTAATGAATTATTGCAACCAAAATCACAACACAAATTCAAATCAGAACAATTATAATGATATTAATAAAACCACAATAAGGGAAAAATTTAACTGAATTTTCAACTCCTCCAAAAAAGCTGTTCTCAGATAACAGTGATGGTACAGAAAATAAAAGCCATATTTACACAGAAATGATACGCTGAAAAAAAAAAAAAAGATATGTGCCAGAATAACTTCATTCCATCGAAACCAAACATTCAAAACAATTCATTTTTCTTCCCAAAGCGAAGCATCTTGCAATTTATTTCAGGTCAACTAAATCACAACAGGAATACCACAAAACATGACTGAGAAGTTGCACTGACAAAATGCACTTCCTACAGATATCCTTCTTTAAAAGACAGAAATCCATGAATGTTTTTAATGTATACATATATACATATACAAATATACAATGTATACATAAAATCAGTGTGCTCAGTGTTTTTTGGTTGAGTGTGCATAATAAAACACCTGTTCATACTGAAATACACAATTATAACTGGAAAAACCCTCTGCATATATAAAGAAAAAATATATATCCGTATCCCAGTGCAAAACATGTATACAAATACCAAGTCATAAAAACTGCTTCAAGAAGTACTCTGTAACACCACACTATATGAAAAGAAACAGATCTTTCCTCACTTTCCTTCTCTTTTTTTTTTTTTTTTCTTCCAAGGTGTTCAACTGATCATTACCTGGCATTGGGTCCACTGAAGACTTAGAGGAGAGACGTAAAATTCACCCAGAGGAAAAGGGAGGCAGAATCTGCCATTCCATAAACAGAATCATATAATAGTGTACATTCTCTTAAGAGCATTATGAATATATGTGAATCAAAACATATCTCAGCTTTTCGTTTTACATGCTCCAAACTCAGAACACAAAGAAAAAGAAGTAAACTTTTTAACACTTCAAAAGACAAAGCAAGCACAGTAAGTACAATGTGTTTAAATGATACATTATCTGCAAACACGGACTAAAATTAAAATCAATATTTGGCGAATAAACCATAAGGAACAACAATTCAAGCAAACCACATCTTTATACATGTATCAGAGCAATACAATTATCCAATAAGCAGTTTGAATAAATGACAACTCAAAAAAAAAATTCAGTGTTGTTTCACCCCATATTGTGAACCTTTTAAAAGCAATTTAAGATTAATTCAGGATTACATCTCTTGAGAGTCATGTAGGAGTTATCTCCCATGTTGTAGAATTTCTCAAAATCCAACATAGTTTGCGCTACCCATTCAGCAAGCAATGTTACTTTATGTAGCATACAAGCAGCCACAAAGCACAAAACTGTAAGCTCAGAACATTCCCCGAAAAAGGAATGCCCCAGCCTATCTTTATACCCCATAACTACACCTACACACAACTATGAGGGAGGACAGAAATGCACACAACATATTGGTCTCATATTCAAGATTGACATAGTCCTTTATTCTTGAACTGACCAAACACACACACATAGACAAGACAGAACATATACAGGGTTGCTTCCAAGGCATATAGGTAACACTAAAGGAAATAAGAGGGAAGCAGAGAGAGGTATTTTTTTAAAGATTAATTCAGGATTACAACTCTTGAGTCACATAGGAGTTATCTCCCATGTTGTAGAATTTCTCAAAATCCAACATAGTTTGCGCTACCCATTCAGCTAGCATACAAGCAGCACAAAGCACAAAACTGTAAGCTCAGAACATTCCCCAGAAAAGGAATGCCCAAGCCTACCTTTATACCCTGTAACTACACCTACACACAACTATGAGGGAGGACAGAAATGCACACAACATATTGGTCTCATATTCAAGATTGACAATAGTCCTTAATTCTTGAACTGACCAAACACACACACATAGACAAGACAGAACATATACAGGGTTGCTTCCAAGGCATATAGATAAACTAAAGGAAATAAGAGGGAAGCAGGGAGAGTTTTTTGTTAAAGATTAATTCAGGATTATAACTCTTGAGAGTCTCGTAGGAGTTATCTCCCATGTTGTAGAATTTCTCAAAATCCAACATAGTTTGCGCTACCCATTCAGCTAGCATACAAGCAGCACAAAGCATAAAACTGTAAGCTCAGAACATTCCCCAGAAAAGGAATGCCCAAGCCTACCTTTATACCCCTAACTACACCTACACACAACTGTGAGAGAGGACAGAAATGCACACAACATATTGGTCTCATATTCAAGATTGACATAGTCTTTTATTCTTGAACTGATCAAACACACACACATACGTGACATAGACAAGACAGAACATATACAGGGTTGCTTCCAAGGCATATAGATAACACTAAAGGAAGGAAGCAGGGAGAATTTTTTTTTATTTTTAAGATTAATTCAGGATTATAACTCTTGAGAATCATGTAGGAGTTATCTCCCATGTTGTAGAATTTCTCAAAATCCAACATAGTTTGCGCTACCCATTCAGCTAGATACAAGCAGCCACAAAGCACAAAACTGTAAGCTCAGAACATTCCCCCCAAAAAGGAATGCCCAAGCCTAATTTTATACCCCGTAACTACACCTACACACAACCATGAGGGAGGAGAAAAATGCACACAACATATTGGTTTCATATTCAAGATTGACATAGTCTTTCATTCTTGAACTGACCAAACAAGTCTGTGTGTTACATCAATGATATTAATCCCACGCCACTTGTTCCTGCTTTTCAATATACCAGTAATCCCAATTCCATTGAAATCCCAGGAAGCCCATGGGAGCCAGCCATGCCAAGCCCCTACAGAGCCACCCACCAGAGCAGGAGTTAAACAGTGTCTGTTCTGATTCAAGTTACTGAAGGCATTGTCTATTAAGCCTCCTATTAATGATTGTTCAGTTGTTGAGCCACACTGAATCAAAGCCCCTCCTCATGTTTTCCAGAGTTGATATTCCTCCATCCACTTAGGACAGACATGGAACCCTTGAAGTGGGTTGGGGAATGGTCATTAATTTGGTCCCCAATGTCACCCAAGCAGAAGAACAAGATGACACAGCATGCCAAGCTCTCACACTACCCATGACAGAAGAGTGTTACCATACCCACAGCAGGTATGGTACATGTATACACTGATGGTTCAACCACCAATGCAGTGACCAACAGGGATGCTGATGTCCTTTACCAACTTCCCCAGAGCTTTAACCACAACTGCCAGTATTCCTCAGGGCAAACACTGCACCAAACACTGAGAAGAAACAGACGTACTAATGCAAGCAGCCTTCATAAATCCATGATTAAGAACACAGATTACAAATGCTTTCAAGTGGTCTTCCTCTCAAATGCTACCTCTGTTCTCTAAGCCCTGGAGAGTAACAAACTATCCCACCTGACCACAGCTCTCCAGCAAGTCAGATGAACAAGAAGAGCAGTCTTTCAGTGGATCCCTAATCAATGAGGCTGCCAAGAAATGAGACAGTAGATGAGCTGGCAAAAAAAAAAAAAAAAAAAAAAAAAAAGCCCAGAAAGACCAAACAACAGCCTCAATTTCAGCAAAAAAAAAGGATCAAGCCTCAAGTTACAAACACAATGGGATGACTACCACCTTCTGTCCAGAGAGCAGTAAGCAGTCTGGATGAGACTGCCCATCAGTCACAACCAGTTCAATGCCATATGAACCACAACTTCAAACTGATATCCTGCCCCCAGGATTATGAGAACCAAGCAGCTAAACACACACTGCAGCAATGTCACTTCTATCAAGCAAAGCAGCAGGAGACATGGCCAACAACTCCTCTGTCCCCAAAGCTCCATGGAAGCAGGCAAGAACGGGATAAAAACAGTCACATTCATGAACAGATGTGGCCTAATCACGCAGATGGTGAACCAAGAAAACAAACAGAAAAAAAAAATATGAAGATGATGATGTGCACACTGCATGAAAAAGAGAAGTAAGTTATGCATGGCTAGATTCTGCTGAAAAAAAATCAATAGGGTTTGTAAATACATACACAATTATAAATGCCCATGGCTTGTGTTGCATTGCTACAAAATGCTCTACACAATGAGCAGCACAACTTCCTCGCACGCACAAAAAAATATAAGGAGAAATAACATATCACAGTAAACATAAGCTTGTAAGTCTTTCAAGGGCCTTTGATATTGAAATCAATAATACATAACTAATGACAACGGAAGAGAAAACTGTCATGGTTGATCTAGTCACTGTTATCAATAATCACCATATAAATTACAATGGCAATATATGCCACATGCCCTATATGTACATCAACAAGTGATGCAGAACTGAAACTTCTAGTACAATTATGATCCCTGTTGTACAAGTTACATGCAATAAAGGACTGAAACAATACAAATAAGCACCCACTTCTATTCTATAAAACATGTCCACTGCAACAATAAAATAAAGCACTCAATTTTTACATTATAAAATGCATCAACAATATCCCAGATTTAGCTCTTAAACTGAAATATTTCCTTAAAACGGTGTGTCTGAAAGCAATCATGAAATTTCAACAAAATGATGTGTCTGAATAATGACAAAGCAATCATGAAATTTCAACAAAATGATGTCTCAATAATGACAAAGCAATCATGAAGACTTTTTTACTCAAAATGAACACAAAAAATGCCATACATGTAACTGTGGATACCTAGTTCCAGTAAAAACAACAACAGCAACACCAACAAAAATACAAAAAACAGAAGTATTATAACTTGACGTACTTTCAATTATGATTAGTGGCAGCAGGGACTACAGGAATGTTCATTCATTTCATTGTGCTATGGACTTCTCGTTTAAGTGATGTATATCTGCTCTACTATTTTTATAAGTTAATTCAGTGCTTTAAAAAACATGCTGCACTGTCACCAAGTATCAGTGCCAAAAAAATGTATTATCTGAAAGCTTTTTTAATAAGGATCATTGCACTTTTATTAAGCAATTTTGTTTCAGGTCATCATTTTTTTTTCATATCCCATTTTCTATGCCACCTTAATTTGGCCAGTAACAAGAATCTAGTTGCCAAAGAATTTTCACAAAAAAACAGGTGGTGTTGGGAAAAAATTGGATTAAATTCTGAATAAACATGATGAAAGTAACTGTCCATTCATTTTCCTTCCAGAAAACGTATTTCTTTTCCCTATGTTACTAATATTAGTAGAATTTAATCCAGAATATTAATTAACAGCATCAACTCAATTGAACTCTGGATTAAGAGTACAAACTGCATGCTGATAATTATCAACTTAATCTTCCTCTTCCAAAAAATCATTAGACTGCAGTCTAATTTTTGTCTTCATCAACCACTCACTCAAGTTCTAGCTGAACAACAGCTAATTCATGGTTATGGGCATTCTGTGCTGCTCACAAAGGCAAGGTGTCACCATTTTGCTCATTTCCCATAGTTGTTCACACTATGTTCACAGCATAGCAATAAAATTCCTTGAAAAATACATTTCTAGATGACATAGTGGGTTTCCTGTTATTACTAGATTCAAGAAAACCATGACTGGTCAAAAGCTACCAAGTTCTATGATTCCCAAACAAAGTAAGAACTTTCACACAATCAAAATACATAACCGACGTTCTCAAATGGCAATTGTAGCAGGGAGAGGCCTGAATTATCTGTCGTTATGGAACAGCAAGCTAGGCACTCCACAGGCTAGTGGCCAAAGAAGCTGGGACAATTTTTACAATGTTACAATTGATCAAGAAGCTGGGTCAATTTTTACAATGTTATGATGAAGATGTTGGGGATGATAATCATGAGGCTATGGAGTTCCATCTATCGCTGAGGATCCACAACAGGGCTACATTTTACACTTAATATCCTGATGTCAATCAGGTCCGAGAGACACAGACATCTGTGGTGTTGGTCAGGAGATTTAAGCAACACCTTCAATGACACATCTGTGAAGTGAATGAGATTTGACTGTTTAGTCCCAGTCTTCCCAATGAGCCCACAGCACACTCAACTCTGGGTAGAAGCCAATTGAAGCTGAAGAATCCCACAATGCTTTTGACAGAACAGATGGGACTTCAAACCCACAATCTTCCAGTTGGTAGTCCATTTCATTAATCACTGCATAATGGCAACTGGTTATCAGTATCATTAATAACTGAGTTTAAACTTAGGGAAGAATTGACAATACACTTCAGAGTTGCCTTTGGAAATGAATGTCCACCCATGTTTTTAATCATGGCTGGTTTCTCTAATTTGTATTTTTACCATTACTGAAATTTAACGCTTAATCTGACAGAATTCAGTTTGTGTAGTTCATGTGAGAATGACTATCAATGACCGTATATGATGGTGTGTGTGTGTGTGTGTGTGTGTGTGTGTGTGTGTGTGGTGTGTGTGTGTGTGTGTGTGTTGTGTTTGTGTTGTGTTGTGTGTGTTGTGTGTGTTGTGTTGTGTTGTGTTGTGTTGTGTGTGTTGTGTTGTGTTGTGTTGTGTTGTGTTGTGTTGTGTTGTGTTGTGTTGTGTTGTGTTGTGTTGTGTTGTGTTGTGTTGTGTTGTGTTGTGTTGTGTTGTGTTTGTGTGTTGTTGTGTGTGTGTGTGTGTGTGTGTGTGACACTAACCAAGCGGATGCACACTGTAATATTACACAATTTAGATAATTTTTTTAAAAAGGTAGCCTACAGGCTACTGTGTTGTATTATACGTTATGTATTACTATTAATAGTAATTCTACTTTATTTATATTACACAGTTATTGTTTCGTTTGTTTTTTTTCGTCATCTCAGAAAAAAGCATTTCTGCATGGCAAATCACGGTTTGTTCTATCTACAACCCGAAAGCCTTCACACTAACCAGTCACTGCAGTGAAGTGGTTAGCAATTTTAGATTCTCATCTTGGCAATCAGAGTATTAATGCCGCAGATGCCATGTGATGGGTATGATCCAAAATGAATATGCATGAAGCCATAAGCACTGGCAAGGTCTTGGAGTCTATTTAGTATATATATATAAATATATGTATGTTTTCCATGTCTATCCTTGTGAAAAAATTAGTATGACTGCACTGTACTAATGCCCAATAGATTCATGTCTAGGGCATGCCAACATACAACAGCTTTTCAATTTCTGACAAAATTTATTATCCCCATCACCTTAATTCTTAAAGCCTATCCACTACCCTTGATCCACAAAAATCTTACTCTCCATCCAAAAGGCTAACACAAAGAAACAATAATCAAAAACCACTGACTACAGATTACCATGAAGGTTGTGCTGACATATCAATAAATAACTCAACATGGAAAGAATCAAAACTACCACATCATGAATGGCGCTCAAGAAACATGTTAAAAATTCTTAAAATGCAATGATGAAATGAGAAATAGCAAAATCATTATAAGTCTGAACAACAATTTCAGTTTAAACTTACCTTGAGCTGAAATTTACACACAAACGAACACACATAAACACACACATACTTTTCTTTGTTTTACACACAAAAACTTATTAAATAATCCCAAAGCAAGCCCAAAATTATGAATACATTATCATAATTATGTATAAATACAAGAATAAAAATAACATGTTTGCATAATATTCAAACAAACCTGCTACAATATAGAATCTATTAGGCATAACTGCACTCAATGAAAGGCTTAATCCCACCCCCTATTAGTACACCCACACAGAGAGTCTATACAGTATGTAACAAAAACTAAAACACACACACACACACACACACACAAACACACACACATACACACACAAACATGAAATGCAATGAAATCTTTCTCTTTGTATCACTTAAAATACTTTGCCCACTGCCTCATTCTTCACTCTCTGCTCATTTGTCTCTTTCATTTCTTTAAATTTCTTTGATATCTGATCTAAAAAGCCCAGAAACTTTTTATTCCACGGTACAGGAGTCTGCAATGTGTTATTTTCGAAACTACCAATGTTTGTCTGATTCATGACGACTCTTTGTTTTCTTTTTCATGGTGGATTTCTGGCCTCTTCCTTGTAGTCTAACTACTTTTTGACTATGACTATGAACTGTATAATTGCCTGAGGACCATGGACCTTGCAATAAGTAGACTGTCATACTGGATTTTGTCATACTGACTTTACCTGCAAGTTTGTCAGCAGTTTCATTTCCTTTAACATAAGAGTATCTAGGGAGTAAATCCACATGAGCTTTTATAGAGAATGTTGTCGTTTATTGCTTCATACCAATCCAGGGTTCCTATTCCAGTTTACAATTCTTAAAGTAGGTTCACAGTCAGTAACAATGAAGGCTTGATTTTTTTTTTATCTCTTTTATCTCCCCCACGATATCACTGTAGGTTTTTCATCATCAACTGGCTCCTACCCAAAGTTGAGTGTATTTCACAGGAAAACTGGACCACTCGATCAAATTTCATTCACTTCACTGATATGTCACTGAGGGTGTTGTTCAAATTTACTGACCAGCACTACACATTGTATCTCTGGGGCCTGGTTGATGCCGGGATATAAATCATTAAATGTCATATATTATGAAAGGATGCATACAGTGATACAATACAACTCTGTCATACAATCTCAATCCTAAATAGAACTCTACAGCAGCATCATTTTCATCCCCATTCTCAGGAATCACTTTAATACCAGGAAATTTTTTTTTTTTTTTTTTAAACCTCAAATTCTGCGACTTTTCCATGCCATGCTCTCATGGTGACTTCAGTTTTAGTGGGTTTGAGAATTGAAGGCATGTTGGAAAACTGAATGAACCACAGGGGAGCATAAACACAAACAGGTGCAGAAGATGAAGCAGCAAAACAAGACAAAAAAGGAATAAAGCCATTCAGACCGTGTAATGCTGTAGTGTTAGTTATGAACAGCTTTTGCATTGCAAACACTGAAACAGTGAGACAGGGATGGCACAATCTATTTCATCCATGGTGACGGAAAATGCTGCTGAATATCTGTAACTTAACCCTGCGACTCTTGCGACCTATCCATCAGCATTCTGCATTGTCAACCATGCTAGCAAGGCAAAAACTTAACCCTTTGACCTCCTCACCCTATCCACCAGCTTCCCACAGGAAGCTACAGGAAGCTGGTGGATAGGGTGAGAGAGTGTTAAGGTTTGCAGTTGGCAGGCAGGGTTCAGGAGTCAAAGGGTTTATATGAACGCAGCTTTAACTTTAACCCTTTGACTCCTCAGCCTGTCCACTAGCATCCTGCTTTGTCAACCATGACAGCAAAGCAAAATTTAATCCTATGACTCCTTCACCCTATCCACCAGCTTCCTGCAGGAAGCTGATGTATAGGGTGAGGGAGTGAACGGATTAATATTTTGCTGATGATGGATGCAGTGTGGGAATCAAAGGGTTGAGGTTTAACATATGAATTAGAACTTGTTACGGAAAATGAGAAACTGCAGGTGGAGTCAGTGAGTGATTGACCCCAAAAGAAAGAAAATAGGGTTGTCTTCCTTGCAAACAAACAAAAACAAACAAGCAAACAAAAAATTCTTTTTACTTAGTCAGGCTAAATATAGTCTCTTTTCTTCGTGTTCTTATAACACCGTATCTTGATCTAATACCTGATTCCACTTTAATAATGGAAAACAGATCACTACACACTCATAGTCATACAGTACTTAACATCCTGTGTATACAAACTTCAAATCTTTATATCAAATTACATTGCACACGTAATACACCAATTCCACATTGGGGTAATCTTTAGTACTAATAGTAGTATGTTAAAAACAAACATACCCCTTCATCACTTCACTCCTGAACTGCCAAATAATGCTTTCTAGCAAACAGATTTTTAAATATTAGATCTACATTACATTATATTATATTATATTATATTATATTATATTATATTATATTATATTATATTATATTATACTATATTAATCATATCATATCATATCATTACATTACATTACATTTCAATTTTCATATCATATCATACCAGATCAACAATATGATATTAATTATTATAGTTTTACTTTTATACGCAATATACACAGCATATTTTTTCATTTATTAATAATTTGCTCGTGACTTTACTGTTTACACCTTCCCCTTTCTGTGTTTCATTCAAGGCCAAAGACACCTAAAACATGCAAAAATTTTAACAGTCAATATGACACTATGAATAACATGGACACGAACCATTGGCCAATTCTAGCCAGTTTCAAATGTTGTTGTTGTTGTTGTTGTTTGTGTGAATGTGTGTGTGTATTTTTGTGTGTGTGTGTGTGTGTGTGTGTGTGTGTGTGTGTGTGTGTGTGTGTGTGTGTGTGTGTGTTTTACAAGCCACTGCAGGCTGGTTTGAATGCAAAGGATTAAGAGTTAAAGATCAGCAGAAGAAAATGTCATATTCTCATAATCATGTCAATGAGAAGAGTATGTCACAGTCTAAGAGCTTATCATTGGATCATAACCAGAACCCTACCACTGGATCACAATTCACACTTTGACAACACTTCTGCCCAAAAAGTACAGTTCGATATCTTCCAGAGACTTGCCCTTTGTTTCTGGCAGAAATTTAGACACAAACCAGACAGCCACAACACAGCAAATACCAAAGAAATAGAAAACACCATCCTGTCCAAGCACAGTCTGAAGTGTCATGAATTCCTTTGTCACAAAGAATGCTGTCATCCAGTTGAAAAAGATAGCAACTGCTCCAGCAGTTCCCCTTCCTCGTGCTGGGAAAATTTCTGACATTATGAGCATGGGAATGGGTCCCCAGCCCAAGGAAAAGCCAATGATGTAACAAGTAAGGCAGACCACAGGAAGCCACAGGTGCAACAGTTCAGGAAGAAGTTTTGCTGCATCTAGTCTGTAATACAGTCCAAAGACAGCAAGAGTGACAGCCATGATTGATCCAGCTATGATCAGCAGCTTTTTTCGGCCAGTGCGATCCATCAACAAGCATGCAATCAGTGTTGCAACAACTTGGACAATGCCAATCACTACCGTTGCAGCATGAGCTAGGTCAGGTATGGCTGTGCTAAATATGGAGACAGTGTAGAACATGACAGCATTGATCCCACTCAACTGTTGGAAGATCATAATCATGATGCAAATAAACAATGGGCGTTTCAATTCTGCCCTTCCAAAAAACTCTGACCAGGACATCTCTCCTTGATTTTCCAGTCCTTCCTCAATGTCTTTCAGTTCATCCTGAACATCTACATGGGCGCCTCGCACTGCTGTCAAAGCTTGTCTGGCATCAACTTTCCGATTTCTTGCCAGCAACCATCGAGGCGTTTCCGGAATTACCAATGCTGCCATTGCAGACAAAACAGCTGGAACAATAGCCACATAAGCCATGTCTTTCCATTGCGAGTACATACCTAGTACATAGGCTACGCATATTCCGATAACGATGAAAAGTTGTACACAAGACCCAAGAACTCCACGTCTCGATTTTGTTGCTATCTCAGCAATGTACACAGGAACACACACTGTAACCATGCCACTGCCGACACCAGTTAAAAACCGACCTCCAAATAGGTACGACATGGACTGTGACAGGATCATAAAAAAGTAACCAAACATGAATGGCAGAGACGACACGAAGATTGCTCTTTTACGGCCCATTTTTTCAATGCACCAGCCACCCAATGGACCCCCAAACAGCGCCCCAACCGTCATCAATGACCCAAACCAGCCGGAATCTTCCTTGTTCAAAATTCCGTGTCTGATCATACTTGGTATCGCCGGGGAGCTGTAGCCTATGGTGTAACCAAAACTGAATGCACCAACGCATGCACACAGCGTATGAAATATCATATTTCTGATAGATCCTTCGTATTTTGTTGAAAGAGGGCGATTTCCCGAGTTCACACCGTCAGCCATGTTTGTTGATGACGATTGCAGCCTCGGCCTTCATACTATTTTTAAACTCTTGCTTTCAACGGAAAACGCCCAACCAAAGTTAGTATCGATTAATACAGCAAACCAAACTCACCGAAGAGAGGGCAGCGCTCGGACTGAACGAACACATTGAGGGGTGGAGCTTCAGTCGTCGCTATTAACCAATAGAAATTCATGAGAACTGGTTGTCTCAGTTAACCAACCAGAGGTGGACTCGGTCGAAGCAGCAGGGAAGTTTCAGTCTTTTTGTCCTAATTTTGTATTTGGTGTTTGCGCGGAAAATGGCGGCGTTTTTCAGTTCAGCGTTTGGGAATTAGGGAAATTGAAGTCATATTATATATTATTTAACTTTGTGAAAGATTGCATATTTACTTGTATTAGTGAAGGCTATCAGTGCTGCTGATAGCTAGAACGTGCTTCCAGGACATTATTAGATAGCAACAGTGTTGTGTTGTTGGAGCACGCACAGTAGGCCCTACTCAGTATTCACTCTTACTTACGTTCACAGTTTCGTTTTTCGTTTTTTCATTACTAACCAAAGTTTTTGTCAGGCTGTAAGTATACTGCTCAATAGTTAGTACAATTGTAGTTTTATTACTTAGAACTTAAATAGAAGGCTAAACTAAAATGTCCTGCAGGGGTCGTGGAGGTAGAGGTGGAAATCAGGGTCGCGTGGGGAAAGGGCAAAGAGGAAGGAGCAAAATAGAGGAATTAGGTACATGTATGGCAATGTACGGTGTGCGACACCCCTAGCGAGGGACCTAGAGACCTTGAGTGTTTTGTCTGTAAACAGTGGACACACCAGAAGTGCGCCCAAATGAAGGACGAAATGTATGATACACTGAACTGCCCGAATGTGCAGTATGTTTGTCTTAAATGCATGACAGTCAGGACATACAATCGCGTTCGGATGTCCGCCTAGACAAACTATTGCAAATGGTTTATGATCTGACCAAACAGGTGAAGGATCTAGAGCAAGAGCTAGGAGGAGAAAGCTTGGACAAGAAAATCGATGAGGCAGTGAGTAAGAAAGTTGAGGAGGCGATGGAGGAGAGAGAAGAGAAAGAAAGATGAATGTGATCATAGTGGGTGTTAGAGCTCTGAAGATAGTGCAGAGGATAGGAAGAAAGACGACTTGAAGGCTGTCAAAACGATTCTGGGAAAACTGACAAAGATAGAAGACAATGATGTGAAAGAGCCTGTCAGACTGGGAAAGGTGGGAGGAAATAGGCCCAGGATGTTGAAGGTAACCATGACAAATGAGGAAAAGAAGAAAGAAGTAGACCTCTAGTGAGAAAGTCTCCTGAGCTGAATGCCGGAGTGACAGATCTGACCAAAAAAAAATCTATGTCAAACATGACTACACTCCCAAACAGAGGCAAAAGTACAAGGAGCTGAGAGAAGAACTGATTAGAAGAAGGGATGAGGGCGAACAGAACATAGTAATCAGGAATGGACAGATTGTGACTGTGAGTTCCAGGCCAAGAGGAGCAGAGGGTGGGAAAGGGCCAACAGGAAGTGGGAGGGAGAAAGCTACATATTGAACCGACAAAGGAGATCATGTACATAATGTAAATAGAAGTGAACATGTAACTCAGGAAGAGTGCATTGTTGTATACTCAAATGTTGATAGTTTGTTAAACAAAAAAGATGAGTTTTTGGCCCTCATAGATGATTTAAAACCAAGTGTGATTGGGCTGACAGAAATCAAGCCGAAGAATGTGAGAGATTTTATTGAGAATCAATATTCTTTTCATAATTTTGATATGTTTGTGTCAAAAAATCCCAAAGGGGAGTTGTATTATATACTGAAAAAAGGTTGAATGCAAGAGAGTGTGAAGAGTTAAATAATGAAGACCTTGAAGAAAGTGTGTGGTGCTCTTTTAGTGGTGCTAATGGTGAAGAAGTATTGTTAATGTTAGGATGTATATATCGAAGTCCTAATACAAGCACAGTAGAAAATGACAAAAAGCTGTTTGATGTTTTAAAATCTGATAAACTTAATAAGTATGATAAGATTTGTATTGTTGGTGACTTTAACTTTCCAAATGTTGGTTGGGATGGGGAGTGGAGAGATGATAAAGTGACAAAATAATTGAGAATGTACGTGATGCATTTTTAATTCAAAAGGTATCAGAACCTACTCGAAGAAGGAAAGGACAAATTCCTTCTCTGGATGACTGGGTACTAGTAAATGAAGAAAACTTAATCTCAGATATAGAGCACTTACAACCGGTTGGTAAAAGTGACCACGACGTATTGAAATTCAAATTGTATGTCTCAATGTATAATGCACCTATAGTAGACAAATACAAGTATGATTTTAATAAGGGTGATTACAGAAAACTTAATAATATTGTGAAGGATGAAGATTGGAGTGACTTGGTCAATATGGATGTTGAGAGTGCTTGGGGTATGATAAAAAAAGTGTTAAATGATGGTGTTGAGGAATGTGTCCCAAAAGTTAAAGTTAGTAATTATAAACATTTCAGACCTATATGGTTAGATAAAAGGCTCTGAGGAAAATTAAAAAGAAGTATAGATCTAATACATATAAAAGATATTTGAGAACCAAAAAAGGTAGTGATTATGATAGATATATAACAGTAAGAAATGAATGTGCCAAATTGTTGAAGAAAACCAGAAAAGAGTATGAGAAAAATATTGCTAAGGAAAGTAAAAGTAACTCAAAAAAATTTTGGAAATATGTAAAAGAAAGGACAAAAGTTAATACAGGTATTAGCCCCTTAAAAACCAATGATGGAAAACTGGTTGTTACAGATAAAGACAAAGCTGAAGTTTTAAATAAATTTTTTGCAAGCGTTTTTACAACAGAAGATATCAGTACATTACCAGATTTAATAGAAAATTCAAAGTCAAATGGTATATCATTATGTGATATCAGAGTTACTCCAACTGCGGTAGAAAAAAAGTTACAGGAACTAAACCCGAATAAAGCTAAAGGACCAGATTTGATATCCCTAGGATACTAAAGGAAGTAAGTAAAGAACTTGCAAAGCTACTTTGTATATTATTTAATAAGTCCTTAGAATCAGGTGAGTTACCAAAGGATTGGAAAACAGCCGATGTTAAAGCCTTGTTTAAGAAAGGAAATAGGAGTGACGCTGGGAACTATAGACCTGTAAGTTTAACTTGTATTGTTTGTAAAGTACTGGAATCACTAGTAAGAGATTGTATCATTTCTCACTTTGAAAGTAATAAATTTTATGCAAAATGTCAACATGGGTTTAGAGGGAAAAGATCCTGTGTAACCCAACTATTAGAAGTTATGGAGGATTTCACCAATATGATGGACAATGGGGACCCCTTTGATATCGTGTATCTTGATTTTAGAAAAGCTTTTGATTCTGTACCTCACGAAAGACTGCTCATAAAATTAGCATCTTATGGTATTACAGGAAATACACTCAAATGGATCCAAAATTTTTTGTATGATCGAAAGCAGAGGGTAAAGGTAGGAAATGCTGAATCAGAAGAAACAAAAGTAAAAAGCGGGATCCCTCAGGGCAGTGTACTGGGTCCAATCTTGTTTACAGTATTTATAAATGACTTACCTGATTCACTGCACTGTACTTGCAAAATTTTTGCTGATGATGCAAAACTATATGACAAGGTTGCCAATGTTAATTTAATTCAACAGGACTTGCTAATACTACAAAACTGGTCAGATACTTGGAATTTATATTTTAATGTTTCAAAATGCCATGTAATGCATGTTGGTAAGAATAATATTAGACGAGAGTATTTCATGAAAATTGGAAATGATGTACAGAAAATTAGTGTGTGTGAAACGGAGAAAGACTTGGGAGTTACATTTGATAGTGAATTATCCTTTGACCTGCACATTAAAAGAGTAGCAAATAAGGCTAACCAAATGATAGGAATTATCAAAAGAACATTTTAATTACACATACTGTACCGTGGCTCACTGATGCAATAAGCGGCAGCGATTTGCCATTCCTGCCTCATAAACAATAAAGTCCGAAGGGACCATAACTCTGAGAGTATCCACGTCTTGCGCATGCGCATGTGCTCTTCCTCTTTTCTCGGCAGCCATCTTCCACCTCGCCTCGTACTCTCTGAGCAGCTAAGTATTTTTCGATTTCGCTACGCGATCGATCGATTCTCGTTGCTGTTTTTGTTTCTTGCCTATGTTTTCGTTTAAGGGAGAAACTTATGTGAAGCGATTGGGTGGCAAAGCGAGGGTTAAGAAGATTTCGTCCGCCGAATTCTCAAACCCACAGACCGGTGGTTCGACCGTCGCACCAAAACCCGCTCTCTCTTCATCTTTGTCTCTCCCTTCTACGTCTTCTCTCTCTCATTCTCTCGAGTCATCGCAACTCAGCTACGGTTCTGTTGCGATGACCACGAGCTCTCAACTCAGTTGCGGCTCAGTTGACTTTTCGTCATTTTGCCTTCACACTGCCCATCACAGTTATCGACTTAACTGCGGTTCTGTCGATTCTGTGCTCGCCCCCTTCGTACAGCTCAACTCCGGTTCTGCTGATACTGTTTCAGCCCCTATGGCTAAAGGGCGACTTGGGTATGGGTCTCCTTCGGGAGGCAGGAAGGCCAGCACTTTGACTGAAACTGGCTCACCCCTGGTTCGCCAGGCGGGACACCCCCTGGTTCGCCAGGTGGGCCAAGGGAGACAACCCACCTATTACGGGCGTCAGATCGTCGATCCGTCTTGGTTGCCTCCCTTCCCCGCAGCCTGCTGCTGCCCCCGCCCCAACCTCTGTCCCATTCCGGACAGAGCACTTGGGCGCCTTGGCAAATACCAAGCGACCCACGGCAGGCTAGCACCTCTGTCCCATTCCGGACAGAGCACTTGGCCGCCTTGGCAAATGCCAAGCGGCCCCCAGCAGGCTGGCGCTTTGGGCACTGGGGAACCCCCCGACCCACGGGGACCATTACCCGCGGGCGTCAGACTATAGGTCCGCCCCGACTGGTCATCACAACTCAACTACGGTTCTGTTGCCATGACCACGAGCCCTCAACTCAGCTGCGGCTCTGTTGACTTCTTGTCATTTTGCGGCCTTCACACTGCCCCTCACGGTAATCAACTCGGCTGTGGCTCTGTCGATTCCGTACTCGCCCTCTCAGTACAGCTCAACCCCGGTTCAGCTGCTACTGTTTCAGCCCCTATGGCTGAAGGGCGACACGGGTATGGGTCTCCTTTGGGAGGCAGGAAGGCCAGCACCTTGACAGAAAATGGCTCACCCCCTGGTTCGCCAGGCGGGCCAAGGGAGACAACCCCCCTATTACGGGCGTCAGATCATAGATCCGCCCAGGTTGTCTCCCTCCCTGCAGCCTGCTTGTGCCCTCAACGCAGCTGCGGCTCTGAAAAAGGCTCACCCCCTGCTTAGCCAGGTGGGTCATGGGTGACAACACCCCTGCCGCGGGCGTCAGACCGAGGTCCGCCCCAGCTTGGTCATCACAACTCAACTACGGTTCTGTTGCCATGACCACGAGCCCTCAACTCAGCTTCGGCTCTGTTGACTTTTTGTTATTTTGCGGCCTTCACACTGCCCCTCACGGTAATCGACTCGGCTGCGGTTCTGTCGATTCCGTACTCGCCCCCTCCATACAGCTCAACCCCGGTTCAGCTGCTACTGCTTCAGCCCCTATGGCTGAAGGGCGACACGGGTATGGGTCTCCTTCGGGAGGCAGGAAGGCCAGCACTTGGGCAGAAAATGGCTCACCCTGGTTCACCAGGCGGGCCAAGGGAGACAACCCCCCCTATTGTGGACAGAGTGCTTAGTCGTCTTGGCAAATGACAACCGACCCCCAGCAGGCTGGCCCCTTGGGCACTGGGGATCCGGGGACTCCATCGGGTCAGCCCATGACGCCTCCCATGGCACCGTACATGGCGCCATGGCAGCACATCCCATCTATGGGATTTCCCCTTGCCTCGTTCGCAGGGTATACTTGGTGGCCCTGCTTTATGCCCGGCGCCCCACCCACGCAGGCGTCTGCCCTGACCACCCCTCTGGATCCCCCCCCCCCCCCAGGTCGGATTCCTCCCCAAGGGGGCCTCCCCGGGGCTTCTAACCCCAGTCCGTTTGGAGTTTGTCCACACTTGGGCACTCCACAGTCCATCGCCTCCTCTGTAGGCGGGCCAGGGGTACACTGACTCCACAGCCCCAGCCTCCCCTTTCCTAAAAGAGTCAGGCTTGGTGGCTGACTCGGTGAGGAGGGCCCATAGCAAGGTGAGGGGCACTGAGGCACAGGACATTCTTCCAGGCTCTGTGCCCGACTTCCTTGGAGCTCTGGCTTTATGGGAAATTCCTGAGGCCAGAGAAACTCCCTTTCCACAGAGTGGTCCTCACGGTCCATGAGGCCATTCCAGAGTCGCCACTCTCCCTCACACAGGATAACCTCCTCTTAGCGCAAGAGAGGTCTCAGGCCCAGCAGCGGCATATCTCCCTCTCGCAGCGCTGCCTGGCAAACTGGGAGGAGACTGCCAGGAGGGGTCTGAAAGTGGATCCAGTGGTGGATTCCTTCTTGGGTGTGGTCTGGTGTCCGCTCTTCAGGACCGAGACTACGAACCCGCTTCTCTCCATCATTCACCTGTCTCTCCCACAATGGTTGCTTCCATTCACTCCATGGTGGAAAGACCTCAAGCACTCAACCAGTGCCCTTTGCCAGATTGTACCTCAATTCAGTCCTGTCAAGGCCAAATGCAGTACTCTTACCATCTTTGGTCACCCGCTCTTCATCTGCCAGAGCTTCCTCGAGAGCTGTGCCACTTAGGTCTAGTTCCCTCTTCGGGACCCACGTGCAGGTCACTATCAAGAGTCAGGACGAAATCAGGAGGGACCTTGCCCTTCACTCTGCTCCCACTTGCCCCGCCGCAAAGCGCCCTGCTCCGGCGGCTCCCCCACCTTCCAGGGGCCTCCACAAGAGACGTTTTGCGCCTCCTTCAGCCCCAAAGGGGCTGGGCAAGCACCCCCCACACGCGATCCTGTGGGCAGTCTGTCCCGACACATAGACACTTTCAGATGGAAACCCCTAGGTCCATCTGTGATGCCTTGCTCCCGGACGACTGGGGGATTTCCATTGATCTCAGAGATGCGTATTCCCATCTCTTTATTCACCCAAGGGACAGGACGTACCTCCAATTCATTTCGAGGAACTGATTCTTCTCGTTCAGGGCTTTTCCCCAGGTGCTTGGGACCAATCATCAGTGAGCAAATAGCACTCCCGGTCCCGGTTAGCCCAGGGAGTCCATATCACACTCCCCTCCCCCCCCCCCTCCTCAGCGGACTTGTTCACGGATGCGTCCTAATCCGGGTGGGGAGCCTACGTGGGCCTGCTAACAGCAGCAGGTCAATGGTCACAAGACCTCCTTTCCTGTCACATCAACATTCTGGAACTGGAGGCAGTTTTTCCAAGCCCCCAGAGACTTTCTCCCCTTTCTTAAGGGAAAACATGTTCGCATCGACACGGACAACACTACTATGGCTTGTTACATCAACAAGCAAAGGGGCACTCGCTCCCACTCCTTGTCTCGGAGAGCGGAACAGCTTCCACTCTGGTGTGTAGAACAATCCTTTCAGATCTCAGCGATGCATGTCCCGGGAAAGATGAACATACTTGCGGCCTCCGTCCGCAGCTCCCACAGGATTCTTCCCTTAGAACAGGCACTGGTCTGTGCAGTTCTGCAGCCAGTGTGGGCAGCTTGGTCCAATTCACAAGTGCATCTGTTTGCCACCAGATTCCACCACCGCCTTCATCTGTAGGTCTTTCCAGTCCCAGATCCTTTGGCTTGGCCTGTGGATGCTCCGTCCATCCCACAGTCAGTCCTGTCGGGCTACGCCTTCTCTCCGTTCCCCTAACTGGGAAAGTTCTGCGGAAGGTGCGGGCAGACTCTGCCACGATGGTTCTCGTGGCGCCTCGACGGCCTGCCCAAACATGGTTTCCGGAACTGCAGCACCTGTTCCATGTGCCTCCAATAAAACTGTCACAGGCCGGTCCTTGCTTCAACCAAGGTCACGCATTCTGCACAGCAACCCGGAGGCTCTAAACCTTCCTGCTTGACTGCTGTGCAGGCCTCAATGTCTCCATTAGGCTTGTCCCCGGCAGTGATCGGCCCTTTGGTGCAAGCACACAGACCGGACACTCAGGGAATGTATAAGTACCATCAGCCAGTCAGGTAGTCCTTCATTCGCGGACAACCCTGTCCTGCTGGATATTGTCCGTAGGGCTTCCCTTTGGGAAGCCTGACCCCCCGCGGCACCCGGCCGGGGATCTCCTTCTCGTCCTCTCCTCCCTGGGACTTTCGCCTTAACGAGCCCATCAGGGAGTGTTCTCCCAACTTCCTCTCATTTCGGACGGCCTTTCTACTCACTCTAGCGTTGGGGAGGCACTGTAGTGAAGTGCACGCTCTTGGCGGACTCCCTGGGGATGTTGCTTTTCAACCGGAGGGCTCAATGTCTCTCCGCCTACTCCCGGACTTCTTGGCCAAGAACCAGTCGCCAGGTTCTCCTACTCTGTCTATCTCCATTCATCCCCTGACGTCTATCCTTGCTCCGGATGACGAAATCTCGCCAGAAGCAGCACCACCTGTTTCTCTCTTACAACAAAAGTTATAAGAAGGCCATTAGCCACGCATCCCCCTCTCGATGGCTGTGAACAGTCATCAAGGATGCGTATGCCAGGCCGGGCTCAGATTCGGCTGTCTTCTCCCTGAGGCCCCATGACATTAGAGCATGGGCCTTGTCACTGGCGTTCACTCAGGGCCAGCCCCCTGAGTGTCCTGGACACCACGCATTGGCGTTCTCTGGACACGTTCATTCCATCCTACCGGCACGATGTATACCGTCTGCGCGACGTAGATCTAGGGGTATCGCTTCCACTGTGGTGGCTCAACACCCCATCTCTGCTGCACGCCCTGACTTGTCTCATTCCTCCAGGCGTTAACCAGGTAAGCCCTCCTTCCGGGTAGCGCTATTCTGCATCAGTGAGCCACGGTACAGTATGTGTAATTAAAAGGAAATTTTCCTTCTAAAATTACGTTTAATCTAACATACATACCGTGGCTCACGCAGAGTCCCTCCCGTCCTCCCCGCCTTCCTGGTTCCTTCCGTTCAAAGTCAGGTTCTTGGTTTCCTCGAAAAGAGGAAGAGCACATGCGCATGCGCAAGACATGGATACTCTCAGAGTTATGGTCCCTTCGGACTTTATTGTTTATGAGGCAGGAATGGCAAATCGCTGCCGCTTATTGCTTCAGTGAGCCACAGAAAGTTAGATTAAACGTAATTTTAGAAGGAAAATTTCCTTTTTGTACATGAATAAACATACATTTTTAATGCTGTATAAGGCTTTTGTTAGACCACATTTAGAATACGCAAGTGTTGTTTGGAATCCGTATTTGATAAGACAGTCAAAAATGATTGAAAATGTACAAAGAAGGGCAACTAGGTTGCTTATAGAGTGTAAAAATATGAATTATGAAGAAAGGCTTAAGTTTTTAAAACTTCATTCACTGAAAGGTAGGAGGGTTAGGGGGGATTTAATACAGGTATACAAAATAATGAATGGGATGGATAAGCTATCAGTTGAAACATTTTTTTTCCTTTCCACAAGCTAGTATAACAAGGAATGCTGAAGGTAAAATATTTGTTAAACACAGAAATACTAACACAAGAGCGTTTTGTTTTTCTAACAGAATTGTTAAATTGTGGAATAAAATTCCTTTTGAAATTAAATTTACTAACAGCATTAACAAATTCAAAAATTTCCTGGACGATGACGCAGAATTAAAAAATGTAATTAAAAAAATAGACTGAAGCAGATTTGCTCAAGTATGAATATGAAGGCATGCTTTTCAGACCCCGAAGAAGAAACGTAAAACAAAAAAGATAGGGCATTAAAAGGCCAGAAGGCCTGGGCTACGAGCCAGCCCTCAGCTACAACTACTACTACAGACCTCTAATAACTCGACACATCATAGTGCACACAACCAGCGTTAGAGCGATCGTAATCGCCGCACCGCCATCTTGTGAGTACCTGCTACAGCACCTGGCGTGCTAAGTAGGCCGACTTGGTCAGTATAAACAAAGCCGGTCTGTGTTTTCTTTCACCTGCTATCTAGTCAGAAAAATAAAACTACACACACACACACAAACACGCACATACACACACATAGCATATGTGTGCACACACACACAGAGCTGGACAGATAGACAATAAAGAGCCTAGTATAACCTTTGTGTGTGTGTCTGTGCATGTGTGTGCATACGCATGCGTTTGTGAGGGGGGGGGGGGTAGAGACAGACAGAGAGACCCTCTAAACACATACACACACTAAAACACACACACCAAAACACGCTAAAACACAAACTGATATGAGCAGACATAACACATGCAAAAAAACATATCTATGCACAGGAACAGATATACACACACATACAGGCACACACGCGTGCACGCTCGCATACATACACGTTCATAGGCAGTCGATTTTTATTGAGAAACATCGTTTGAAAGAGCTACTCAGCCACTAGGCAGACACCAGTCAATCCTTGAGACAGTTTTATGAAACCTGTCTTTGAACAAGATCTATCCATGAAGGTATCAAATGCTTTGACATAAAGCGCCATCTTGCACTCAGGATATCACTGTAGCAACGAAAACAAAATACGTCGCTCTCTCTCTCTCTCTGTCTCACTATCTGTCTGTCTCTGTCTCAAACACACACATACACACTCACACGCACCTACACAGAAACACATATACATTCATACAAATACATATGCACATGTGGCATGCACACACACGCAAACACGTACACACACAAAGACACATGAAAACACACATATTGTTTCGTTCTATCTACAGCCAACTCGGAAGACAGGGCAATGCTTCTTCGTCTTTACTCGTAGTTGTCTGATTCTCAACTGTCTATATACAGTGGAGTCCATTAATAACGACAACTGTAATAACGAGAACACTGTAGTAACGAGACATTTTTCAATCCCCGTTTTTTATCCTTCTTAATCTTTAAGAATAAACCATTGGGTTTAACGAGAGTTAGTGGATAATCATCTCGGTAATAACGAGAAATTTTCTATCCTTCCTGGTCACAAAAGTTCTCGCCACTCGCCCCACCCCCACCTCGTCGTCAAGTTCACGGTAGGACACATCTCGTGGTGGCCGGTAACAAAGAAAAACAACGAAAGGCGCGTCCTTGTGCGGTGTGTAATCAAGGGACACTATCGATTAATTATGAACACATCGACGGCGCCGGTGCCAAGATTATTTCCCTTTGTTTCCCTTGGTAAATTCGTCATTTGGGAATAACGAGAACTCGGCAATAGCGAGAAAATGTGCCTGGGCCGTCCACTCTCGCTATAACAGTTTCACTGTATATACATTTCACAGTGAACAGCAATCAGTTATCATTTAAACGAATATCATGCCGTGCTGTTATCCGCACGCTGTTTACTGTCAACACAGAGTCACATCTCACTTTCTTTAAGAAAACAAAATCAATTAAATCATTTTTCCTATATTTCAGTCCATACGAAATAAATGTGTTTCCTACCTTTATCACAACATTAACTTAACAAACATTCATTCTTTCTCTCACGCACAGGGCCCAATCATTCATTCACCTCATTTTATCTCGGATCATTATACTATCCATCATCATGTCCATATTTCGCAATGATTTCAGTTTATATGATTGTGGTAGAGTCTTCAGTTTCATTCATATTTCAGGAAATCTGGCCTTTTGCTTTGTCTTCCAGATCTTGTTCTGTAAGGAGAACTAACTGGTTCGGGTTGTCCTGTCCTTGTTTGTTTGATAACTTCATCTGGCTCCTTGATGCTGGTTGTCTCAGACACTTTGATGACTGGTGACTGATCAGATGAGTTCTCACGGACAGACGATGCTGGCGTCATGACATCTGTTCCAGTTCCAGTTTTCTTGTTATCTTCCAGCATCTGTTTTGATGGAATGATGATTTGCTGTTGCTTGCCCGATGTGTCGCTTTCCTGATGTCTTCCAGAAATCATCCTTCTCTGGACAAGTTGTTGAGGGTTGATTGTCTGCTGAAGCTCCGTTTTTGTTGTGTCTCGTAGCTGACGACGATTCCTTCTGTACTGACGTCTATCCTCTGTGCGAATGTTGTATGACTGGATGTTCACCTGTTGGTCTACTTTGGCGCTGATCCACTTTTTGGACCCTGGAGGTTGGAATTTCACAATCTGTCCCGGACTCAGTTCTGTCAGCTCTACTGCGCTTCTGTTGTAGTAGTGCGCTTGCTTCAGTTTCCTTTTCTCAAGTTCTTTCTTGATTGGTACAACTGTAGGTTGGAGTAATGTCTTTGACGTCGGTACTTGTGTTCGTGTTCTTCTGCCGAACAGTCTCTCAGCAGGCGAACTGTTTACAGTCTCTGTCGGGATGTTTCTCAGCTCAAGTAAAGCGAGGAAGGGATCTTGATTGTTGTGTTCTGCTTTCCTCATGCACGTCTTTGCAGCCTTCACCGCGCTCTCTGCTTTTCCATTGGACTGAGGGTAGTGTGGTGAGCTTGTTACGTGTTCAAACCCATATGCTGTTCTGAACTTTCCAAACTGGTTTGATGTGAATTGAGTTCCACAGTCTGTTGTCAGGCGTTCTGGTATTCCGTGTCTTGCCAAGTGTCTCTTCAGACAGATGATGACCTCTTTGGATTCTCTTGTTTGTAACCGATCAATCTCAAAGAAATCAGAGTAGTGATCGACCGTGACCAGGTATTCATTGCCATTATGTTCAAAGATGTCACAAGCGATGTGTTACCAGGGCAGGTCAGGGATCTCTGTACTGATAAGTGGTTCCTTCTGCTGACCACGTTGGTATGTGTTACAGGCGCTGCATGTTTTGACAAAATCTTCAATGTCCATGTTCATCCTGGGCCAGTAGACTACCTCACGTGCTCTTCTTATGCAGCTCTGAATTCCTGAGTGGCTTGCATGAAGTTTCTCAAGGATGTCTGCTCTTTCGTTTTCAGGTACAATTACTCTGTGGCTTTTGAAGATAAGTCCGTTGTGGACTGACAGTTCCTCCCTGAAAGGAAAGTATTCTTGTAACTGTAATGAAAGTTGTTGTTTCTCCTCTGGCCAGCCTTGTAGAATGACAGCTTTCAGGTTTTCATGGTTGCATCTTCCTGAGTTGCTTGCTGCAGACTGTTCAGTCTCTCTTGGCTGATGGCCAGTTCTTGTAACGAGTCTGTTTTCTCCAGGTCTGTGAGGAAAACGGCTTCCTTGTGGGTGACTTGCTGTTCCGCTTTTCCACAGACTGCTCTGCTGAGGGTGTCAGCCAGGTGCATCTCAGAACCACGCTTGTATACTACCGTGTACCTGAACTTCTGAGTTCTGAGTAGCATCCTCTGAATCCTCTTAGGTGCTGAGAGCAGGCTCTTCTTGTGAATGGTCTCTAGTGGTTTGTGATCGGTCTCCACCAGGATATCCCTTCCATAGACGTATCTCTCAAACCTTTCCAGACCGAAGAGTATTGCCATCTCCTTTTCTATTTGAGCATAGCTTTTTTCTGTCTCGGTCAAGGCTCGTGATGCGTACTGAATCGGTTGACCATCCTGCATGAGACAAGCTCCAAGTCCAAACTATGAAGCATCACACTGTAGGTGGTTGTACGCTTTCCTGAAGAGTCAAAGTAGCGAAGTACCGGTGGCTCAGAGAGTATCTTCTTCACTTTCTTCAGGGCTTCTCCGTGGACGTCTTCATCCCATCTGAAGTGGACGTCTTTTTTTACCAGTTCTCTGAGTGGTGCTGCTGCCTCAGACAGGTTTAGTGCAAATTTCTGAAGGTATCCGACTACACCGAGTAGTCTCTGCACAGCTGCTTTGTCTTCTGGCACTGGGAGTTGTTGGACAGCATCCAATTTCTTTGGATCGGCTTTCAAGCCTTCTCTTGAGAAGATGTGTCCCAAATATGATATCTCTGTTCGTTTCATCTCAACCTTCTCCTTGTTGAGTTTGATTCCAGTCTCTGGGCATCGTTGTAGCAAACGGTTCAGGTTGGTATCATGAACTTGTGCTCCTGCTTCGTCGGTTGGTCCTCTGCCAAAAACAAAGATATCATGAACCGCTACCACGCCTGGCAGTCCTGCCAGAGCGATGTCAATCCTCCTCTGGAATTCTTCTGGTGCTGGTGAAATTCCAAAGGGCATTCGTTTCCATCGGTATTTGCCAAAAGGCGTCTCAAATGTTGTCAGGTAGCTGGTGTCCGTCTAGTTCAACGTGCCAAAACCCGTTTTTCGCGTCCAGGTGTGTGAAGTATTTTGCATCTTTGAGGAGAGGCAGTATGTCATCAATGGTTGGCATGGGGTACTCGTTTCTCCTGAGGGCTTTGTTCAGTGGCTTAGGGTCGATGCACAGTCTGACTTTCCCATTGCTCTTTGTTGTTACGACCAAACTGCTTATCCACTCCGTTGGCGTGTCTACTTTAGTGACCACGTCCAGTTTTTTCAACCTCTTCAGCTCATCCTTCACTTTCTCTTGCACTGCTATCGGCCACTTCTGCAAGGCATCTTCACTGGAGCAATACTGGGGTCTGTTTCTAGGTGTAATTTCCCTTCTAGTTTTCCTTCTCCTTCAAAGACATCGTTGTACTTTGTGAGCATATCTTTTGCATTTTCCTCCTCTTTCTGATTCGCCGCTATCGTTGCAATGTTCTCTTCATTGATCGTCAACAATTGCATGTGCTGTACAGCTTTCAGTCCCAGTACTGGCTTACAGTCCTATTTGGTGATCGCGAAATTGACTTTGTAGGCCTACTTCCTTCTGTTCTTGGGGTTTTTCACTCGCAGCACTATCTCCCCCACAGGCTTCATTTCTGTTCCGTTGAACATCACCAGCTTCTTCTTCATCTCTTGCAGGTCAGACTTTCTTTCATCTCCTGTGACTTCTCTGTACAGGGTCTCAGACATCACGTTTGTTGTTGCACCTGTGTCAAGAAGAAATGTTACCGGCATCTCATTTATCAACATTTTTGCTCGTATGTTTCTCTCCCTTTTTTCTGGTTTTGTCTTCGATCCCGAGGATTTCATTATCGCTTTCAGTGTCAGTCTCTTCTTCTTCGAAGTGCCGAACTCTTGCTTTCTTTTGATTTTTCTTGGGTGTTCTGCAGCATGAAGCAAAGTGATTATTTCCTCCACAAGCTTTGCATTTTCTTCCAAATGCTGGACATTTCTCTTTTGCTCTTGGGTGCTTTCCACCACAATATCCGCATTTTTCTCTGTACTCTGGTTTGTTGCTATACTGCTTTGCTGTCTTCTTTTCTTTGAAAGCTTGGACTTCCTGCGTGTCCTGCGTTTTTCTCATCATTTGGACGGTTTGGTGTTGACTTGATTCATGCGCTCTGCACATATCAATACATGCAGTCAATGTCAGCTGTCGCACTTCCAGTAATTTTGATCGCCGAGTCTCGTCATGTACACCCAGTATGATTTGATCTCTCAACAGTCTGTCTTCCAGTGTACCATAGTTACAGGTCTTGATCAGTCTCCGCAGTTCTGCTATAAACTGTTCGATAGATTCTCCTGCTGCTTGATGTCTGCAGTTGAATCTGAATGCTTCGTAAGTTTCATTGGTTGAACCCACACAGTATTCTTCGAATTTCTGGAGAACGGTGTCAATGTCATTTCTTTCAGCTTCATTAGCAAATGCCAATCCTTCATAGATGTCCATAGCATCCAGCCTGATGCAAGAAAGAAAAACTGCTGTTCTGTATGTTGAGTCTTCTTCTGTCTGTGTTGTCACAATTTCATTGCTGTCCCAAAGCCTCTTGAATTTCCTCCAGCTGCTCTGCAGGTTTCCTCCATTCACATCAAGTTTTGGAGGCAAGGGAATCTTGGCATGTCGTCGACTGGCTTTTCTCTCTTCTTGTTCATCTTCCATGGTTGAACTTTAGTCTTCAATATTCTGGATTTTTGTTGGAGTTCGTAATCACGATTCTGACACCATGTTTCGTTCTATCTACAGCCAACTCGGAAGACAGGGCAATGCTTCTTCGTCTTTACTCGTCGCTGTCTGATTCTCAACTGTCTATATATATACATTTCACAGTGAACAGCAATCAGTTATCATTTAAACGAATATCATGCCGTGCTGTTATCCACATGCTGTTTACTGTCAACACACGTCACACATATATACACCTGCACAGTGAAAACACGCACACAAGCATTCGTTCAAGCATGCATTCACAGACATATACTACACGTCATTATTGAAGGGCCAGGAACGTTTTTGAGTCAATTTTTGAAAGGAGAAATAACCTGTTTTCTCTTACTCTTTTCTCCAATTCGTTGCCGTAACTGAATGGATAAGAGCTCAGACAACATTGCAGTTTCCTTTTGGCACGTGTTTGGGGATTTGCCGATTTGCAATGGGCGGCCCAAGGAAGACAATTTCCACACGAAATTGTCGAATCTTCAGCAGGGTCTCTCTGACGACGCAGGCAAGGTAGCGACAAAATTCGCTTTGCACGTGCAAGGCAAGCCCTTTTTGAACACTACTCCAGCCAAAGTTGCCCGCAGACGAGGATAAAAAGGACCCGTTCTTGGTTCGTTTTAACCATGCTTGCAAGACGACGGATGACGGATGAGCAGCGGGGGAGAGCCCTCGCTCTGCTTGATGAAGGCCTAGCGCAGCGGGAAGTTGCTAGACGACTTGAAGTGTCGCATTCCACAATCCAGAGACTGCTGGAGCGCTTCAATGAGACTGGAGCAGTCCAGGAAAGGCGTCACACGGGTCGACCCAGAGTAACGACAAGACAGCAAGACCGCTACCTTGCCCTCTCCGTCCTGAGGGAAAGGGCATCCACTGCGGTGACCTTGAGGGGTCAGCTGAGGGACGCAACAGGTGCTAACATCAGCTGCAGCACGGTGAGAAGACGGCTACATGAGGCAAACTTGAGGTCACGGAGACCGGCCGTCCGACCCGTGCTGTCACCGGTCAACAGAGTGCGCCGCATGACCTGGGCCAGGGAGCACGTGACCTGGACAAGGCAACAGTGGGCCCGGGTCTTGTTTTCGGATGAGTCCAGGTTCACCCTGACCTTTAACGATGGCCGGGCTCGGGTGTGGCGACGTCAAGGGGAGGTTCGCTGATGCCACTGTCCAAGAGCATAACCGTACGGCGGCGGGTCGGTGATGGTGTGGGGTGGCATGAGCCGTGGTACCCGGACCCCCCTGCTCCCCATTGACGGCATCCTGAACGGGGTCCGGTACCGGGACGAGGTTCTGGCGGCCGTGGCACTGCCTGCGCTTGTGGACCTTGGTCAAGGCGCCATCTTCCAGGACGACAATGCACCTGCGCATCGAGCACGCCTTGTGACCGACTTCCTGGAGCAGCATGAAGTCGTCCGTATGGCCTGGCCAGCGTGCTCACCTGACCTGAACCCAATTGAACACCTCTGGGATGTGCTCGGGAGGCGCATCAGGGACAACCACCCCCCACCGGGCACCCTGGCCAGGCTGGTCGACATCCTGCAGATCGAGTGGGCGGCCATCCCTCAGGACACACTCCGTACCCTTGTGGGGTCGATGCATCGGCGCTGTGAAGCATGCATCCAGGCTCGGGCGGACACACGCGATATTGAAAACAGATTGGCCAAATCTGACACTTTCTGTTTTTTGAAAAGGGGGGATGTTCCTTTAAATGCATGTGCTGTTCACTAATGGGTCATTGTGCTAATTTCTTTTTCCAAAACAGGTGTGGAAATGATGAAATAAAACATAGAATCAATTCTAAACATTGTCAATTATTTCAACTTAAAATTAGAGAGGAAGGAAGAAGTGGCCCTTAAATTATGATTAGGAGTATAAGGCCACTTCTTCCTTCCTCTCTAATTTTAAGTTGAAATAATTGACAATGTTTAGAATTGATTCTATGTTTTATTTCATCATTTCCACACCTGTTTTGGAAAAAGAAATTAGCACAATGACCCATTAGTGAACAGCACATGCATTTAAAGGAACATCCCCCCCCTTTTCAAAAAACAGAAAGTGTCAGATTTGGCCAATCTGTTTTCAATATCGCGTGTGTCCGCCCCGAGCCTGGATGCATGCTTCACAGCGCCGATGCATCGACCCCACAAGGGTACGGAGTGTGTCCTGAGGGATGGCCGCCCACTCGATCTGCAGGATGTCGACCAGCCTGGCCAGGGTGCCCGGTGGGGGGTGTTGTCCCTGATGCGCCTCCCGAGCACATCCCAGAGGTGTTCAATTGGGTTCAGGTCAGGTGAGCACGCTGGCCAGGCCATACGGACGACTTCATGCTGCTCCAGGAAGTCGGTCACAAGGCGTGCTCAATGCGCAGGTGCATTGTCGTCCTGGAAGATGGCGCCTTGACCAAGGTCCACAAGCGCAGGCAGTGCCACGGCCGCCAGAACCTCGTCCCGGTACCGGACCCCGTTCAGGATGCCGTCAATGGGGAGCAGGGGGGTCCGGGTACCACGGCTCATGCCACCCCACACCATCACCGACCCGCCGCCGTACCGGTTATGCTCTTGGACAGTGGCGTCAGCGAACCTCTCCCCTTGACGTCGCCACACCCGAGCCCGGCCATCGTTAAAGGTCAGGGTGAACCTGGACTCATCCGAAAACAAGACCCGGCCCACTGTTGCCTTGTCCAGGTCACGTGCTCCCTGGCCCAGGTCATGCGGCGCACTCTGTTGACCGGTGACAGCACGGGTCGGACGGCCGGTCTCCGTGACCTCAAGTTTGCCTCATGTAGCCGTCTTCTCACCGTGCTGCAGCTGATGTTAGCACCTGTTGCGTCCCTCAGCTGACCCCTCAAGGTCACCGCAGTGGATGCCCTTTCCCTCAGGACGGAGAGGGCAAGGTAGCGGTCTTGCTGTCTTGTCGTTACTCTGGGTCGACCCGTGTGACGCCTTTCCTGGACTGCTCCAGTCTCATTGAAGCGCTCCAGCAGTCTCTGGATTGTGGAATGCGACACTTCAAGTCGTCTAGCAACTTCCCGCTGCGCTAGGCCTTCATCAAGCAGAGCGAGGGCTCTCCCCCGCTGCTCATCCGTCATCCGTCGTCTTGCAAGCATGGTTTAAACGAACCAAGAACGGGTCCTTTTTATCCTCGTCTGCGGGCAACTTTGGCTGGAGTAGTGTTCAAAAAGGGCTTGCCTTGCACGTGCAAAGCGAATTTTGTCGCTACCTTGCCTGCGTCGTCAGAGAGACCCTGCTGAAGATTCGACAATTTCGTGTGGAAATTGTCTTCCTGGGCCGCCCATTGCAAATCGGCAAATCCCCAAACACGTGCCAAAAGGAAACTGCAATGTTGTCTGAGCTCTTATCCATTCAGTTACGGCAACGAATTGGAGAAAAGAGTAAGAGAAAACAGGTTATTTCTCCTTTCAAAAATTGACTCAAAAACGTTCCTGGCCCTTCAATAATGACGTGTAGTATATGTACACACATATATGCAGACACACACGCGTACATTAACATGCATATGCACACATATGCATATGCACACTACAGAACACACACATAGAGTCTACATAGGCAGTCGATTTTTTTTTCTATTGAAAAACAGCTTTTGAAAAAAATACTTGTCCACCAGGCAGACATCTCACACACACACATAGAGTCTACATAGGCAGTTGATTTTTTTTATTATTGAAAAGCAGCTTTTGAAAAAAATACTTGGCCACCAGGCAGACATCAGTCAATCCTTGAGACAGTTTTGTCAAAACTCCTCTGTCTTTGAACAAGATCAATCCATGAAGGTATAACACACGCGTGCGCACACATAATATACACATGCACACTGAAACACACACCCTGAACACACATACATATCCCTGGTATACACATCCCTGGTACACACACATACACACGCACGCACGCACACGCACAGACACACACCCGGTATACGAATACACGCACACCCCTACAGACACCTCTAGCGCACATACATACATACATCTGGCGCGCGCGCGCACACACACACACACACACATCTGGCTCATTCATACCTCACACACACACACATATATATACACACAGACACAAACACACACAACTTGGCACAGAGAGAGAGAGAGTGTGTGTGTGTGTGTGTGTGTATGACAACCGTACAGAGAAAACCAGTACAGCGTATGGTGCAAACTGAGGCTAGCATAATGGATCGGGCGACTACAGTATAACGTACGAAAGACTTCAGCGATAGAACATAGATCTAGTAGTGTCTATTTTCAGAGGTTTGTGGACTCGGGTGACGGATTTTGTTCAAAAATGATTTATCGCACTCCATCCACATCTACCTGCAATTATTACCTGGCAGACTCCCTGAACATGTGCAAAGCCCTATGCGCTGGCAAGGTCTTGAAATGGGAAGTGATTGGGGGGGGGGGGGGGGACTGACACCACCAGAATGATGGAATGGGCAGTGAATAGGCCAGTTTTCGTAATTTGTTGAGGGCTTGGATCAAAGCGAGTAAGTAAGTATGTACAAAACATGATGGGGTTATTTTCTTTATTCATAGATTTATTCATTTGCAAGCCTGAATTATAGAATGATGTTTTGTTGATTTACACACTACCCGTTCAACCTGATTCTTTTCTCCAAGCATAAAAATGTTGATAGAAGTGTGTTCGTTTCTACCAAATTTATCTTGCCAAGAATAGTTTTTTTTCGTTAATCTTTTTCTGAAGTAAAACGTTTTTTGCTCAGAAATACTCAAATAAAATGCATTTAATTTATATATATTACTAGATTCTTTGATGCCTTTTTAAAATGCATTTAATTTATATATTTACTAGATTCTTTTGATGCCTTTTTCTTTCCCTTCTATAACTGTATCTGTGTAATTATTGTCTTGTCATATCTACATCGAGACATTCTTTTTCCATCATCAATCCTGTTCTAAAAATTATTTTCCATCATCAGTCCTGTTCAATCTGTATGTAGAAATTGTCTCGAACCATGCACACGCTTGGTTTATGCAAACTGCCCCCCTACCCCCCCCCCCCCTCCAAGTCGAATGTAAAGTGCAATTAAATGTGAGCACAACTGGTTAAATTTGTGAAGTGAGGAGAAGCTGAGGAGATAAGAATAATCGTTAGTTATTGAACTTATTCTTGAGCAAGGCAGCGGACATGGATGGTTATTATCTGCGTAATACAAAATTCAAATACTCGCCTGTTGTAGTCTGAAATGCGTGGGCTCTTTGCAGCCCTTTAGGGAAAAAATAAGATTAATAGAAGTTGCCTAATCGTCTTGTGTTAATAATTTCATCTGTACCTATTAGTGAAAAGATTGACTGATTCATTGATCTTAATCAGTTGTACATCATTTATTGATCTAAATCAGTTTTACGTCAGCACCCACCTCATAGCTGTAGGTATAATCATATTAGGGAAGTGGGGGAAAGGGGCTTATCTAATCTTACACTTACACCACCAGAACAACTATTACGTTAAGATGGTTGGTAAAAAAAAAAAGTCAATTCAATATGTGGCATCCAGATTTTGAACCCACAACCACTGACATGTGAATCCGACATTCAACCCACACATTTGTATTGTGGCATCATGGTTGTGGTTTGACAGATCACTTAAAAGCTGCATCTTATGATTCGTTATCCTTGCTCATGGGCATCAGTATGACCTTGAGTTCGTTCATTATTGGTGATTTCAAGACTTCTAATTTAGATCATCCAGTACCCATTCCCAGTCATTTCTTCTGAAATACTAAATGGAAGCGCTTGTGTGTATGTCAAAAAGAATGATGTGTAATAGGGAATCAATAACCATTTTGTTTACGAAAGAATCAACATTAGTGTATAAGCGGTTTATATACTTTTTCCTTTCGTTATATTTTTTTCCTTCTAAGTCTGAGTATGGTCAGGCTTCAAATAATCGGTCTGGTTATCGTAGTCATCATATGGGTATTTTGCAGTCTTATAGTCGTTCTTCCAGTGTTGCTCTGTTAAAAAAAAACTGCTCGATTTCTTTTGCCAAATGTATTTGAATTTAAAAGGAAGTGATAGTGTGTGTATTGAAACGTTCTTGTCGGTTTCCCTATGTATTGTATGGTATATCCTGAGGTCGTTGAGGGAGATATTAGATGGGCAATTTTTCAATTCTTCTCGGGGCCAGCATTATGAGAGTTATTATCATTTCCTCCCTCCCTTGCTGCCTTTCCTTCCTTGACCTTGAAGAAAATCAGATACCCATACACAGTGCAACCAGATTGGAAGGCAAGTGCTAAGCAATCTTTTCGCCAGCCAGGCCTCCCCACTTATTGACAACAGGAAAAAGGGAGGTAAAAAATGTGGTTACAGTCCTTTGATTACTTAGAATCAGTAAGACAGAAGAATCAGTAAGACAGAAGCACTGAAGTACCTCGCTTCTTCCTTCTACAAACTCCATTTGCCATGGAATTGCTCTCTGGTATTCCGCCCCCATTTATTTTTATGTCTCTTTTCCAAAAAAATGGGAGATTTTCATATCAACCAAAGAGAGTTTGTGTCTGTCTGCGACAAAAAAGTGTCAGCAGGATTTTTTTCATCCGTTTCTGATCCAATCAAAAATGACCATTAGATGTGATAGATATTTCTAAAAATTCTTTGACAAAGGATGTCATTACTGAACATCAGAAAGATTTTGAAAACGAGTCCTGTACTGCCTGTGTTCATCAAGGACGACAAAAAACAAAAACAAAAACAAAAACCTTCCAATACTTACTACACAAGGGTTCAAACATAATAATCATTACCGAGAAATCTGATGTCACATTTTGCATCAAGTTAATTTTTTTTCGACAAACAAAACACACAGACATACATATATGTGTGCGAATGTGTAACAAACAAGACACGTCAAAGACTTCCATTCTTTGCTCCAAGCAAGCTTTGTTACAGTTTTATTCTGAAGAAGCTTTAAGGACACTGCATAGCATATATATACATATGAGAACAAAAACATGCCATATATTATAAGATATGTTAATTATACTGCTATGTTAAAATGCATTATTCGTTGTCTTGATTCTCTTTTCACAAGTACAAAACCATCAATGAGAAAATTAAAAAAAATTATATGTTTGAATTGTATTTACAACCCTCAATGAAAAGATAACAAACATAAAAGTATCTGAATGTATGAACAAACATTCTGGTAACAAACTTCATGGAGATTACCACTTTCACACACTAGTATTCAACTATACAGAACAAGAACTGGTCACGTTCTCTTATTTTTGGTTCATAAATGTGCCAAAAATGGATCACCACAATCACATTTATGCATACATAATCGGTCAATAGCCCAATAGCCCCAAACTGACAAATATCCTTAACACAGCTGCAAGGTGTTTACTGATAACTGTAAACATAATATGTATCATGTATTTTATATCCATTCATTCTTACATAGGGTGAATGGAAAAAAAACCTACATAAACTATGTTCACTTACAAATCTATCAACTGAACTTTCTGTGTAAACAATAGCGTGTAATGTGCTTTTAAACATGCAATCTACATGCAAAGAAATCAAGGCAATATTAAAGAATGTATATTGTCGTAATACACCAAAGAATATAAGCATGCATTCTGTAAATACTAAATAGTTAAATTTTCAGTATGATTTTTTTAATGGCTAAATCTGAATGGTAAATTTCAAAGGTATCAAAAATGAAAAATGCACTCTGTAAACTGTGAAGTGTTCCATTTTGAGCATGTTTTTTTTTTAGATGGCTAAATCTCAATAGTCAATTTCGAAGGTCTCAAATAAGCAAGGCACCCACAACAGAGAGACTATCTGCATCATCGTGTCACATTGTTTGTGTTGTTCTGATGTTTATTTTATTTTCAGAAAAAGGAACCAAAACTGATTCACATGCATGCACTGCAATGTTTGATGTTAACACGAAATTATATCCCAAAGGAAAAAAATGACCACATCCTTTTGCAAACTTCATAGCTGCATATCTTCTTTTTCTTTTCTTTATAATTTTTTCTTTCCATTTGTTTGTATAGTTCTTTGAAACAAAAAACATAATTCCAGAAATGCAGCACATGCATATCTACCCCAATGCTGCCTTCAGTATTCTGATTTCAATTCACTCGTGATGTTTTTATATATCAAGTACTGACATATGTATATAATAAACTGCTCCTAATTTCAGACATATACAAGCTCTTCAGAAAATGTACAATCCAGATGTAATCACCAATGCTGAAATATTATAATCCAGCTTTAAAACAATGAACTAAAACTAAAAACCAAAAACAAAGAAAAAAGAGTTTCTAAGAGAATACAATGTACGTTTAACCAAACCACTGTTACATTGATATTCAAGTACCGGTACACCATTACAGTTAAAGCATTTCACTCATTCTTCTTAAAGATTTATATAATCAATAACTGTTCAAGTACTGTTCAATACTGGCAGTGTCTAGTATCAGCAACTAGTTATTTTAACAGAATCGATATATTACAGAAATGGCTGAGAGAGAGAGAGAAAAAGAGAGAGAGAGAAAGAGAGAGAGATACGGAGAGAGAGAAAGAGAAGTAATGACCCTTATTTTCCCATGGCAAAAACAAAGACACAATACAATAATGCTTGGTCAATTTTCCAAGTCTGCCATTGCACGCACACACACACACACACACACACACACACACACACACACACACACACATACACATACACACACACACACACACACAACCACAGAGAAACAGGCAATGAGAGGGGAGAGTTTATGTGGTATTTACATGTTCATACTTTATAACACTTTTAAAAAGTTAATCTGAACACACATCAGAACAAATTGTTCAAATAAAGACATGAACAAGAGAAAGCAACACTGAACACCGGTAAACAGTGCACACTCATTGTCATGCGCGCTCACACACACACTTATCTATCCACCAGTACCTAGAGACAAGCAACACGACAAACATAACTATAGGGATATATATATGCGGATAACACAAGCCACACAGATGCCTGATCATCTGGACTCAAATATTCTACAAATCCATAAAATGGACAAACAGATATACATTTTATGATGTATTTTATTACAAAATCTTGTGATAAAATAACAGTAATACCATATATTGTTATCCCACCGCTTATTTGCATTTTCAGAATATTTTATGCATTTACCGCAACTATGAAACAAACAAACTCCTGACAACAAATGCTACTGCAGGATCTGTTGTCAATATGACATGTTCAGGTTCAATCATGCACTAACAAAACATCATCAATTGGAAATGTATTTTCTGCTCTATATTTGACTTGCAAAGTCATGAGAAAAAATGCAAAATCTGTACAAATTTTGAAATATATCGAGGAAATACAAGATTATAAAAACTTTTGATACAAATACATGTTAACAAAATCAATACACAATTCAATAAACAAATATAATCTAATTCAGTAACACATATATTACAGATAAAGAGGAGTAGGTTTGTAACCGAGAAGCTAAAAATGAGTGATACAGCAACTGTCGATTGTCTCTACATTCAGAAATGTTACGAATATATATAGGTCAATGAATTTCAGTATCACAGTCAAATAGAAAAAGATATGTTGTGGAATGTACACAACAATTTTTACAGAAAGTTATTTATTGTGGAAAGACTTAACTCTCATTTTGAAATAACTAAGCTGAGCAAGCACATTAAATCAATCAAAACTTTCAATGATGCATGTAAATGTGTGCTTAGCATTCATTTAGTAACTGACTTTTGTCCTGATCCTGAATACAAATACATGATAAAATTTGTTTTTTCTTTCAAGTAAATTCATACTTTATTCTAGCATCTGTAACATTAAGTTTTTTAACCATCTTCCATGCTACTATAATGGCACTACCTCTGTTCCTTTCAGCTATCTGATACCATTAAATCAGGTTTTCACAGTTTCAGTTCCAGCAGCAAGTCTGAAAAGCCATATGAATTTGAAGCCACCCATCGGAAACAACCTCAACTGTACTGCGGTTGAGTCACTTTGTCGTATTCAGTTATACTCCTTCTGATTCAACATGCTCAACAAACTATCTGTTGGACTCTTTACTGACAACTACAAGTGCAGAGATCGCTACTACGTCTTATCAACAAGAGCCATAACAAAACAACCAGCACTGCAGACCTTGACAAGAACACAGAAAAGCATGAAGCACCAAGTAAAAACAAACAAACAAAAGACAAAAACAAATTAAACTAAGGCAATAAAGACAGCAGAACATCAAGGAACACAGAATCTGAAACTATGTCACATTGTACAAGATTCATGAGAATGAGCCATCAACGATGGGTATGAATTTTGGTTTGACTAAATCAGCGTATGACAAAGCAGTGTAAAAGCAGTTTACTCTATGTTTCCTGTCATAAAGGTTAAGATTTTCCCACCACAGTCCTTAAAGCTGTATGGGAATGTGGTGGAAGAGACCAACTTTTCTCATGGCCAGCATGAGGGCAGAGCTCATGTCCTCTTCTTGCTGCTTTACCACCCTTAACTTTAAAAAAGTCAGGAACTTATTACAGCTGCTTAGACTGGAAGCCACATATACATATAAAGGTCCCTAGGGAAGACTTGCTGCCATGCCAACTCATGCAGACAAACTGGAAAGCAGTGCTCTATCTCTGCGCCAATCAAGCCTTTTATTATTACAATGTGTACATCAACAATAGTAAATATACTTTAGCAGTACTGACCTAGCAACGCAAACAACTTTCTGCACAGACTTCAGCAGTACTAATCTAGCAGTCTGAACAACTTTCAGGCACAATTCATGAAGCAGATGACTCTGCACCATAGGTTTCCAATTTTTCCATGGTAGCCTACTCCTTGAACAGTTCTTCTGCACAGAACTCTTAACCCATTGACTCCCACACCCTATCCACCAACTGCAAAAACTTAACTCTTTGGGAAGTTGGTGGATAAGGTGAGGGAGTCAAGGAGTTAAGTTTTTGATTTGCTAGCATGGCTGACCATGCAAGATGCTGGTGGACAGGGTGCGGGAGTCAAAGGGTTAATGTTCAAGGCACAAGGGTTTGAAAATCCTTCAATATGTTTGGAATGATAGGATTTAAACCTACTATCTTGACTATAACTATCTCAGAAAGTACAGCATACTTCACAGGAGAAAAAAAAAAAAGAACCTGGACAAGACAAATAAGTACACATATCAATGCATTCAAACACATAATCTAAAGATATATCCCTGGCATTGACCACTCCATCCAATTCATCACCAGCGGATTTAAAAAACAAACATGAATACTAAACACACACACACACATATATATATATATATACATATATATATATATATAAACATGCCTAAATTACCTCAAATTGCTTCTACACATCACATTTTCCGAAGAGCCAAAATGCAATAATACATGTACCAATTATCAAATCCTATGGGAAAGTATATAAGGCTTTATAGAGAACACACAGGTGAATGGACCAGAAGGCATAAAATGACAGGAAGAAATATCAGAAAGTTAAGGAGCAAGGCAGAACAAAAGAAAGTCGAACAGAAGACATTTCCAGCACAGAATTTTCTAGAAGGTGGGGATACATTTCGTACTGAAAGAGCCCCCGGCATCCCCATGGAAAACTTCCTATAGCATCTATTGCTAGCTGCACCAAGCATGTAACCTAGAATTTCAACATGTTTGATTATCGTAGGTATCTGAAGTACTGATTAACACATAACCTGCAAGGTAGCATGCAAACATAGAAGCAACAAAAGAATCCAAAACAAAACAACAAACAAAAATCAGACGATACACTTTCTAAACTGGATTAAAATATGATGAAAATAACAAAATACATGGAAGGCTGGCGTCTATTTTTCTAGAAGAATGAATATGATATTTACAATTAAAGTGTACAAAGAAAACAAAATCATAACTTGTCACCAATGAAAATGCAAGACAGAATGGCTGCTAAAAACAAAACGAAATACACATAAATCCATTTTATGATGATATGTTTACTAAAACTGACACTCATGACTCAAACAATATGTGTACAATACCAAGCATTTTACATACAAATTTTATATATAGGCCTACATGACTCTCTCTATATATACATATATATGACTCAACTAATAGGTGTGCAATACTAAGCATTTTACACACACACACACACACACACACACACACACACACACACACACACACACACACACCAAAAAAAAACAATGTCTGGAAAACCTACATTATGTCATGAAAATAATGATGACCGACTGTAGCATTATTATCATTAGTGTTTAAGCCACTCATGACTCAAACAAGAGAAATGTGCAACACTAGGCATTTTACATGCAAATCATTAATATACATGTATACATTAAACAATGTCTGGAAGGCTTGCATTACGTTATGAAAATAATGATGACTGACCGTAGCATTTTTATCATTAGTGTTTAATGACCAGCCAAATGCTTAGAGCCATATCAGGGCTGCAACTATCTCAAACAAAATACACACATCTGAACACATCCCTGACCCTGGAAAATAGAAAATATAATTATGTGTACATATCACTGCAGTCACATAAATAATCTAGGGATATGTCCTGACACTGGCCATTCCATCAAATTTATCACCATTAAAAAAAAACTTAATATGAATGCATACATATACCTAAGTACATGAAAACAAATAGTACAAAAAGAACTAGCCTATATTTCTAACTATCCTACAAATCTAAAATTGCTACTACTAAGCTGTTCATAGTTCCTAAGAACTAAGAATGCAACAAATATACAGTATGTACCCAAGTATGAATTCTAATAGAAAATATGCGAAACTTATGGAAAATGTAAAGGTGAATGGACCATCAAAGCATCAAAGCAGAACATGAGAAAGATAGAGATGACAGAAAGCAAAGGAGCAAGGCAGACACAGGAAATTTTTAGCACAGTTTCCAGAAGATGAGAAGCCCTTGGCACACAGGAAGAAAGGAACGGTTAAAGGGACATTTAAAATGGAAACATTAGGAACTCGAACTAACTGAATATAAATTTGTTCAAGAGGAATTCATTGGGTTTTTTGACAATTCTGTAAGGTTCTACCCACATTCACTAGTGATAATCTGCACTCTTTAGCCTGCACAAAACCCTATGCACTAGCAAGTTCCTGAAATTAAAGCAGGCAGGTGGGGAGGGGACCTATAAAACAATAACAGTATGTTTTCACGATCAGAATGACTGGTCATTTAAAGCTAGGCACTAAACAAGCCAATCACTATGTTGTGATCTGGGACTGAACTCAAGAGATAATATCTCATAATATCTGGAAGTCAAGGCTCTGTTAACTGAGCAACACAGCCCACGAAACATGAGTCACTTTCAAGTTAACCACACGCTTCACAGAAGGTACTATGTGGTTATGCTCACCACATCTAAAAAATATGTCAGAGGAAGTACAAAAATATACTGTCCTATTCAAAAAGTAGGACAGGCACTCATTCAAACAATCACAGAATTAATCAAGTTTACAAATTTAAATGATTACGTACCCTTATGCAAACTGAAGTTGAAATGCAAATAACAAAGCCAGACTTCCCAATTCTTTACAGGTATCACATCAGAAATTAAAATCAAATCATAGCTAGCTTTGACTACAGACTCTATTTAATATTTAAGCTTTCATTTTGTGTAGGATTTATTGTGTTCAGACAATTTTTCTGTGCTCTTTCCAGATCTACAAAAAATTAGAAGACCAAAGATGAATCAATAGCATCCTTTGGACAGGACTATGTAACAATAAGTGCCTGTGTGAGATACTTCGAGGGTTTGGTTGCCCTTAGAAGTCTGTCTCACTGACTGCTTCCTGCCACGATGACATGCTGGCCAGGGTGTCTTAGTGTGGAGGCATCCAAACCCTTCCCTAAGCAGAACAGTGTAACAGGGATGTGTTCTAGTGCCCAAATTCTTCACCATCCTCTTAACCACAATACTGACTGATGCATCCAGAACTTTGACAGGGGTGTGTACATTCAGTTCCATTCAAACCGAACTCTTCAATCTGCAGAGATTCCAAGCTGAATCCAATGTGCTTGAAGTCTTCCTGTGGAAATTTCTTTTTGCAAATAACTGCACTGGCTACACACTCAGAGAAGGATATCCAGCACATGAATAACTTATTTGCTGCACCCTGCAAATGTTTCAACCTTACACTTAGCCTCAGAAAGACAGAGGCTATGTTTCTGCCTTAATCATCTCAGACTTTTTGTGCTTCAACTCCTCCAAGTGTCATCAGGAGGTCAAAATTGTAGGCAAATGCTGCTACTTGGGAAATACAGTGACCAGTGATAGATCTCTTGGTGTTGAGGTAGCACTCCACATTTCCAAGGCTAGCTCTGCTTCACAAAGTTTGACCAAGAAGCTGTGGCAAGACCATGGCATCAGGCTGCCCTCTAGGATTAGCACATACAGAACAATAGTCTTGAAGGCCCTGCTGTCAAGATGTGTACTACTTACTGACAACACATTCAACAGCCGGAATAGTTCTGCTACATACATCTGTGCAAGATCTACAATATCATGTGGCAAGATCAAGTCTTTTGCCACATCGACTATCCAACCTTAAGTTCTGAAGAAGTAAGGTTGCTGAGAATAGATTTTCTGTTTATCAAATGCCAGCTTCAATGGACAAGACAAGCTTTAGTTACAACCTTTAAGTTCTGAAGAAATACGGCTTGTGGAGAATATTGTTTCTATTCATTAAATTCCAGCTTCACTGGACAGGACAAGCTGTCCATATGGAAGACATCTGCATCCCAAATAGGCGTCTGTGTGGAGAGCTGAAACGAGGATACCAAGACCAGGAAAGACCACAGAAGCAATACAAGGATGCTCTGAAGGCTAACCTCATGAAATGCGCCCTGCAACACAGCAAGCACACAAAAATAGTGCATGCAGGGCACAAACATATCTTAACAGAGCAGAACAGCTACTATTCAACAGAAGGACTGGGTAAGGTAGAACCCAAAGCTGCAGAACACCTTCCCATGCAGCACCTGTGGAGGAACATGTGCCTCCATGATGGGACTTGTACTTTACATGAAGACTCACACCAGGCATTAAAGAACCAGCATGCCTGTTCATCTCAGATCAACAGGAGACTCAGTCATCATTACAAAACACATCTGGCAAGACACATCCAAAACCAACAGAAAAATGCTCACTCTATCTCTTACACAGAGCTAAACGAACTGCAACACTAATAAACAATCCATGAAGCAATAATTCAATCAATGATACAGTAAGATAAACTCTAACTGTATAAAAGATATAAGCCTGTCTGAATGATCATCAGTAAACAGTAATTGAACTTGTATCAAATAGCAACAAATGAAATTTTTCATGTAACTGATAATTCTCGGATTCTGTCAGTACACTACTGTGATCTACTAAGGTCATTATTACATGCACGTTTATCTGACCTGACATCTAACAATGTACAGAACAGATAATGTTACAACTAAACAGTCTGCTAAAGACCATCCAACAATCTACTGAGGTAGATAACTTACTTATGTACAATATTCATGCAAGTACATGCACAAAGAAACAGACAGACATACAGAGAGAATATCATATTAAAAGCAACAGCTGAAGCTAAGAAAAAAGTAATAACAATTTGATGAAAACATGGTAATATCACATATGTTTTGAAAGGAAGAACAATGTAGAACACAGACAAGACAGCAGTTGCATAAGAAGTATATTTCAAACAATAGAAAAGACACTTGCACATATATGGTAGCAGTCAAATGCTTTACAAAAAGAAAAAATTTACAGGCCTTTTCCTCAAAGCATTCCAACTGAGAAAGCAACATCTGTCCATTAAAACACATCTGAAAAGTATGCATCTTACAGCTACAAGGACAGAACTATGCTGACCACAGGCCCACTAGTCTGGTGTTAAACATTCAAACCAAACCAAACCATGGCTCAGACACAGGTTCTCCAGTCTTTCTGATCACAGCCAATAAAACACACATTTGTCACACCCATTACTTTCAAGCGAGAATCAACATGGAGGACTAGTCAGCTCAACTATGATAGAAAACTAAAAGCCTTCATCTTGTCAGTCAACCAAAATGTAATATTTCAACACACATGGCAACAACTATGTAACAACAAATCTGTAACAGTCATCTAAATGAAAGTAAATGTGTACGTGTATGTGTGTGGGGTCCGCGCGCGCGCACATACGCATTTCATGTGTGCGCATGTATGTGTTAGTGTTGTGTGTGTCAAATGTGCATGTGTGTTGTCTAATGGTCTTTATTTGTTCAAACAGAAGTTTAAAAAAAAAAACACCGATGAAATATGTATGTTGTTCTGAATAGCAAAAACTTTGTATGTATTAGCGATGTTAACAATCTTGTACACGCTAGCATTATAAGCACGATTATTTTGTATGTCAAAATGCCATTTCAACAATGGGTTGGTTTTTTAGTTGTAAGCGGAGCTGTAAAATTTTTACCTCTATATGTAATGTTTAAACAATACAGAAAAATAAAACTCCTCTGCAAGGACAAGTAAAGAAACAGAGTAAACAATGGTGACAATTTTTTGTTCAAATCTGCCTGGATACCTCCTGCCTGGTGAGTAAAGGATGGACACTTTTCCAGTGCAACCTCCAAGCTCAACATGTGTGCAGACCTGTCATTGCCTAAACATTCTCTGTATGTATCAGAGGTGGGACTAAGACAACTGAGAAAAAGGAGATTTTTAAAAGTTTAATTGAAAAGTGTGCTGTCTGGCACATTTTGAGGCATATAAACATGCACAATTCTGTAAATCTATAATTTCTGATATAGATTCAAGTTTCACTAGGTCTAGAAATTTTTTTACCTCACTTTTTCACTAAATGATTTAGGGCCTACATTCATATGAATACAACATACCTAAGGAGATGATAGCCAAAGATATATCAAAAATGTAAAAACCAACCTTAAAAAACATTACAACTTGAAGAAACCATGATGAGTGGTTTGCTAAGTCTTGATTTGTTAAGCGTACATGATCATGAGGAAAATTTTCTAGATTAGCTGAATAGTTCAACTTTTACTGTTCCTACGCTTGTGCAGTTTATTTTCGAGTGATAGAGGTGGCAATAAGCAAGCCCTGGCATTTTATCTTTTGTTATGAATTCAACGAAGGTTTCATTTTCTACAATGTGCTCTGTGCTTCTTTTTTCCTGAAAAGTTTCTCCACGCTCAACGACGCTTGACACTGTTGCCGCCATTTTGTCCACAGACTAGCTGTTCCCAAAATGCTCACTGATACTACGAGTAGTGAAGCATTTGTAGATGGAATTATTTGCAGATATATCGCTTTCCATATGTATATTGTTGAAATTTTCAATTTTTTTCCTTCTGTGGAAGCAAGTGAAAGAACCAAGGAAAACAGATTTTGGTTTTAGGGAAATCCATGAATTAATGGAAGAGTTCCACCCTTAAATTGCATACATGTGCAATGCATCAAGTATTCATGTTAAAGATCCAGGAAAATCACATCAGTGTCCAACGGTTTATGGAAACATGAAAATACCCAGCATGCACATCCACCGAAGATGGAGTTAATGACTATGCAGCAACATATTGCCTGCACTGTGTGGCCATAATGTTCATACCAGCATCTACGCAAAATCAGAACATTAATAAACAAAACAACAAAAAATCCTAAACCACAATCTATGTTTTTTTCCTTTACTTCTGGCATGGACAAATACGAGCAACACAAATGAACAGAAGAAACAGAGGGGACAGGAGAGATGGAGAAATGAGAGTGAGAAATTGAAGAGAAGAGAGATTTTTAATTTACAACAAAAACATTTGCATTCCATGTCTGGTAACAACCAACAGCTAAATGAAGGTAAAATGGTAACAAAAAGGTCAAATCATGTTAAAAAGTGTTATTTCCTGTGCTACTGGACTCCCATACATCCACCCACAATTATGAACTTGAAATTGAGCATGGTTGTTCAAAAATTGCATAACTGAGGATCAGTATCACGCTAAACACTTAAACTGAATTTAGTGACCTAAAAACTGGGTTAAATTTCTAAGCAAATGCTCTACCATTGTAAATTTTGGCTATAGTTTGGTTAAAATCCATTCAAAACTGCTTAACAAATATGCTTACCTATACATTTTGTACTACTATGACAAAAATACTGACCAAGCAGGATTAAATATAGCTTATGCATGATGTGGCTAGAGCAGTCCAAGTGTGGTAAATACACAGCTATAAAAAGTCTGTGTCTACAAACTGATGCCACAGATAAGTCTGAATTGATTTCTTTCTTTTCAGAAATGAGATTTCATACAAGACACAAACATGCAATTAAAATAAATTAATACATACAACTGTTATTGACATGAGCTTGCTATACATCATCACCACCATATCTATACATCAGTTATCAAAAAAGTCTTCTAACTGATTCAGTTTACATCTGTACAAATAAAACAGACTAATCTAGCAAACGTAAGTGCTGAATACAAGTATTTAAGCTCTGATCCAAGTCATATGCAATCCACTTGTCTAGCAATACAGACTAGGCAGATATGTACGTCACTGATAAATATACTTCCCAAGAAGCAGCAGCTACAGAGAAATCATGTCATTATAAAAACAAAACAAAATCCCCATATATACTATTAGTATGGTAATGCAGTGGAAAGATACTAACAGTGAACAAGAACAGGTGACACTGAATTAATTTAACAATACTTTAAGCCAACAGCCATTCTGTAGAGTCGAAGACATACTGAAAATGACAAGCATCAACCATCATATAATAAACAAGGTAAGGATGGGGGTAGGGTAGTCACGTCTTTCACCGAGAAAATCCCTCCAGTATCGTAACAATGAACTGCCAACTCAACATTAATCATACAAGCTTTCACATATGTTTCATTTTGTACATCTATCACTCTAACTCACATAACTGCAGCACTGTTAAATCTTTCAAAAATACAGAACAAATCTGCCATACAAAATGCAAGATAAATCTTATGATTTGTCAGATTTTTTTCAAACTTACACTGTACTGAACTTAAGTCAAAATTTAGCATTTAACTCAAGGTATACATTTCTCATTCTCTGTATTAATGATCTGAGAATGTGTATTATTTTTTGGAACTTACAGTACACATTTCTCATTCATTGTACTAAATTATCTGACAATGTGAAATATATTCAAAATCCAATTACCATTTCCAATTAATGAACATTATGCGACGTTTCATTTGTCACAGGAACTGGCTGCCTTTCTTGGAAGTAAATATAATTTGTCTAAATGTTTGTGGACAACAGCAGTTGAAAGTGTTTTCCTCAGTTTGTTGCCTGAGGTTTACTCTGTAACACTGGGGTCAATAAGCAGTTAAATGAAACTTTCTTCAACAGGCAATTTAGGGCTATGTGCGCTAGGGCTAGAGCTGTTCATGTAGCTGTAGTGTGCATTACTGCCACTTGTATAGTCGTATTGCTGTCCTTTCAGAGAAGTGGGTGAAGGTATATCACTTTTTACTTTAGGGGGAACAGCACCATTTCTGTCAACATAACCACCATAGTCTTTATCTGAAGTATGTGATTGATATCTCTGCTGCTGATTATTACCATAACCAGATCTTGGTTGCATGCGATCTGTTTCAGCAGCTTGCGATTGTACTCCACCCATCATTTTTGCCACCAGCTCCTTGTGTTTGCGTAAAGCATCACTAACGTCTGATTCATCATTATGGAAGCCATGATTATCCAGTGCATATGGGTGTGCAGGAACGTTCTTCTGCACAGAGGGAAAAGGTTTATCATAGCTGCCTTCGCGCACATGCCCATCGCTATCAGAATAAATGCCACTGTCTGCTGCCCCACTCCCTGCTTCTGAGTGGGATGATCGGTCACTGCCTTGCATATGAAGTCGTGTAAACTGGTCTCTGAGTGGACTGTATTCATGCTCATCCTGGCTTGGAGAAGGGCGTGCATAGAGGTTTGTTGTCTGCCCCTTTTGGGGACCATTTGCATAAGGACTTGGACTATGCCCATGATGAGCATTTGTGCGAGGACTTGTGGTAGGGATGTCTGCGTTAGAATTTGGATATGGCAAGGGACCATTACTTCGATGACGGTTATCATTTGGTTTTCGGGCATTGCTGGTATTCACTTTAACTTCAGGGTACATATGTCCATAGGTATCATACTGCAGGCCTCTTTTGGGTTTGGCTCCCTTACCCTCATAGGGCTTGTCTTCTTCAGCATATTCTCCCTGCCACTGTTGAGCGGTGTGCTGGTATCCCTCTCTACTGTGATTTACTCTGCTATCAAAACGGTTTTGACCATATCTGTGATGCCCATCAGGCGGCTCTTCACCATATCTATCATCAACTTGACTTTGTTGTTGCCACTGATCTCTATCTTCATGTCCCATCACCTTGAGTTCAATCCCATCAGTCACAGTTGGGCGTGGAGGCATCTCTCCTTCTGCTTGGTCCGCCATCTCTGCTCGTGGTCGACGTTTCTTTTTGCGAAAGCTTTCATACAAACGGCCAGCTTGTGAGTAAGAATAGTTTGCAGCAGGTGCTTTTTCACCAATGTTTTCCAGTGGAGACACACCATTTACTGTCCATGCCGGCAGACATTCACGAATTTCATCTGCAATCAAATGAGTTATCTCTCTGAGTACAGTTTTCATGTTCAATGATGCTAAACACCTAAATGACTTAAACAGTTGAGCTTATTTCTTCAAAAGATACTTTTTTTTTGAGAATCTGACAAATGTCAAAAAAAAAAAAAGGTATATATTACAGAGCTTGAAATGGTCAATGATCAAAAGTATGTACAGAAGGAAATGCACCATCAAAAGATAATCTTTTTGAGAATCTGACAGATGTAAAAAATTTTTTAAAAAAAGGTATAAATTGCAGAGCCTGAAATGGTCGATGATCAAAAGTATGTACAGAAGGAAATGCACCATCAAAAGATACCTTTTTTTGAGAATCTGACAGATGTTAAAAAAAAAAGTATAAACCACAGAGCTTAAAATGGTCAATGATCAAATGTATACATACATAAAGAAATGCACCAGACTATATAATGTCTCTACAAGCACAATAACGAAAAACAACCAAAGGCTGCATGTCTGCTTGTAAGCCTCATCACATAACAAGCCACACAAAATACAGAGAACAGTTCTCAGTTTAAGTCTATATTGATTTAGTAGACACAGGTGGAAACAATAGATTTGACCGAGAAAGGTAAAGCACACTTGTGTGCTGAAGCATCAAAGCGTGGAGTTCACAACTGTCTCTGTTTAGCCACTGTAGAGAGAAGAGCTCAGACTTTTCAGACATTGTATATTTGAGACAGCTTGAAGCCTGTTGGTGAAGGGATATGAGAAAGTTTAAGATTTTAGTTTATCATGTTAGTTATGCTATGAACAGGCAATGCTATTCATCAAAAAAGAGCTTAATACTGCAATGCTATAGAATCTTTAGTTACCACCTGATCTGTCAATCTTTTGGTGTGGAAGATACACAACATACATATTTCATCACATAATGTACCCTCCAATTTCAAATGAACCTACTTTCAAAGATAAGAAAGCTTAACAAATTATAACAAAAACAAAATTTCTTGTACAACTATTCATGCAAATCAAATGAAAATCTAGGGAGTAATATGCAATATGCAGCCATGTCATACAAGTAACACAGAAGCAATATCCAAAAAATGTAGTTTACTGAATATCAGTTCAACCAATTAAATCCATAAAAGAAGTTGATGGAAAAAAAAACAAACTTTGACCTGAAAATTTTTTTTAAGAGATTGATAACATTTGGACAATTCCATACATGCTCCATTCAAATCAGTCTGTGAGAGTTTGCACTTAGCCCTGTGTGCTGGCAAAGTCTTGAAATAGAAGCAAACAAACAAAACAATCTCCCTCAAAACATATCCATTCTGAACTTTTCAAAGTGTGGAAGAAGCCTCAGATGAAATAAAACTTGACATTAAGTGATAACAATGACAGACTGTCACAACAATGAACACATAATGTAAACATTATTACAAGTTCCTGAAAAACTACTGTTCACATACATTACTCGAAAAGTGCTGATTTTAGACACTTTTTCGATCTGTGTTACCGTGACCTTGGTGCCATTCTGAATTTATGCATTTGTGGCCTCTCATCCAAATTTGCTAACAACCCATGCTTAAACACAAAATCTTAATGTAATTTTTGTCTCAGGCAGAAAGACAGACACATGAACGCCACAACTCTGGTTGATACGAAAATAAAATTATGAAAAGGAGAAACGTGAAAACGCTGTACCTTCAGTAATGGGTGCCAAGTGAGGTTTGGGGAAAAACTCAGCACCAAGAGTTTTCCAGCTGATCTCTTGGTCCATGAGGTCCTCAAACATGAAAGTCAGGTTCAGCGTCTGTAGCACAAACATATATAGTATACATACATATGTACACACAACACACACACACACACACACACACACACACACACACACACACACACACACCAGGTCCTCAAACATGAACATCAGGTTCAGCACCTGTAGCAAAAGCATATACAACAAACACACACACACACATGTCTATATCTATAAAACATATGAATAATACATAGAATATATACACAATAAGTACCACAAAATACACTTTAACTTGCTCACACTATTCACCACTTTTCTATCTTCACTCCCTTCCCCTAATATGCACATTCACCACTTTCCTGCAAGTCCATCAGAAAAAATAAACAACAAAACTGAAGAAACAAACTCATCTTTCATTACATTCAGGCAACACCATGTTACCATACAAACAAAAATTAAATTCAATCTATGAGACAACCAACATCAGTCAATGTGGCAAAGCGGTTAGCACAACAAACTACTGATTAGGACATGGGTTCAAACCCCCATCAGTCCCAAAAAATTCATTTAGGGATTTTTTGGCTTTGACGAGCTCCTGTCCACAGCAAAGCATGCTATGAGCTCATTGAGAAGGCTGGGACCACACAGTTGAGTTTAGTTTAATTTACAAAAGCATCACTGAAGGTGATGCTTAAATTTCCCGACCAGCACTGCACGAGCTGGTATCTCTCACACCTGGTTAATGCAAGGATGTATTAAAAAAATAACCTTAGAACGTAGCCTTCAACCTGAAATGGAATTCCACAACACTATCCCTACCATTCTCATTATCAAAGCATTATGGCAAAACTGTCCCAATTTCTGTGGCTAGAAAAGTAGAATCTAATGCTCTGCTTTCTCAGTATTGGTGGATTTGGAGGTGTGCTGGACAGCAAAGAAAAAAAAATAGTATGAGGATAACGATACATAAGCTGAGCACAAAAGTGGAGCACAAACCCCGACCAACTTCCCTCAAAACACACACACACACACACACACACACACACACACACACACACACACACACACACACACACACACACACACTCACACACACACACACACACACAACACACACAAGTACACCAACACACACTAATAACACATAAAATTGGCTGTGCTTGAGGAGTGAGCCCTTCTACTAAAACTGGACAGCATTAGCAGTATACAAACACACCAAACCCACAGATTTAACCATCACATGTTAATTCCTAACTGAATTCAAACTGCATGCTAGATCTCAATTTTTCTTTAAATTTTGAATTATATATAGAAAATATAGATGCAGTTATTAGCCAGTGTTTGAATATATATTTTCAATTCGCCATTTGCAATTTTTATTTTGGCTGACATTTCAAGCATCCCTCAAAGCTACAGTATGAACGGCGAGCTAAATTGTATAGGCCTACGTTAAACCGGCCTGTAGAAAACAATAGTTTAAACAATAACTTACACTCATGTCTCTTAGACCGCCTCCTCGTCCAAACCTGGCTGCATATCCATGGTACCGGAGGATCAGATCTCCATGCTCCCATTCAGCATAACGGAAGTAAGCTTTGATAAGGTCCAAGGTTTTGGCAGCGTTTTCTTGCTCTGATTGTGAGAGAGTTTCTTTGTACAGCTTCTCCACTACCTTGCTGAAGGCAAACTGACAGAAAACAAGACAGCATGACAATCTGATGCTTTAACCCTTTGACTCCCACACCCCGTTCACCAACTGTAAAAACATGGCCCTTGACTCTCTCACCCTATCCACCAGCTTCCTGCAGGAAGATGGTAAACAGGATGAGGGAATCAAAGGGTTAAGTTTTTGCAGTTGGTGGACGGGGTGTGGGAGTCAAAGGGTTAAATAAAACTGTGAAGGAAAACATTTGCATGTTATTAAAACCATGAATATATGTCATGATACATTATAGATTTCATTTTCTCCCTTTCCATAGTTTTTTTTTCTATCCCCTTCTCTTTCTTTCTTTCTTTCTTTTTCTGTGTGTGTGTGTGTGTGTGTGTGTGTTGTGTGTGTGTGTGTGGTGTGTGTGTCGTGCGTGCGTGCGTGCGTGCGTGCGTGCGTGCGTGCGTGCGTGCGTGGTGCGTGCGTGTGTGTGCGTGCTGTGTGCATAACATAATAAAAGCTTGAAGTGTGACAAAACCTCTGTAATTTTTCATTTGTATATGGCCCAGTCACCATAAGATCAAAAACAAACCCCATTGATAGAAACTTTGGGAAGTTACTGACATTAACCCTTTGACTCCCACACCCTGTCCACCAGTATCTTGCATCGTCAACCACGCTAGCAAAGCAAAAACTTACCCTTTGACTCCCTCACCCTATCAAAGGGTTAAGTTCTTGCAGTTGGTGGACAGGGTGTGGGAGTCAAAGGGTTAAGATTTTGCTTTGCTACCATCGATGATGATGCAGGATGCTATTTACATATATAATATCCAATTATCAATCCTAAGAGAAAAAAATGTAAAGCAAGACAGAATATGATCATCATCATCAGGTGCCTTGCTGCATGGCGTTGGCGATTATGGACTTCCATCTGTCTCTATCTCTTGTTGCCTCAAGCATCTCTTCCACCCTCCTTGTCTTCAGCCACTCTGCAAGTCCGTCTAGTATCTTCTCCCTGGGTCTACCCGGTGCTCTCCTTCCCTCCAGTTTTCCCATTGTGACCACATGTTCCAATTCCCCTTTCCTCATAAAATGGCCTATGACTGTTGCCTGCCTTTTTCTTATCTTCTTTATGAATGATCTACTTGTGTCTGCCTCCATCAAGACTGTCTCGTTTGTTTTCTTTGCTGTCCATGGAACTTTCAACATCCTTCTTAGAAACCACATCTCGGCTGCCTTAATCTTGTTCTGGCTTTGCTTGTAACATTCAAGAACTCTCTTCCTGATGTTAATTGACAGACATTTGTTGGTAAGAATGCTTTCCATCTTCTTGAATGTTGTTTTGGCTTGGCCGATTCTGCTGGCTATTTCTGATGTGCATCTGCCGTCTGATGAAATGATCGTTCCCAGGTATTTAAACTTATCAACCTGTCTCAAGACTGTGCCGTTTGCCGTTATTTTGCATGAGGGGATTTCATGTTTTTTAATAATCACCATGACTTCAGAATATGATAAGAAGAGATAACAGAAAGCACAGGGCAAAGGAGAAACAAAGAGGGCGACACAAAAGAGGAGAATTTTGGCACAGAATGTCTGAAAGGTGGAGATACTGTTCATACTGAAAGAGACTCCAGCATCCCAAATGGGGCTACAGAATTAATATGTTGATGAAAACAAGTAAATAACACAATGTCATAATTCTGATCTATTAGAGACAGTACTTACTCTATCCATTGCAATATACTTAACAATTAATAACAAAAAACACTCAACTGCATTTAGTCAATATTTACAGTAATGACACTAATGTATGCACACACACACACACACACACACACACACACATGCCCAACCACCCACAGTTTCTATCTAGTAAAACCAATTGATACAAGGAAGTATACACACATCCCAGTATCATAAGAACATGACACAGCAACAATAGAAGAGAATGGCCATACCCTGATTTCATATGACTGTCCACGAGCCATGGCATTTCTGGCAGCATCAAGTCCAATCTGTAGACGTCCCAGAATCTTTGGGTGGGTCTGGTTGACCATCATCACCCACTTATCTTGAAAACAAACAGATCCTTGGTTATCACTCAATTAAATTAACATATATCTGAAACAGACATTCAAGTCACACCAACAATCTCATTTCAACTACATGTAATTAAAGCCACAGAAATTCATAACAAATACCTTGCAAGCCTCTCAAGCCCTAGTGTCTTATGCACTACATTCATTGTAACAGTAACAAGAGAAAACAAGAGCTTTATTCAAATTTACAAAGCAACTCTTGGTTATTTCTTAAACCATACTTCTCGTTTCAGATCATCCAAGTTTGCTTCTGTCAGACTTTTCTTCAGTTTCAGAATACAATGGCTTGCATTGTTAATTACAAACTATCATTACACTACTTACTGATTTAGGATCCTGGTATAATTATAACCTTCTTCCAAGTCTATATACCTTCTTGCCACTCTGCTATTTCTTGGATGTTTTATTTAGTCTCATAACAATTCTATCTCTTCTAATGAAATTCTGCGGACAAAACATCTTTTGCCTATTAAAAATCTTGACCTGACAAAATCATGAAAACAAACATACACAACTATCAACATCTGGAAATACATATTTTGTTATAACTAATTTTTCAAATTATCTTCTTTTAAATGATGTATGCTGTATGGTTCTTTCCTTTTATCATAATGGTAGTCGTTGACATGCATTTCCTTTACAAACGTCCAACTTTGGCATTTATGCTTTTGTGAAATGCTTAAGGCTCTTGTAAGATGAAGTATGAGAAAACAAATGAACAAAGCCAGCAATGTGCCATGCATACTTGCATACAATTTATATCTGTAATTAAAAAAAGCCCTTTTCCTTTGGGGTCTTTCGTTTCAAAAACACAAATACATAAACAGCAAACTAACCAACCAATCCCTCACACTGTACATTTTCCACACTCATTGCAAAGATCAGGAAGCCACATGTCACCAAGGGTTTTTATATTAAAAACAAAGAAATCAAACTGAAATTTGTAAGCCCGTCAAGCTCAGCACCTAAGTTTATATTCAATACAACTCCAGTGTCCAGCATTGTATCACATGGGCAACAGCAGTAACTCGTCAAAAGTTGCCCCTTTAGCAAGGCTCTCTTTACTTATTACAAACATGTTTTAGATTTTAGTATTTACCATCTTTGTAGCACAATCCACAAGCCAAGTTGCCAGAGCCCAGCCCTCGCCCAAGGTGAACAACTGGGTGAAGTACAAGAGGGCGTCTTAGTAACTCATTGCAGAATTCATTCAGCTCCTCTTTGCAATCAAAACGGTAAATTCTGAAACAGGGAAAGTGGAGAGAAAAAAATAAATAAATGAAAATATCATACATATACACAAGAAGAAATTATCAAATTATCTTTTTAAATGTATGTCTGCAAATCTCTATTCCTGTTTCTAATATAACTAATAAACAGTAATTATTCATGTATACTTAAGTATTTGACATATAGTTAAAGATAGGATTTAAGTCCAATATTTTTAAAGACATCTTAGTAATCAAAGTGGACATCTCTTCATAGGCTTGCTTGAAAAATGAATGAATGCAAGCCAAGATAAATTCCCACCAATAAATGATAACAGTAAAATGGTAGTAAAATTATTACTTGGTCCTTACATAATATATCATTTACCTATCAGTAGTATCAGTCCAAAGTTGTGACGAAAACATTCAACAAGAACGACATTATATACATGAAATACAACAGACTATGTTACATTTCAGCACATTTTATGTCTGAACAACATGTTTACCTTCTGAATGGCACAACATTAACCATTTTGTTGACAGACACCACTTCTGTGCCCTGCTCAGTGGGCTGAACCATACGATACATAACATTGTTGTTCAGTACGACATCTGCCAGACGAGCAAGCACGATCGCAGAGGGAAAGTCTTGTGGCTGCCCTTGCCACATTTCCATCTGCATCATTCTGAAACTGAAACAAATATTCATACATAAAATTAAATAAATGTACTGTGTTCAACTTTTGATGCATATCTGGTTAGGGGTGGATGGATGACTTTTTCTACTTTTTATCTATTTCTGTGTTTTTCTCAGCCATGGCATTTTTATTCAAAGACAGATGCCTCTTCATTTTCAAACCCCATTTTCATCCTAAAATACTGTGACTCATGAGCGCAAATACTTTATTGCTATTAGCTGATCTGCCAAGCTAAAATCATATTGCAATAATAATATGTAACAATACCAGGGACTATAAAACTGGCAGCAAAACAAAGCAGGTTGCACTCGAAATTCAGCCATCTAATCTTGACTGTATGGGTCTATCAACCAAGCCAGCCAATGTGAGGACAGACTGAGAGGAAAACCAATGGGCAGTGTGGTAAAAACAGACATGAGGATAAGCAGGTGAGGAAAGGAATGAGAACAGCCAGGCAAAGACAGTCATAGTAGACAAGTGAGAAGATAGATGAGACAGGAGAGAAAAGACAGATGAAATCAGAAGGCAAGCCATGACAAAAGACTGGTGGGGAGGACATGCAAGACAAGATGACAAGAAAAGGTTAAGACAAAACTGCTGTGGAAAACACTAGATGAGCAGGGAAAGGGAAAGACATGAGGAAAGTAAGACAGGTGAGGGCAGACAAAAAAAGACATATTGGTAATTTTCATTTTAAGCAACCTATTTCTGGATGTGTGCTTACATACATATTGTCTGGCAAACACTGTGCAGGCAGTATGGTATTACTCAACCTGCATACTCCATCTTCAGTGTGTTACCATATACCCCATCATTGAGGTAATGACAAACCTTTTACACTAAATTATAAAATTATAGTTGGGGGAGTGTGGATATTGGGCACTTTCATAGTCCCATAAACCACTAAACACTGACATGACTTATGTGAAGGGCATCAAGACACTAACAGGTCTACACATATGTTGACTTTGATGAGGAAGATCTACAGGTAAGTCAGGTGAGAAAATAGAAGTAAGAAAAAACAGGCAAGACAAGTGAAAAAAAAAAAGACGGACTGGTGAAGAAAGATTTCACAAGAAACACCAGTGGGTCTGGGTGGGAACCAGAGCACCAGTGTCCCGCCTCTGTCCAGACAATCATCTCCCAAGCACCTGACACCACATGATAGCCATTTCATCAAGCAAAGGAGGGCTGTCCAAGTGCTGTATGACCCATTCAGACCCAGTCAAAAGTTACTTTGTTTACAAACTGAATGGCAAGGTGAGAAGATGACAAATCCTGGGACATAGCCATACAATGTGCACAAACCAGGTCCAACCCAGTTACTGCACCAAGAGAGAATGGGAGACCCCTCTCTTGCCTTACTCTGGGCCTTCATTTCTCTATTGGGCAGCCCCATTGCTATTGCCTTGACAGTTAGCAGCTAGAAGCTCCCCATGTTACTTTAACCCTCTAGAGCCTGAAAGTACTTCTAGACTAGGGAAAATTATTTTTCATGAAAAAACAACATTAGATACAACAAAGAAACACATATTCGGTGTTATTTTTAATTAAAGTGAAAAAATGACAAAGTTAGAAAAATTATCATATATGATAAGAGCGGCTTTTGCGGTACCAAGACCGATCTTATCATATATGATAAATTGTTTCTGGAACAGCAGTTCATTGCAGGTTTATTCAGCTAACTGTTTTCAAATTTCTAATCAATGCAGTTCATTTCTGTTCAAGCGTTTTTTGTGTTAGATTTCATAGTTATTTGAGCAGATGGAACTCTGCAAAGCAGTTTCTGTCCTTGTTGAAGCAAAGGTTCACTTTGCACTTTGGGCAGAACGTAGGTCAGGCTCTGGCAGTTCCTGTTTTTGCACGATGTCCTGGCGCTGTTCCATTGGGGCAGGTGGGCAACACCATCCAGACAGACATCAGGAGTGGGAACAGACTGTCTGGCAATCTTGGCTAGAGGTGGTGACGTCACACAGCCACTCGGGTGACCAACTGCATTCTTCATCAGCACCAGGGCATCAGCAATCTGGCTCTGAAAGATGCAGAGCTTTACTGGCTTGAGGTTCAGAAGCGTGCAGTGCCTCTTGTTCCATAGCCAGCTGTTAACAACAGCTACTGCGATGGTGTGATAGAAAATGCACATGTAGAACGCCTCGACTTTAGCAGGAACTTGTAGAGGCTTGTGAGGCTGTCAAGCAGATCCACCTCACCCATAAATTTGTTGTACTCTTTGATGATGGCGGACTGGGAAATGGTGACTTCCTGCTTCTGCTTTTTGTCATATCATGATGCCTCACCTTGAGGTTCCATACCCACATAGGTAGAGACAGTGTCCACAGTCTTGTTGTCAAACCAGCGCACAGCTACACATTCGACATCAGTTCTACCTTGACATCACAGGCTTCCCTTCCTTCCTGCTTCAGCTCCTCAGACTTCAGGCTGAGGCCTTTGAACCTGTTGGCTCGAAAGGTTCCGACAAAGTAGATGGATTTGGCTTTCAAGGCTTGAATGAGAGGCAATTTGGAAAACAAGTTGTCAGCGAAGACTTTATAGTTTAAATCTCTCTGAAGACCTCGTGTCATCTTCATGACTACTCCCCTCCAAGACCAAGACCTCCAGGCGTTTCTTCTGTCCATCCACTGATCCTTGATAAACCTCAAAGTCATCTCCTGGCCTCCACTCGTCTCCACTGCTGTCAGAAGGGTCAAAATCACTCTGATCACCAGCAACAAACCGGCAAACGTTTGTCACTGGAACTCATGTTGTCATGCTGAAAACAGATAAAAGATCCAAACTTTACTGACTTTTCTTTACAGATTACATATAATATGCAACATTCTAACAGACAAACACTAAAAAAATCATTTCTGAATCAAAGGAATCACTCAAAGCAACAATCAAAGTTAGTTTTTCTACAACTAGAAAAGGGCACTTGCGACCTTTAACGCCGCTCTTATCATTTCTGATAAATGACAGACGAGTTGTCTTTTCCTGAAGTTTCCACAAAGGCCGTTCTTATCACATATGATAAACCGTTTTTATGTCATTTTTATGACTAACATTAATCTGCTTCATACAAAATTATTATATGCTTGAAATCTACATACTGTGCATTTATTAAGCCCAATTGAAAACAAATGTGTACTCACATGTTTGTGTACCAGAAGATCAAAAACGGAGGACTGTAAGGAAGCTGGTAACTGCTAGCGGTCAGTGTAGAAAATGAAGTGTGAGGAATAATAGACACGGCGCCAGGATGTGGTGGCATGGTGTTAGTGTTGTTCTTGCCTGTCTGGAACCGGATATTCTAGGCGGATGCATCAGGTTATCACTAAAGTTGCGCTACAGGCACTTGATTTTGGGTTTATCATATCTGTAGTGGTCGGCGCTAGAGGGTTAAGGGGTGTTCGAATGGCTGTGAAAATGGCCAGGCATGATGCTCTAGACACAACCCATTTTGCTGATCAGCTAGGTCTGACATGCCTCCAAAGGGATCCCAAGTTTGCTGTCTTTTTGAGCCACCAGCAAGTCTTCTCTGTGGTCACTGGGCCTGGTTCCTTGAGATAGCAGCCAAGTTACAAGTCAAAGTTAACAAGAAACTCCTGAAGACCAGACCACCAAGGCCTCACCTTTCTTTGGACAATCACCTCCCAAAGCCACATGATAGTGATTTCATCAAGCAAAGGGGGTCTGTCAATGGCACACACACACACACACACACACACACCGAATGGCAAGGTGGGGAAATGGCAAACCCCGGGCGGGATATAGCCAAACAATACACACCAACCTACTACCTAGTCCAGCCCAGCTACCATATCAAGACAGAATGAAAAAAAACACTCTCTTGCCTTACTCTGGGCCTTTATCTCTCCATTGGGCAGCCTGCCCAGTTGCCAGCTCCCATAACTGCAAGCTCTGTTCCCCTTACTACAGTCTCAATAATTAGCAATCGGTAGCTCCCAATGCTGTTTTACTACAACCACTGGGGTGTTTGAACAGCCATGAAAGTGACAAGGCATGATGCTCCAGACAGAGCCTTTTTTGCTGTTCAGTAAGTGGGAAAAAAAAGACAGACTGAGGACAAAGACAAGTGAGATATGTTATTAGGTAAGAAAAAATGGGTTTGATAATGAGGTAAAAAAAAAGATAGATCAGAAAAGACAGATAAAGAAAGAAAGGTGGAAAAACACAGGTAAGAAATGACAGGTAATACTATTATTTTGACTATTCATAGTTTTTCATCATGAGAAATACCTAAGTCTGTGTGTGGCAAATACCAAGCCAAAATTCCATCAACTGCGGAAGTTACATGGCTTTATGAGTCAAGCAGGTTTTATCATTTTAAGCTTGTTAACCAAATTAATCAACTACTGGGTTAACTGCCAAAACCATTATGACTATTCTTAGTCTTTTTGTTGTTGTTGTTTGTTTTTTGTTTTTAATCATCAGTAATACCTGGAGTCTGTATGTGGCACACACACACACACACACACACACACACACAGCAAAGGCCGAATTCCAACAATTGTACAAGCTGTAATGACTCATGTAGCTTAGGCTACATAGTTACGCTCATTAAAGCAATTAATCAATTACTGAGTTAAATTACCAAAACTACTGTGACTATTCTTTTTTTTTTTTTTTATCACTATGTATACCTGGCATCTGTGTGTGGCAATAAGAATTAAGACAGAATTCCAACTGTTTAAGTTTCTGCTTATTGGTTCATTTTTCACAAAGATATGTTTTACATTCACAAAACAGAGGGAAATGATCACAGTTTTTCTGCCTTGTACAAGTTGTAGATTTATGTTCAAAAATTTTCAAATGTTACTATTTAAAAAATTTGCAACTTTTGTTACAGTCAACTGACAGAAAACCTTCCTAAGCCACTGGTAAGCCTGTTTTTCTCTCCTTTTTTTTTTTCTTAGTGATGTTAATTACATAATTCATTTTAAGATTTGAAATTTTTTGTCACATATCTGATCTACTATCTAGCTATAGAACCAAAACAAGTTGAACAAGTTTTCAAGTACCTCACACCTCATTACCTAGACCCGGAAGAGAGAGTGAAAATATTTATATACATGTACAGTAAATAGTTCTACAACATGCATCGTCACACATGATACACTATCAACAGAGAAGCTTGACGGGTCTGTTGTCGTTTTCCCAGGTGCTTGGAAATGAAAAAGAAACAATTCATGTCACTTCCTGCCTAAAACGGACAGACTGTGCTGTTGGCCTATAGATCTAGATCTACATCTACGCATAAGATTTTAGTGGGCCCACAACTTACAGAGATACACCGCAATTCATATGTATGCAACAGCAGATACGCCAAGAAAGTTTCATTTCAACGTGCATGTAGCACTTGTTATCTTGTTATGGTAATATGTTCTTCAATCAAAAGCATACACAAACTCCACAAAGATAACAACTGCGCGACTAACATTACTGTCACCGACTCACTGTGAGTGTGACACTGACGCGCTGATAATTACACGGTAGCATTCAAATTTCGTCTGCACTTACCTTAAACTTCAGCCAGGAAGTCTCAATTCAAACAACAAACCTAAAAGTTCCAAATTCTATTTTAACCAAAACAGTTGACAAAATACACACCTGTCTTTCCAATGTCATCAAACAAATTTGAACAGGGTACATACAGTGACACTTCCGCAAGCAGTCGCCATATTGGGCTTAAGATAGCATATAAAATAGGTCAGACACCGGTCCCACAGGTAAACGAGCGACAACAAACTTACGGTGCACTGTTAGCTGCCAAAAGCACACTTTGAGTGATTTTTTTTTTTATTTAAGTATCTGGGTGATTGCCGGGGAACACATGTTATAGTTTCAGCCTTTACGCGGCAACTTGTGTGGCTTAGTTGGTAGGACCGTGGACTCGAGTTGCGAGTTGAGTTGGTTTTAAAGTCCTACCACTTTTAGAGTATATGAGGACTAGATGAGGACTAGCGATAAACATTTTTTTAAAAAGCCTTCAGTAATTTAAATGCATTGTGAGAAACCGATGCTTTATTCGGTTCTCCGATCCACCCTGGATGGCAATCGAATGACCGTGGACTCGAGACTGATGTCTCGAATAAATCTCATTCAGCGCCACTGGAAAAAAAATCAATCAATAAATCCGAATCTGCCCACCTTAATGCCCCATTCTGGTGGTGTCTCAGTGCGTGCTCCATAGATCTGCTTTTCAGCCTAGCAGTTCTCCCATTTCAAGACTTTTCTGGCATATCTTAGCCTGAATGGCCTGTTTGCTGTCCATCTTCATGCTTCAGTCAGTAATTCTGGTGATATTAGCTTTAGTTTTTGATAGGTCCCTCTACCTTCCTCCCCATTTCAAGACCTTGCCAGTGGATAGGGATTTTGCACCGGCTCAAAAAGTCTATCACATAATTTCTGGCAGATGAAGGTGGAGCGCATTTTGAATTGTGCGGGTGAAATTAATTCCTTTTGAACTTACAAACTCCAACTTGCAGTACATATGGTTTTGCACAGGTTTGAGAAGTCTGCAAAACTATCACTGGTATATTTGGGAGCAATGTATATGGTATTGTCTGAATGTGATGAAAGCCTCTTGAACAAAGTTGAAATCAATCTTCCCCTTCTATTTCTTCAACTTGGGCACCCAGCGCACAGTGCTGTGCCCAACTTCCAACTTTGTAATATCAACGATCTGATGATGTCTGAAAAGACTGGTATAATGAACAGTAAATAAAGAAGTTGATAAGCATCCATCAATGATGTGGAGATGACAGCCGACTGCAGTATTATCTTTAGGGATAGAAGCAATAATATATACAATACAATATTTTTTATAATACGCAAAATCTTGATAAAATAAAATCTAAGCGCTAAAACAGACACGCACGCACGCACACACACGCACGCACGCACGCACACACACACACACACACACAACACACACACACACATGCACACGCACACGCACACGGCTATAAATGGGGAGAAAGAATAAAAGCAATGGAAAATTATAGACAGCATATTATATACAATTATATATTACAATGTGATTCCCCTCCAAGTGGAGACAGGCTGCAGAGGGGATTGAGTGAGGTCAGGATTTTATGCAGAGGAGAAAAGGTGAGTTTTGAGAGTGGACTTGAAGGAGACAAAAGTAGGTTGCTGACGAACAGAGAGAGGAAGTTTGTTCCAGGAAAGTGGACCAGAAACAGAGAAGGCTCGTGAACCATAGGTATTGAGCTTAGTGTGTGGAAAGCGAAAAGTCAGAGGATCGGAGGCAGAGCGGAGGGTACATGAGGGAACATAGATCTCAAGTAGGCTTGACAGGTAATCGGGGGCTGCGTTATTAAGGCTTTTGTAGCACATGGTGTCTAGTTTGTACTGTATGTGCTTTGATACAGGGAGCCAGTGAAGTTGTGCCAGGAGAGGAGATATGTGGTCAGCTTTTTTTCTTTTTTAGTACAAGGCATGCAGCATTGTTTTGAATGCGCTGCAGGATGTGAATGGTGGAGGCAGGAAGACCAGACAGGAGTGAATTGCAATAGTCAATGCGAGACATTATGAAGGAGAGGACGAGTTTTGCAGTTGTTTCAACAGAGAGATCAGTGTCATTGCAATTTGTTTGAGAGAAAGAAGGCGCATGCATGGTCTGATGGTAAGACACTAATAGTCGGACATATCTCCCATCAGACAGCAATTGTTTACAGGGGATCTTACAGAAATCTGAAAAATTTGAATAAGTACAGTTCATCCTTATGGGGCCATTCTGGTGTGAATGCACAGCTGAGACTTGACTTACATCAAAAAGGGATTAGAATTATCAGTGATATTAAAGACATAATCATAATTACACGCTATGCAAATAATTGTCTGATCACATCTTGCAAAATATGTATGAGCAGATTGAGTTATTCTCACACTGCATATCGCATGATGGATAATTCTGATTTTCCTTGAAAACAAAATCTCAGAGAGTAAATGCTGAGAAAATACCAGTCATATCGTACGAACTACGGTAGTCAAAACAAAAAGAGGGGACAATTGCAAGACAAATTTCAAGTTATTCGTTCCAACAGAAGTACGTTACCATAGTATGGACAACATACCTGCTTGCTTATTCATCCAGCAGTCGGTCACAGCCAGGTGGGAGGACAACAGAAGCCGAGAACAGATCGAGGTTTGGCAATGACACAACTTGTCCCTTCAGAAGGGGAGGGAGGTGAAAGGAAATACGCAGTGTGGCATTATAATAATGTGGGCTTTATATGGCATGCGGGATAAAGGTTTCTTTTGCTTCTTCTTTTTCTTTCTTTCTTACTTTCTTTCTTTCTTTTCTCTCAGTCGCCCACACACAAGTGACAGAAGTGGCTGGGTAAGCCAACGTGAGAATTATTCTCAAAACAGCAGATCGTTCGATGTGCGGCTAAAAAGGAAAATGGAAATTTAAAATAAGGAACAAGTGAATGAATGAATGGATAAATACATAAATACACAGACTAACTGAGTGACAGACTGACTGACTGACCAACAAAAACTTCTCTTTCTCTCTCTCTCTTTCTCCTTTTCAGTCTGTCTCAGTCTCTGTCTGCCTGTCTGTCTGTCTGTCTCTGTCTGTCTGTTTGTCTGTCTGTCTGTCTGTCTGTCTGTCTGTCTTCTCTCTCTTTATGGACTTGCTGCAAGAAGGTCCAGTGGGATCTAATGTTACGATCCTGGGGTAATAAAATGTTTTGGAGTTTGAAATTTCTCTCCGTGGATTCTACCACCCACAACCACGATCTATGGCAGAAGTAAAAAGTTTATGCATATCCTGTGAGATGTGGGAGCTCTACTCCTAAAGTCTAAACTGGATACCTACAACAGCACAATAATATATCATTAAGCTTAAACCCAGGTATGTGCCCCTGAACCACAGTAAACTCCCACGGTGTGAGTGCTTGCCCCCTGCCCCCCGTTTTTTCTGTATGATGGGAAAAAAAGATGTTAACAGGAGAAGAGCACTGAAATGTTGTACTGATGTTACTGTTGTGATTTCTTACAATACCCCCTTCCCACTTATTTGTGGATGTCAGAATTTTCACACAGAATGCGAGGATATAGACAATGGGAATGTGTGCTTTAAAAAAATTACATTAGAAGACCAAAGACAGTACAGAAGGATAAAGATGATATATACATTATTCTCATATGGGTGAATTATGATGTTGTAGAAGGGGGGTTCGAAGTAATCTGGGAGAGTCCAAGGGGCATATTCCAACAGTAAAAAATGTTCCAGAGGATTAAAATACAAATCATTTTCAGGCATTGCACGCTGAACAGAGATTTCGGATTATGTTTGTTTTTCCTTTAAAACAATTTAGGAGGCGGGTTCCCCATACGTTCAAACGAACAAACAAACAAACCCTGATCAATCAAAAATTTCTCTCTCTCTCTCTCTCTCTCTCTCTCTCTCTCTCTCTCTCTCTCTCTCTCTCTCACCTCTCTCTACTCTCTCTCTCTCTCTGTACGTTTGTGTTGGTGTCATGGTATGTGCATGTGTGCATGTGGTGTCATGGTACATGCATGTGTGCGTGTGTATGTGTGCGTGTTTGATTATGTGTGAGTGTGTGTGTGTGCGTGTGCGTGTGTGTGTGTGTGTGTGTGTGTGTGTGTTTAGTAACCGAGTATAATACCATTGAGCTAATAAATGTTATTTCTTCAAAGACTTGAAGTCACATCTGGGTGGTATATGATGGTCTGTCACACTGGTGACTGTACTAGCAATACGCACTGTATTATCATTTAGTCTACATCCAAACTTGAACTCAGCAGTACCAGTCATTCAATGTCGGCGCGGCTCGTGTAGGCTTACACTGACAAGCGACGACACCTCTCCTGCTGATGGATGGCAGTGGCGCCCCAAACTGCATGAATGTTGGGTGATGTTTCTGCAGACTGGTTGTTTTTATCTTTACGAGAGTCCAATATTTCTTTAACTGTATCATTCTAAATGTGAAATTACTTGTGACAGATATTCCATCAGTGGCCTTGCCTGCATGTTTGAAGCAATAAGGGTTATTAAATATGTATACTTATATATTATTGTATTTTTATATTAATTATATATTTATATAAATGTACATATATATATATACATATATATATACATGCATATATATGTATATATATATATGTATATATACATATATGTATAGTGTGATATAGTATAATGATTTTTTTTTTTTATCAACAAGAGGGGTCTTCGCAACTTTTTTGTTCTGTCCGTGGCCTATGATCCAGTCCAGTGATTTCTTTATATGGACATAAGATCAGTCAGCTGTCAACAGAATACTCAGACGATGACAGCTTGATTGATCTGCCGTCCCAAATAAAGTTTGCACGATACTGACGAAGTTCGTACATTATTATTATCATTACATTCTTTTTCTAAGAAGGCCTATGTTGTTGTTGACAGATCACTTAAATTTACGTCCCTTGGTTGACTCTTCCGGAAGTGCTGATTACCATAGAGACTTAGTTCATTTTCGTCAATGGACACTTGAAAATTGAGTGATTGGGAGTCTTGCGCTAGCGCCAGTACCGAAACTTCTTTGAAACTGTCTAAATACTATAGTATATAGAATACACATAAACTTGTCATGAGTGCGACAAGTGCACCAGTTACAGGAAGGTGAGTATTGATGTTAAGATTTGGCTCTTTGACTCGATGCTCTCTGAATTGTCTGCTACATTGATTGGGAGAAATAAGCCTAGTAATTTAACTACTACAGGTTAACTGTCTTGTACGGTAGACTGAGTAGTATCATAGAGACTGCTTCTTTGAATGTCCGTTTTTCTTTGGCTGTTGTGTTTCATTTTCATTGATGTTCTATCTTTGTCAGAAATACAGTGAACTCTTGCCTTGATTGAAAGTTTTAAACCCTATCATATTTTCATTGTTCCCTTGTCATATCTGTGCACCTTCCCATTTGTCTGCTACAGCAACAAAACCATACGCTCTTGATTGCAGCAAAACTGAAGGAAGACCACCACCCTCCTTTCCTAAATAATGACATGACAACAGGAGGTTTCACCTCATTTACTTCAGCTTAAAGTTTAAATAGTAAGACTTGAATTAAAGTTTAAAGTGAACCCCAATCCAAACATATCCCCTCAAACACTAACCCAACCCCTTGGCAAGGTTTCACAAGGAGTAGCAAGGAAGCCATGGCTTCTTTGAAAAAACTTCAGAGGATTAGTAAAGGCAAAGATTACAAGGAAGCTGTTTTCTATTTTTTATACACTGGTGGTTAGAAAAGCAGCAGCAGTGCTAGCTTGGAGTGAGGGTTAAAAATGGAAAGCATTATCACCCATTGTTTGTGGCCAACATACCAGACATGTCACTCAGTCATCAGTCAGATATGAACACATGTTTACTCACACTCATACAAACATACACACACACCTGAACACACACACCTGAACACACACACACTGAGATGCATAATGAACACACACACTCATGTTAAAACGCACACTTACCATCGTCACCACCATCACCATCACCACCATCACCCCACTCCCTGTATGTACATGTGTGTGTGTATGTGTGTGTGTGTGTTTGTGTGTGTGTGTGCGTGTGTGTGTGTGTGTGTGTGTGTGTGTGTGTGTGTGTGTGTGTGGTGTGAGTGTGAGTGTGTGAAAGAGAAGAGTTGGTAGGGTATTGCTGTTTTACCAGCATTTTTATCTTGTTGATAATTTGGAAGGATTGGGGATTAGTGTAAAAGTATTTATTAGCAATGCAGATCATACAAAATTTCAGCTGTGATTGACGTAAAACATCACACTAAAATAGACTGATCACCTCTGACTGCAAGTGCACTGAAGTGCTGCCCCTTCTTGGCCATTCCGGCAAGCATGGCAACACGTGTCAACGCCATGTAGTGTGGTTCTTGGAGTTTGGCAAGTTTCCTTTGATTGTTTGAAACACTTTTGCCGATTATTGTGTTTCAGTCTGTGTGCTTTGAGCTAATTAGTACTTCTGAAATTTCATCCTCTAACCATTTCAATTGAGCTTTCATAATTGTTTCTTTTTCTCTGTCAAACCTCCCTCTCTCTCTTTGTCTCTCGTCTCAGTCCTTGTTCTTTCCTTGAAGCACATGAATATCAGTATCAGTTGGTCATTTCCAGCAATATTCAGCAATGCAAAACTGTATCTATCTGTCAATCTGTGTATGTATACATGTATGTATGTAAATATGTATACATGTATATATGTACATGTATATCTAACTATATAATACACACACATGTGTGTGTGCATGTGCATGTGCATGTGTGTGTGTGTGTGTGTGTGTGTGTGTGTGTGAGTGTGTGTGTGTGTGTGTGTGCGCAAGACAGAGAGATTGTTGATGTGTGTTGTTAGTGTAGTTTAAAGCCAGGCTGACTGTGCAGAATCATATCAGGACTGTAACCGTCTTGAAACGTACACATTACCTCATTGAAAAAATGTATGTGTTGATGGGTGTGATGTATATGTATTATTGTATGTGTTATATGTATGTTTGCATGTGTATTGAACTGAACGTGATCATGGATGTTGTTATATTTCAGCGTGTAGGTTCCACTGATTTTCTATTTCTGAACTGCTGCACATTTCAACAATACATCACAAAACATAACAGTTATCATGGGTATTCTTGCTGGTTATATGTAGTATAATGTACTCAAAGATCTCGGTGACATAAGTGAGGGCCAGGATGAGGGGTGGTGGTGGTTTTGGCTTTGGGGACTCAAGCACCCTCTCTCCCCAGCTTTAAAAAAAGTTTGATTTACTATTATAAAGTTTAACTTGTGGTCATAAAATAATAAAGTGAAATTTGATTTTGAAGTATTTTTTGTTGTTGCAACATTGACACTTTTCATGCATAAAAGTTACGATTGTTTCACTGTTGTTTGCAAGCTGGACTAGATTTTATTTTATTGCGTAAAGTCTAAACAAATAGTCGAAGTTCTAGTGGTAGGGCAGTTGAATTGGTAAAGTGGACTTTCTATTTGAAATGTTGTTTTTACGCAAGAAGATGGTAACCGTTTTCATGCATAAAATTTCAGATTGCTTCAGCATGTAGGGGTTTTGCTACCAGACTCCCCACCACAGGCATTGCACCTGGACCCCATCAGGGGCCTTCACTAGTCCCGAGACCCCTGCTAAAAATATATCCGCCTCCTCCCTGAGAACTAACTGATCTGGACCTACAAATAAGTTGTGCTGTAATGCTTTCACGTTATGCTGTCTGTAAAATGTAAGAAAGCATGTGCCATAACATGAACTATATCATTATATGCCTGAGTTAAACTAAACACACACACACACACACACACACACACACACACACACACAACACACACACACACACACACACACACACACACACACATGCATGGTCGAACACACAGTATGCCACACAAACAGACTCAACGTGTAAAAAGCATCCCATTGTGAGACTCAACAGATGTGTGTGCATGTGTATGTGTGAATTCATGAAACTGGGACATAGAAAACTGATCAAAGTTAATATAATAATTGAATCATTGGAGTTAAAACAAAAACAGAAAAGAATCAAAAGAAACTCATAACTTTTTTACTAATGTGAAGTACTATGTCTATTTTCAGCCAAGCTGGCAGCACAACAAGTGGACCTGATGCTGTCCAGGCAACACCAGCCACTGCTGACCTTCCCAAAGCCAGTGAACAAGCTCTGGCCTATGTTCAGTCGCTGGGTAAGCTGGGGAGATTATTGTAACAGGATCTTATTTTGCAAGTTCTCATCTCACTAGAGATGGTCTGATTTTGTTTAGCATTATATTGCTTTATGATTATGTTTTTTGGAATGTAAGAGAACTTTCTGTGTGAAGTATAGATTCTTTCCCAGTAATAACATTATTTTTAATTTTATGCATGGTAACTTATTCCATGTTTCCTTCTGCCATTTTGATTTTGTTGTAATTTTTAATTGTTGAAAAAATAACACTCAACGATCAGACTGGATTTTGTACTGAAATTCTTGCCATCTGTGTGTTAATAAGCACACAAAATACATATGGAACTGGATGTATGGCATGGCTCAAAATGGTATCAAATGTGCCACACACGTTGCTGCCCAACTTGAGAGCTTACTGTACGTACTCTACAGCTTATAAAATTAAATGTGGCCCATTTTTTCTCTTGATGTATTGATATGTTTGTTGCTGTCTTCTTACAGTTATTATACCCGATAATTTAGCACCCCTTTAATCTTACTTTTTGATCTTGCCGACTACGTTCTTCACTTTTGTGTTTGTTTTGTCTTGTTTTTGTGGGAATCAATCAGTCTGATTGTCGTGATGTACACCTGTGACTTTTTGAGTTATTGTTTTACTACAGACAGAAAATATACATTCATCCTTTTTACATATAAAGTTGATAAAAACACTCAATACTTGGTTCCTGCATGAGTTGGCCTTGTCATTGATGGATCAGTACATAACTTCACAGCAACGAAAATCAGTTTGCTTTAACTTAAGAATAATGTTTAAAAAGAGTATTGTTAACATGCTATTGTTCTTTTGTTTCATTAATTATTTCAGGCTTTTACTTGGATTTTAGACAATGTTGTGGTTTGTCATGATGTACATAACATCACATCAGCGCCTGCATGGTCTGGAATTTGTGAAGTTATGAACATATGATACTGATGTTAAATCTTTTGATACTAGTGTTAAATATGTGAAAGTGACTCATGAGCTATTTTGTAATATAGTTCAGCAATGTGATTTTTCTGCTTTTGAGGCCTTTTAAAATTTGGAGGTGGGTGGATATTCCTGTAATAAGAGTATAGTAAGGCTTAATATAAAAAGTTCACAGTTAGGCATTACCTGAATGCTTGTCATAATTA